>JAAWXA010000033.1:5391570-5666750 GCA_038090715.1 Florisuga fusca
AGGAGAGGAGAGGAGAGGAGAGGAGAGGAGAGGAGAGGAGAGGAGAGTGCTAGTGACATCTGTCTTCTCTGGTCTCTCTTAGCAAACTGAGGGTGATCCCAGCTGGTGGCATTAACACTTCAGAGCTCACATCTGAGACGTGTGCTTGTATCCCAGTTGTACCTGTGCCCATTTGCTGTGCTGGAGGGGCTCCCAGCATGGACATCAGTCCACTCTAAGGGTCAGGAGTTGCTTTATGTGCCCTCCATGGCATCCACATCAAACAGAGCTCTGGTTTTTGCTAGGGGGAAAGTGTCAGGGAGCCCCACTCTGTGCCAGCTGCTTCTCCAAGCCTGGTGGTGCCTTCACCTCTTACCCTGCTCTGCTGTTGGGCTCAGAAAGCAGTTTGGGAGCTCAGGGCTGAGGTTTCTTGTTCTTGCTGTTGTGTTTTTAGTGAAGCCTGCAGCCTTTTTGAGGGAGTGTTTAATCATGTAAGAGCATGTTTGGGATGTTCAGTGGGCAATGGGCTTTTATTTCCCCCAGGTTCCCCATGGTGGGGCAGGGAGGGGAGCTCTGCTCTCCTCTCAGCACCCTTTTCTGACCCAAACCCAGACATCACCTGGAACCAAGTGCCAAGCCAAGCCTCCAGCTACCCTTGTCCCTGCCCACCTGCCTGCTAGAGCAGATGCACACTGTCCCTGTCACCTCCCTGGTGGCCACCAGCTGTCTGTCACCCGCCCCACCAACCGGCCACACGCCCAGGGTAATGTGTGACTGCCAGACAACCTGAGTGATGACTTTGCTTAATTAGTCTGGCTTTCCTTCCCCTTCATTTTTTTTTTCTTTTTTTTTTTATTTCCATCCCTAGAGTGTGGCAGAGAAGCTCAGACACTGTCAGATGTGTTGTGCAGGCCTCGTGTCCTTTGGGATGGGGCTTTACAGTCCGGCTGAAATTTTTCGGGCCGTTTTTCATTAAAAGTGGCTTTTGAGAATGGCTAAGTAGTAATTTGTTAAGCCATGCCCTGAACTGCTCAGTCCAACAAATTATTATATTAAAAAAAGAAAAAAAAAAAAAAAAAAAGGAAGAGAAAAAGAAAATGTGTAAAGGGAAGCCCATTTTAATTAAAAAAATGGCCAGGTTGGATCAGGCTGGATGTTAATTCCAGTTTAGTGTCACCACCATCTTCGTTGTCATGGTTTAGTCATGTCCTTTACACGTTAATTAAAATGATGTGTCAGTAAGTGGTGCAAGTACAAACATGGGTAGTGTTTGTTGTGTTTTGTTTTGTTTTTTCCCTTTTGCACTCTTGCTTTTGCAACATTTGTTTAGTTTTCATTCAATGCATAAAATATGAAGGGAACAAAAAAACTCATGCACATTGTATCGTGTAATTAGACGGGTAGCCAGATGTTAATTAATATATGAATATCATTTCTAGTTCCAATCGTCTGGCTGTGGTTTGAGCAAACCTGTGTCCCTCAGCTGTTGCTACACGAGATGCAGGCAGAGCAAAAAACAGAGCTTGAGTTCAACTGCTCTGTTCCCAGAGCACAGACTATGACCCTAGCTGAAACAGGAGATGCTTTCAGGATGTGTTGTCCCCAGCCATGACACAGAACTGGGACATTCTCCTTCCAGCCAGTGGAGGGCAACAGGAGACACACTCCCAGCCCCACGTACCTCTCAGTGGAGGTTTGGGGAGCTACCAGTGCTTGGAAGCCTTGGGGAGATGCACCTAGGTCTTTCCTCTTGAACACCACAGCCCAGTGGGGTTTCTGCCACCAAGCAGTGCTTATTTATACACCAGCTTCTGTGGCTCTTGAAGGAAACCCTGAAGATTTTCAAAACTCAGCTAGATGGAGCCCCGAGCAGCCATGCCCTGGCTTTGGAGCTGGTCCCACTCTGAAGAGGTTGGACTGGAGACTTTCTGTGATTCCCTGACTGCCTGGCAGGTAGTGGGCCACCACGTTCAGCCTTGTGTTGTGGAAAGATTTGATTCTTCTCTGTTTCAACTGGAAGATCCTTTGCAAGCTTACCCAAAAATTCACATTCCTTTTCTCCATCTCTCATCCACTGGCAATGTGGTGCTGCCCTGCCACCAGCGTTTCTCCTCTATTTCTCATCCAGGCTTTTCTTCCCCTCTTTCTTTGCTTCTATCCTCAGAGGTTCCTGCTAATAAAAGAACTATTTTAATGTCCATCTTTAAGTTAATTTGCATTTTTAAATATTAAAATTCATTCCACTCATATTACTATAGCCCTCAAGATCTTTTAATTTCTTTTGACTGATCCTCTGATCTCCTGTGCATTCCACTTCATCAGTGCTAAAATCATTGCTGTATTTCCAGGGAGAAATAAGATTGATTACAAGCCTGATTGAGGAAGACCTCTGCTAGTTATAACTCAGCTCCCATCTCTCTTTCCTCAGCATAACCTATTTTCATCTGTCCATTGCTGAGCTCCTTACCTTCTGTGTAGCTCTTCTGCTCATTCCTATCTTCTCAAGCTTACCTAATAGTTACCCGTGTTGTGTCATGGCCACTGCCTCTTGATAACCAGCTAAATGAGATTGTACCATGCTTCTCACATCTGGGGAATGAACTGTGTCATTGAAGAAGTACCTCAGGCTCATCTCATGCAGTTTACTAAACCCGAGGCTGCAGTTTATCCTCTGTTTCCGTGTCATTAGTGATTCCTTCTTTTCAAAGAAAAAAAGAAAGAAGAGGGCTCTATAATGAGATAGTTTTCTAGCTCAAAGCTACACCTGTGCCTTGAATATCAGCAAGGAAGGATGATTCAACCTCTTTCGTCCATCACATAGTCTAGAGTTGCATTGACTTTCTCAAGACATCCCATCTTCTGCTAAGTCAAACCCATGATTTGCTTTCAATTGCTTGTGAACTCCATGACAGTCTTGTTTTGTCTCTTTTTTTCCTTCTCTCCTCCCTCCCCACAAGCAGCTGGCATTAGAAGAGTTCCAGTGGAATCTCCCACATGGCTGTGGTCCAAGCCGGTTTCCCTCACATTATGTCTAAATAAATATTATAAAATAAAAAAATAAAAATAAATAAGTAAGAAAATAAATAAGTAAGAAAAAAAGAATAAGAGCTTGCTGACAAATTGGGCAAATATTTGCCTCTACCTTCCCTTTCCAACCACCTGGCTCCTGAAGGAAAGTTTTGCCTTTTCTCAGGCCAGAGCATTCAGGAAATAAAGCAGGTGTTGTGTTTTTCCTGGGTGGAATTCACTGATTGCTAATTACTGCTCAAGAGGACAGGATGTGCTGCTATTGAGCATCCTCCTGAGCTCCCTGCAGCCCCTCCAGCCTGGCCTCAGCTGCCTCCCTGCCATGGGGCATTGTTCCAGATGCAAGCTAGGCAGAAAGCAGACAAAAATTGTTCTGGGGCTACCACCTGGTGGAGTTCCTTAGTCCTCCAAGGATGGATGCCACCATTCCCTTAACATTCCCTTAAATAATTACGTATTATAAAGGAGATTGCTGGAATATGAAGTGGAAACTACTCCCCAGGCCAGCTAATTCACACCTAAGCACACCAGGCTGCTCCCAGAGCAGAGAACATGCTGGAACAGTCAGAGCTGCTGCTGGGAGGCTACCAGGAGTGGGACCAAGGATATTTTATGCATATGTGTGTGAGTGTGTGTGTATATATATATGTATGTATAAAAAGAGTGTGTGTGTGTATATTTTACTATGTTAAACTATAAACTGTATGGGTTAGGTATGAATTAGAACCTTATAAAATGTGTTTACTCATTCTGTGTAACTCAAAGCGGGGATTAAACAGTAGGAAAAACTGACCCAGAGAATTTTCCAAGCAGAAAAAAGCTTTACAGTTTTCATTGTGAACTTGAGAGGGAAGAATTTTTTTTTTTTTCTATTTAATTTTTTTTTTTTTAGAGCAAGTTTTTTGGGTTTGAATTTTTACGGTTGTTAAATAAAAGTGAGAGGGGACAGCTGACAAGGAAGGACAAATGGAGGAAGAGCAGGAGAGCTTTCTGGCAGGCAGAGTTCTCCCCAGGCACCTGAGCCCCATCCTCCTCTCCATCTCTTGAGACATGTTTTCTGTGCCAGTAGCATCCAGGAGGGCCTCCCCCAGGCATGCTGTGCTCCTAAGCAAGCCTTGCTTTTTTCATTGCCCTGAAAGCATCTTTTATGGGGAAAACAGAGTCACATGGTAAAGGGATAGGTGCAGGAAAGGAGTGGGGGGAGCAGAGGCAGCAGGGAGGTGCTGGTCCACTGAGCATCTCTGGCAGGGGAAGGAGGAGAGGGAAGAGCAGAGGGGGGGTGGTGTTCAATAAAAACAAGGTGTATGCAACCCAGAACTATTTCATGTCTTAGTTCCTTCTCTTCTTGCATGCAGACTTCTTTCTGCTTTCTCTTTTTGGTCTCTTCTACCTTCTTGCTGCACCAAGTGAATCATCTCTGCCTTCAGGACTGGTGACTCGTGCTTAGTTAGCAGAGCCTGACTCATTCTTCTCCTCATGTACATGTTATTTCCACAGCCTTAGGAAGGCTGGGGTCTGGTTGTTGGGGTTTGAGTTGGTTGGTTTTTTGCTGGTTTTTTTTGTTTTTTTTTTTTCCACTTCACTTTATGAACATTTTCCAGGGGGTAGGGGAAGGGAGGGGAATAGAGAGACTTGAGAGGGTTCATTGTTTGGGTAATTTTCCCTACTGCTAAATGTCAACATCCTACGCTTGATGCTTAGGATAAAGAGTAGTGGGGCTTCTATTTCAGGCTTTGCAAAGGATGGGAGAGAGTCATCTTATCTTTCTAACATGGCCTAAGAGATGTTTGGGTTCTATTTACGGATTTGAAGGAAAGAGGGAAGTGATAACCTTGGTATACAAGCTCTGGGTTGACTACCTGGCACTGGCTTCCCTCATCAGCACAGATCCTGGAACAGCCCTGGACTCCAGTTACCACTTGGCTTAATCCTGCTGGGCTCATTCTGGGAAGCTGGGTTTTGTCCCCTGAGTGGTAAGATGTTGCACAGTTGCTGGTGATGACATGTCTCCAGCTAACCATCCCAGAGCAATCGGTGATCCTGGGGATGGGAAGCATTCCCAGAGACCTGACTTTGCCAAGGACATCTAGGAGTCAAACAACTGTTCCCACCATAGAGGGCCTTTGGTGAGATGGGTTCTCAGGGGACTTTGTCCAGCAGATCTGTCCTGCTTGCTAGCAGCTCTTCTTTCCTGTGGATACTAGGACAGGGTTCTGGAAAATGTGACTTAGAAGTGGGAGCAGAAGGCATTCCTTCCATGCCAGCATCCTGCTGTGCTCTTATGGCAGGTAGCCTCAGAATTTGTTGACTGGTAAAAAAGGGTTAATAAGTCTTTCAGAGATGAAAGCCAAGTATTAGTGGTTAGGGATCTGGACTGGGGCTCTGGGTTATAGCCTCAAATTTGCCTTTTGCCTGCTGTCATGAAAAATAATTTCCTTTCTTTGTGTCCCTACTCCTTTGCCTTCCACCTCTCCCAATGCTGCAACCTCCTGAGATGCAGGTGAGTGTTGGAATGAAACTCATGGCTTGGCCCACAAACCTCAGTGCTGCCACATTTCTGGAGATACTAATGATCTTTGGGATGTGCATTGGGTGCCAGGTGCCTTGTTGACAGATGTTTTGACCTCAAGGGCACAAAATCAGCTCAATTTAAGGAATTGGAGGTCTTGTTCTGTCCTTGTGACCAGTGGGACCGTGCAGTGAATCAGGAGATCCTGATTCCCACCTTGAAGCTGTAGTATAAAAGATGGAGTCATTGCTGATATGATGATGCTGAGGTAGACTCCTCATGGCCAAGAGATTCCTAGTTCCTTCTCTTCTTCACTGACTTGTGTCTTCTAATGAATTAAAGCTGTAAAGAAAACTATTAACTTCATTATGGCAAAAATATTAAGTGAATGATTCTTTAGCTGTGTTAAGAAAGCTGTTGGGATTATACTCTAGTGACCCAGGTAATTCCTTTTTCAAGAACTGATGTCAACTCTTGCGTACATTAGTCCTAGTGTGTGTTTTCTAGATTCTGAGTTTGGTCAGATAATTGCTGCTTTTCTCAGGTTTATCCTGATACACTGCTTTTGATTTCTCTCATGGCACCTGCTCGGATAAATGGCAAGTTAGGAAAAGAGGCACAGTCAAATGACATGCTTTCTAGTCTGAATCCAAGCTAACTGAATATATCTACAAAAATATTTAGGACTTGCTGTGTTTGCACAAGTTTTAACCTTAGTCCTGCAAGCATATACATTAGTTTATCTGGCACACAAGTGTAATGGAGTGACTCACGTGAATAAACCTAAACACGTGTAAATGTTTGCAAGATATGGGTCAGTAATTCTTTGGAAATCATAGCAAACCAGCTCTCAATTTTCTTACACAGTGGTATTCTCCTATCCATCTTAGACAAGTGATTTGAAATATCTGTAATAATCATTATGGTGTAGTTGTTCCAAATAGCTCACAGCCAGCATGCAGAAACTCAACTAGTGTAAACTGTTATTGTTCCATTGACTTCAAGGGAGCTATAGGAGATTTTATGAACTGAGGATCTGTCCCCACATTCTCAAATGTCCAAAAACTTCATATTAGGGCCAAATAAATGGTCTGCTTCTATGCAGGTCCCTCCATCAGGACCAATTTTTGTAAGTGTTCGTTGGCTAACAGGCTGCAGATGTAGCAGCAGTTGTGTGTGCTGAGCCTTTGGAATATCCTGGGCCAAAGTCTTATCACTAATTCATCAGCATCTACCAGTTTTACCTCCATTAAGAATAAATGGGGCCAGTCAAAGAATATTTTCTTTAAATTGGTTGCCTCTCTAGGTCCTCTTTTCAGCACTGAGCCATGAAGAGTACAAAGGGATCAGGAGCAGGCTCAGGAAACAGTGGCAATACGGAAGAAATTGGCTGATTAAAGAAGTCCAAAAATTCCACTTTCCCAATAAGTTCAAGGAGAAGTGAAGCACAGACCAGCTGATGGCTGTTCAGCATGGGTTTACGATAATCCAGTTTGACAAATCACCTGAGATAATTACAGTTTTAGCAAATAATTGCCAACTGAATTTCTTTCTAGGAAATTGTCTTTCCCTCTCCTGCTAGTCTGGCATTTGCATATGTGTGTAAGGCTTGATCACCATCAGGGGAAAGTCAGCTAGTGGTGTCTACGGGGCATTAAACTGCTGGAGCATTCACTCATAAAGAGCTGAAAATAAAGGTAAAATAAAGGTAAGAGACTTCTTAGTAGAGCTGAAAATGAAGGACCTGACCCTGCTGTTTGGCAGGTCTCCCCTGCTTGTTTCATAGACCATCATCTACTGAGCAGGTTAGGAAGTCTGTGTGTCAGACAGGTGGTAGGTGTATCATCAGGACCTGCTTGGACAGGCCAGAATCTCCTTGGCATTGGCACTGGCATTTTTTCAGGCAGGATCTCAGGATTTGTCCTCTGACACCTCTTATGCTCCCTTCTTTCCATTTCTGTCATCTTAATCCCAGCAGAAGATGGAACCTCTCAGTGCTCTGGATTGCTGGAGCCCTGGTGTTATCTTTGCATCTCAAATTTGGGGGTCATTTTTGGACAGTAGCTCATTCTCTAGGAACTGAAAGAGTGCAGTTGCTTTGTGCATATAAGAAGAGAGAGACTGTGATACGGATTCTGTTGTTGTCTCTAAAGTATCTGTCACATCAGTTTGTGGAGTAGAAAAGTGGTCCTGGGGCAGTAGCAGGGCTGGTGGGATTCCTGGTGAACCCTGGGTCTGCTACAGAGTGCTGACTATGGGCCTTGGAGGACCACCACATGATCTGGACCACTGGTCCATTGTTTAGAAATGTATAATTTAAAAGAAGCTAAAAAAGAAAGGAAGGGAAGAACGAGGGTTGGGATTAGATCTGTGGTTATGAGAGTGAGAACCAGATCTGTGGTGGTGGACAAAATCTTCTGCCAAACACAAAGTATCTGCGAACAAAGCTCAAGTTTTTTGCTTAGTATCTGCACAACTCCCAGCACAAATGGGTTCCCACTTCACCTTGAAATCAAGTGAGTATTTTAACAAGCTGCAGAGCCCAAAGCAAACTCCAAGGGAACAGATAAATTCACTTGGACTCTCCACCATGCTAATGTGAATATGTGGCTTTGAGACTGGAACTGGCTCATGCCTGGATGGCTCCAAGCATAGCAGAGTCAGCTTATGTCTGGCTGTGGTTGACCCTTAGCAACCCAGTGAACCTTGAGAAATACTGGAGAGCTCACAAGACCAAATGACATGCATTAATTCTTACTCTCCTCCAGCAGCATACTGCTGTGGGGGAGATGGAGGTGGTAATGCATTTTTACATGAGTTGAAGCAGTTTTTCTGAGGTCTTAGATACTGACTATGAAAGAACTGGGATAAGCAGTCTGTGGAGGGCTCAAATGAAGGAGCAGTGAGTCCTACTAGTGATTGTTAAAGAAGAATACTCTTCTGATTAGACTTGTGATCATGGTTTTAGAACACTGCAGCCCATACAAAATGAAAATAATTTCCTTCTGTATGCCTGACTATTCTTGATAAGACTAGTGCAAGACAGCCCACCCTTCAGGTGCATGTAGTCTCTCCTTATGGAAGAAGTTCTAGACCTGGAAAGAAGCAGCAAAGCCCTTCGAGGAACTTTGGTGGCACTGGAATGCAACTTGGCTCTTAGCTCAGCTAAAGCATTGCCCCTTAAATTGAGCCACTTACCTATGCAGTCTTCCATCAGCAGAGGAACTGGAAGGCCTAGAGGAGAGCTCTTCAGTATTATTGGTCTAGTAGCATGTGGACATAGGAAGCAAATTCCCCCAAAAATCAGACCTTAGGCAAGGTGGAGTCCTTCAGCTGAGTACTCCAGTTTTCACCTTTGTACAAGTTTTCAAGTGAGACAAAAACTGTGCCTGGATTTGCACAGCATAGTCACTGGCTTTTCCACTTCAGTCTGGACAATTTCTGTCCAGCCAGAGAGATTCCCAATGGGATGTGACTGTGAAAAGTCATGGCAAAGAAATTATTTCAGAGGCTGCAGGCTTCTGGGGCATGGGGCTTCGGGTCCCATCTAATGTGAGAGTTTGGCATGCATGGATGCTCCCAGAACGTGGGGAGAAGATTTTTTTTGTTTTTGTTTTTTTGTAATAGCTAGGCCTTTTGATTCTTTTATAAGCTGGCAAGTGATGTAGAGAAGGAGGTTTTGACATCCTTCCACCAGGATCAGTAGGGACAGTTTGCTTTTAATGATGTAGGCAACGAGACAGACCATCTGTTGATGTAAATCGGAACAGCTCCATTGCCTAAAGTGATGTTACACTAATTTAAATCATCCCTTCATCTCCAAGACAAACCACCTTTCACTGCCTTCCCCCACCAAGCACCAGTTCTGAAGATGCCTCAAACCCAGGTCCAACCTCTCTGTAAAGGAACCCACTCTGCAAATCTGTGCTCCCCATCTACCCATCCAAAAACCTGGTCCAAGCCTTCTGCTCACAGACTCCCTCTGAACCCTCCCTTCCTTAGAGGCAGAGCCCTGGAGGAAGAGGAGGGTGGGACAAGGACCCCCAAAATGTGACACGACTTGGAGGGCTGAGCACACCATTTGTTTCCTCATTTCAGGAACCAAAACCTGGCAAAAGCAAAGTGGAGTACGGGCTCTTCTCCCATCTGCTTCTCTGGCATCGCTCCGGAGGTCACTGCCGGGGACGGAGGTCCTCACTGGGCCCCATCTGCTTTTCCCGGGCTCCCTCATTTATGCCCATTTGGGCCTCTGACATTCTACTCTGTTTTTCTTTCCTTGAAAATGGATCGGGAATTGGGAGCTGCTGCGCAGGAACACGCCTGTTCCCCATTACAGCTCCACCGGGGCTGTAACACGATCGTGCCTGCTCCATACCCACACAGATATTTATTTATCCATACAGGCTTTCTCCTTGTTTTCATTAAGTTAGGCAGAAAACGTTAATCTTTCTTCTGCTAAAGCTTCAAAACCAACCAAGCTAAATAAAATATGATTTCTTTAATTTCTTTTTTTAAAGGACACTCTTCCCCATCCCCCCCTCCTCAAGTACCAGAATGAGGTCACTGTCGGAGATGCCACAAGAATAAATTGGAAACAGGATGAAAAAAAGCAAAAGGGAGGAAGACAGAGAGAAAAAAAACCCAATCAGAAGAAAGTGACTGGTAACGCTGCAGGGTTGGGCTCATCCAGACTAGAAAAGATGCTGTCCAGACAGAGGTGTTGGTGCCTTCTTATTTTCCCTTTTGTGCTCTTTCTAGGAATCTCAAAGGTGAACTGCAGTGGGGAGGTGTCTTCATTTCCACTTTGGTTTGCACTGCCCAAGTTCTGTCCATGCTGCTCTCAACAAAGGGACACAGGCTGGAGGTGTGGGAACACCTGTGAGGGTTCCAGAGCTGCTTTTTTGCTTCTCTAACCACCTGGAGGCCCGCAGCCTTTCTCTCTTGTTTAGTCTGCTTGAACTCAGTGCCGTAACTCTTGTTGTCTTCAGTGAGATGGTTGGTAGGTGATTCATCCTGCCTGCTGTTCACAGCTGCTGGGCACTGGCACAGGTCATGCTGGGAGGACTGAGGCAGACAGAGGCTCTTTGGATACTGCAAAGTGAGCAGTCTGAGCCTGTTCCTATCCATTCTTGTTCCTTGGTCCCCATTCCTGCCCACATGAGCCTCCTGCCACTAGAAATGTTTTCACCACAGAGCAAGGTACCACCTGAGCTGGGGATGTCCTTCTGCTCCAGACCAGACATAGAGCTGGGTTCCCAGGTGGATGGGATGTCCTAGAGCCATCTCTGGGGGGTTGACCTAGATGCCTCAGGGTGGCCAGACCTGATGTGACTAGGAGGTGTTTGAAGAGCTTCACAAAATGAGGCAAGCTCCAAGGGTATTGTTCTTTCCCTCTGTTTTAGGGAGAGTTCAGAGTCACCACAGCATCCAGAATCTATATAATGTACATGTTTACAAACCCCAAAAGAGGAGGTTTGCCAAACTCCACAGCCATGTTTGCAGAACAGGGCAAGGCAGTAGCAAGGGTTACACTGGAGAAAGAAGGAAAATGCCAGCTGAAGGGAGCTGCCTCTTCCCAGGAGTCACTAGTAGAGCAGAATCTGATTATTCAAAGTCTGCCTGGGGACTTGGATGGCTTGGGACAAACCAGTCCTGAGAAGGCATTGGCATGGAAACAAGAAGGAATAGAGTCTTGCAGGGATTTGGTGAACTGTTTGGAGTATCAGCACCCTTTGCTGAGTGTGACTGGTCTGTTACCTATAAGCAGTGTGCAGCAGGCACCATCTTCTGCTCTGTGCACAGCACTTTCCATAATGATGTTAAATTCAGGTCTGGATTTTTTGCCACTGGGAAGTAAACACAGGTGAGACATCCTCACAGGAGCTGGTCATTTGTCCTTGGTATCTGTAACAGCTGATTGCTTTATTTAGCATGACATCAATTATTTATTCCTATTAATGAAGGACACAGATGGCTGTCTGGTCAATAAAATATCTCCTACTCCACAGAGATGATCTACTTAGCTATCATTTACTCTGCAAAGAACCTTTGGTTTCTTTCTGAAATTTAATAACATGAGCAAAAATGCTACAGCAATCTAGAAGGTTTATGCTTCAGGGTTGCTTTGGGAGGCAGAAATCCTTTATATTTGTTGGTGGGGTATGCAAGAACACAGGTCCAGACAGGAAAGAGAAGCCTCTTTGCTTTCTATCACGAGCTACTTATCTATATAAACCCTTCTATAAAGTGATCAAACTCCTTCTTAAAAGATGGGTTATATGCAGGAGCAGGCTGTTCATTCATATCCAATTTACTTTCTCTTGCCATTACTGCCCATTAGCCTAAATATTTATTTTCCATCTGCGTGATGCCTTGTTGATGTATTCACAGACTCATGTATCTCTGCTTGGTTTTTTATGTCTCTGCTCGTATGGTAAAAATGTGGAGTTTGTTGTTTCCCTATGAAATCTACTCCCCTGCTTTCCCTGTGCCTTGTTCATAAATACAGATGACCAATGTTGTGCTCTTACAAGTGCCTTGTGCATCTAGGTCAGTATTCCTCCATTGTGATAGAGTCCTGAGACCATTATTACTTCGTAGGACAGTATGAATGGTCCATCATCCTCTTGTCATGCCAGGAAATACACCTGTTTTCCTTCATTGCATTTCACAGACAAGGTCTCAGTTTAACTCCAGTTATCAACTTGTTCTCTGGTCCTGGGGAAGGGTTAGAAAATGTCATTTCAGCTGCCCTCAGAGCACCACAGACTAAACAAAGAGGGACTTCTCTTGTGTGAGATGAATGAATAAAGTTGCCATGTGCTCTGCTTTACTCAGGGGAGAGCACAAAAAAGCAGTTCTCTGAGTTCATGGTGGATTGACAGCTCTGGGTAGTCAGTTGGTCCCTGGGGCATCCCTTACCTGACCTCATGTTTGCTGCCTGGTCCCTACAGTCTGGCACCACCAGCCAGCTTGCTGCTGCTTAGACAGGGGCAGAAAGACTCCCAGCCTTGGGGCTGAGGTTTCAGCACCTGCCCTAGCATCTGTTTTGCTGTTTTCATAACAACCTCTTTGCTTTTGATTGTTGCAGGGTCATCAAGATGGAAAAGTTCCCCAGGGGCTCAGAGTTGAACACAGGGCACCCTCATGCTGTAGGGATTTTATTGCAAGGCTTTTGGGTTAACCCAAGGTGATGCTCTCAGACTCTTGAGAGCTTCATTTCCTCCAATGCAGGGGGACAGCAACACACTCCACACCTAGGCAGTCCTATTTGACTCCATGGCAAACCAGACCATGGTGTGATGCAGCTGCTGATCTGTTTGGGGCATTGCTCACCACTATCCTGCTCCTCTCCACTCAAAGCTGCCCAGAAAGACCATAAGAGATGAGAGCTCATTCTGCGTGGATACCTTAAGGAGAGGTATTGGTGCAATTTTAATACATGCTTTAGTTCAGTGGTTGCACATGGTGTTTTTTATCCCATTTCCTGCAAGTCTGGTTTCACCCTCTTCAATCCCTGCCTCAGCCCTTTGGTTTCCATTCTCGTCCCATCCCTCGGGCTCCCTGGCATGGATGTCCTGATTGATGAGATTGATGCTAACTGTGCTTTAGCACTGCCAGGCCAGATCCCCCCTTAGTCTTTCCCAGTTGCTCATCACGTTCTCTCTGCCCAGCTGTTGTCTTTTCTACCCCACATCAGCTGCCTCCCAACCCTGAGTGTTCTGGAGGAAGGTGGGAGATCACACAAGGGGCACCCATGGGATGATCTGTTCCCATCATGAGGTTTCCTCACGGTCAGAAGCTGGCTGCTTGATATCTGAAGAGGCTTAAAAGCTCTTGGTGTAGTTCAGCAATGAAGTCTGGTCCTACTTCTTCTTCCTGTGTTTGTGACTCATCTGCTTTGGAAGTCAAAGCAGTGTCTGAGCTCAGTGACTTCTGATGACAGCAAGTTCCCTGATGCAGCCTGAAGGCATATGAAGAGGAACAGAAATGAAAGTTGGAAATGAGCAGTAGTGTTTTGTTTGTTTGTTTGTTTAAACCATGAACCCATAGCTGAGGGCCTTGGTCAAGGTCATTCAGTGCTCATGGCTTCCAAGCAGGGATTTTATGGCTGCCAACCCAACCTGCCTGTTGGATTGACTTGGGGTTTGGGACAGACCTGGGGCTTAGGACTGGGGTAAGCTACAGTGACCAGTGACAGAGCTGCCTGAAAAAGAGTTTGGAAAGAACAAGTCGTGCTAGGAGCATTAAAATGAATAATTAAGGCTTGGATTTCTTTAGGGAGGAAAAGAATTTATTGGTGCTCTTTTCTCTGGCCAAGGGGGACATTTGTTACCAAGTTGTGTGTTTTGAGACAAGAGGCAAATGTGGTTTGGAGGGGCTGGAGAGAGAGAGGGTTTGTTCTACCTGGGTAATCCAACCACACAGAGAGATGTTCTGGGCTGCTTGTATCACCAGATTGTTTCTTCCTCTCTATACCAAGAAGCCAGACTTGTGCTTCATTTCATCCTCAGTCACTTTGGCTTTTAGAAAAAAACAAAGAAAGAAAAGTGCTGAGAAAGGAATTCTCCTCTCTCTGCTGCCTTGTCTTGACATTTACCTGTGCACAAAGTGCCCAGGCCTGCAATCTAGGTCCAGGTTTGCTTATAGCAGCAGAATCCATCACCTGCAGCAAACCTTTCTCTGATTCCAATCAGGGTTGTGAGGGGGAGGCGGCAACAGCAGGGCAGCTGCTCTGTTTTTTTACTGGTCAGTACCTTGGGCTTTCAATTACACTGATGCAAAAATGGGAATTGAAGGCAATGAGCTCGAGCTGATAGACAGCTTGGCCAGGGGAAGGAGACAGGCTGCATGGCAGTGGATAATCAAACCCAAAAAGCTTAATAAATGGAGTGTTTTCAGTTTCAACTGGGTCATGATCTCAGTGTTTAATAAGCTTTATAAACCAGAAGATCAAAAGCAGGAGCAGAAGAAAAAAGTTTATTCAGCATTTTTAATTAGGGTGGTGTTTTGGGGTTTTTTTCTTCAAATGGTTGTAAAGGGGTGAGTGTTCTTCAGCGTAGCTGAAGGAACTCCAGTCAGAGCTCCATGACCTGGCAGTTTGCACATGGCAGAGAATGTAAAGCTTCAGGTTTTCATACAATGAAAAAAACCAAAAAACAACCCAGCATGTTGAGAGCAATTTTATCCAAGCTTTAAAATGTTTCCTTTCCCAATAATCTAACATTGCAGAGACATATATCAATGTGTCAGGTGATTTTTGAAAGAAACATGTCCCCTTTCAGAAACAACTGTGCAGTTTGGGCTGGAGAACCCTGCCTCAACAGACTTCCAGCTCTCCTGGGGCCCTGGAGCCTGTCTTTGGATGGTGGTCCTGTGGGGGGTTTGCAGTCAGTCCATACATTGCCTCTGAAGGTTCACCCTTCTGCTGCCCAAGCCGTGGCTTAGTGCTGGCCCCTGTTTCTCCACTGCTCCCAGTTACAGCTGATGGTCATGGGGTATTTGCCTCTGGCTGTGTCCACAGGTGATATTCTCCATGCATACTTGGGGCCATTCCCACCAGCCACAGCCAACAAGACTTTGTTGAATGCCCACCCTGTGTCGATGAGTTCCTGATGTGTTTTTGAATTGTTCAGTCCTAATTTTGCTCCTGTACTGATGTTTTGGTCTTGCTCATCTCTTTGCTCTCCAGGAGAATCCTTGAGCTTTGCGGATGATTTACTTTCTGGCCTTGCAACATCCTGTGTGGCAGCGGGTAGGAGCCATGGAGATGTCCCTGAAACCAGCATCTATTCAGTCATTTTCAAGTGCCTGGAACCAGATGGTCTGTACAAGTAAGGAGACACATGTGGGAAAGGGCCGGGGCAAATGCAGATGCTGTTATTTAATTGTTATTTACCTTTTTGGTCAGCACTGGACAAATTATGAAGCTCTGTGTTGATGAAATGGAAAACCAGAGTCTGCCAGTACAGCACTGGAGACACTGGGAGTCTGGAGAAGACTGCACTGGAATAACTCATGTTTTCAGTATGCTGGGCTTCCAGGTCCATGACTGCTGGGATTGGGTTGTCTCTCATGGACGAACTGGGCTAATGTGGTCAGACTGAAGGAAGTTGCCCACCCTGGCCAAATGCCTGATGGACCAAAATAGCCAAGAAGGTGATGAGTGTCAAGATGAGTGTCTTCTGTCAAGAAGGTGATAGGTGTTATTTGTAGAGGCTGCTGTTTGTATTAGGAGGACACATCTACCAGATCAGAGAGACACCAAATCCATCTGTCCACTGCCCAGTTACTTCTGCAGGGACACTGGGATGTGGCAGTGCTGATGTTGTTAATTTAAGTCTTCTGAGATGTCTACGAGAACATGGGGTTGGATTTTTTGTTTCAGTCCTATGGAGTAATTAGTATCCAAGGCAAAGGGATAATTTCAGGATCAGAATATTAACTTGTCTTTAGTATTCTTTGAGGAGGGGTCTGGGCTTTTCAACCTGGTTCATTAGCCAGGACTTTCTCTGTCTTTGGAGTTATGTCAGGAGAGTAAGAGTGAAAAATTAAAAAAATAAAAAAAAAAGAGAGAGAGCGAGAAAAAGGGCAAGGGAATGAAATGGAGGAGAGACACAGTAAGCAAGAGAAACACCCAGGGCTTTATGTCAGAGAGACTGTAATAATTAAAACACATTTTGTAGTGAGTAATGAAACTTTTTATGGGACCACAAAAGCATTAAAGTGAGACCTGGCAAATGGACTGTCAGAGAGAACTTATAAAGATCTTGATTAATACTTTCCCTTTGCCTCCGCCTCCACCACCCCCCAGTTAAGTCTGTTGACAGCCTCTGAGGAAGGAGAAGCCTTTACAGTATGCATCTCTTTAGCAGAGCTGAGTCCAGGAGAGGGCTCCAAGTGATACCCCTTGTCATTTCATAACTGTAAATGTTTTCTTGTTAAATATATGTAACACCTAAATATAATTATGAGTATCTCTGGGAACTGGACTTTGCTGAAAAGGTGCCAGAGAGAGTCTGGAGTGACTGCTGAGATTCCTAATAATCCACTGCCCATAAAATTGTCTGGATGGGAGTTCTCAGCCATTTGGCTGAGACCACCCAGGGGCACCAGGAGAGGGAAGAACCTCTGGGTTGGATTTGGAGGCTGCTGCTGAGGTGAATGAATGAAACTGGGAACCAGGAGGTCTGGCTCTTGGGAAGACTGGTCTGCCATGTCATCTTCTTCATTTTCTGGGCAGGGATAATTGCACTCACCCATGGCTTTAAGGGCTTTGTGATCTAATTCCTGATGCCTGCAAAGAGCTGGGACAGTCGGGTTATAGGTGGAAAGTTTTGTCCAGGGTTGTGTCATCTCTTTAGTCGGGTTTCTGCTTCATGATCATGTGGCACATTGCCATGGAGGAGATCAGCAGAGCTACTGATGCCCCATGTCCTTGGTGTAGCTATGGGCAGCTCCTGCTCTTGGTGGCTGCCCCTGGATAAAGGACATGAACTTTTCTGATTAGCCAGCAGGTAACAGTCCCCTAGCACTGAGGAGCTTTGGACCTCATCCTTCTGAAGGGAGAAGCCCTGGGGTGCTGCACAGTGTTGGCTCCATCCCGTAACAGCTGCTCAGCAGGGCTTGGCACACCATTCCCAGGTCTCTGCACACTAAAGCACAGACGTGTGAACACAAGTTCATGTTGACACCTGTGGGGCATCGACCCACACTCCTGGGCATCAAAACCCTCTGAGTGCAGACACTGCTGCACACCTTCCCTGGCATCTGCTGCTGCACAGCCCAGCTCAGCAGCATGAACCAATGCACAGCAGCTTTGCAGGGATTTGTCCCTTACATATCCAGCACACCCACACGTTTGCTCCAGCCCAGGGCCTAACCAGCATGTGTTTACTTACATCTGGGCATTCTCAGCTACATAGGCACACACATCAAATATTCCTCTGTTCGGGTGTCCATGCAGTTGCAACACAGCATGAAGAAAGCCAGAACGGTGAAATGTGAGGCTAACACTCTGTTCTGAGCCCACACAGATGTAACAACAACAGAAACACGGGCACAGGGTCATTTCTTAAACAGAATTTCATCTGCTTGTTTCATTTTTTTCTGTGGGGGAAAAAAAAAAAAAAAAAAAAAAAAAAAAAAGCTTTTTTTGAAGGTTCTGGCCTAGTATAATCCTGACTGCAGCTCTCGTCAGGGACCTGTGCTTTTCTCTAGGCTGTTAGGTGAGCACACAGAGTCTGCAGCATCAGAACTCATCAAAAGGGCTTTGACTTGTTCAGTAGTCTGAGGGGATTGTGCAAACTGAGAGAGGGGACTGTAAGCTCATGGGAGTCTCTTCTGCTCTGTAAATGTGTCAGACATTGTGTCCGTCCTCTTCTTCAGTACTATTGGCAACTGCACTCTGCTGTTGACCATTTGCCTGGAGTATTACCAGCCTGAGATCAAAGCTGGCCTTGGGTATGAAAAAGAAAACCAAAAAATGCTCTACAAGCAAACAAACCAACAAAGTCTGATTGATTCCTCTGCTTTTGAGACTTCTGTAATTTCAAAACACAAGCTAGCAGAAGGAGAACTAGTTTCTTTGTCCTTGGCAATTTCAGTCTGATGCAAGTGTGTTGCTTGTCAGCCCTTTTCTTCTCCTTGTCTGTGGTACCTTGGGGTTGAGGTGCTAGTCCTTGCACAGAGGTTCTCAGAGGGGAAGCAGTTCATGTCAACAAAGTTGTGTGTGATTGTTCTCCCCTGAGATCAACTAGACTAAAGCAGTCCATCAAGCTTCCTCCTGGGTGGATCTGGAAGGGGATGGCAGAGAGGGAGATGTCTACATGTCTGTTAAGTAGTTGTTTTGCATGGACAAGCCAGTCCAGATAGTGGTTATTGCCAGTCACACTGCTGGTTTGGGAGCCTGGGAGCACCATGCTGTCACAGGCAACTGGTGATGTGCCAAGCATCTAACACAAGTTGAGAGAAAGGTCTCTGGCTTGTCTCAGAGGTCAAACCCAGCCTGGAGGACTGAGCTTACATTGCTCATGGCCCTTACATAGCTCAGCACCTTACAAACCCATCCAATCTCTTTGCTGCTGAGATGCCAGCTTCCCCTGTGGATCCTGGGATCTCCCTGAGCCTGCAGCTCAGCTCAGCCATCTCACAAGCTCATCCATCTCAGCTTCTCACCCCTATTGGTCCTTGAGTGCCCAGGGATGCCTCTTTGCTGAGCTGTACCTGATTGGCTTCTGTAAAGCAGCTTTGCCAGCCCAGCACGTTCAGTGCAGATACTTGGGGAGACACCACTATCCCTCAGCCAAGAAGGGAAATTTTGGAAAGGGAAATAAACCCCCCCTCTAGCTCCCCAATGGAGCTGCAGTGCAAACACACCAACTTCTTCTGTGCACCATAGATACTATAATTATAGATTAGATTAAATCCCAACGTTTCACTTTATTTACATTCCTGACCTAGCCTATTCATTTCCGGTGTTTGTGCCAAGAATCAGCACAAAATTTACTGGAAATAATATGGAAGTCATCAGGATCCCTTCCAGAGCCTTTTCTTGGAGTGTGTTCATGTGCTGAGAAGGAGCCTCACATTTGCATTCCATTTGCTGGCTCAGAGAGGGTTTCCCCAAGGGTGGCCCTGAACCAGCCCCCAGGCTCTGGGTCAGTAGGATTCAGGAGTGTTGGAGAGGTGGAAACCCCTTTCTAGGGGCTGAAGGTCAGGATAAAAGGAGATTCACACCAGACCCATCAAGACCTGCCTGGCCAGTGTCACCCCCCATTGCCAGTGTGGCCAGGCTTGGCCTCTGTCTTCATTCCCTGGCTAACACTGAGCATGTTTCATTTTGGCCAGTTTAGGAACGAGGCAAAGGTGTGGAGCAGGGGGAACCCATCACAGTGATTGCAACTCAGAATGTGCTAATGGAGCTGGCCCAGAACAAGGCTGATGAATGTTGCCTGACCTCTGCTTTCTGTGGAGCTGGGATGAAAAGTGGAATGGAACCCTTGGTGCTAACGCTGGCAGCAGTCCACTGCTCCTTATATGATCCTAATTGTTATTGTTGGTCTTCCATCAGGAAGACATGTGAACAAGTGCTGGAGCAATCCAAGACAGATCCCAAATAGCTCAGTGGCATGGGTTAAAACACATCTGTTACAGCCCTTGGCTGAGTCCTCTGTGTGCACAGGAGCTGGGCTGCTTCACTGAATCCACCTCTTCTCTTCCTCATGTTCTCCAAACCTACTGAGGCCGAGTGGTGTAGTTTCTTTTCAGGCATTCCTGGCTTGTGGAAGCTCAAACAAGGCAAGTCAAGAGTTCAACAAGTGTTTGCTATATCCCAGGCCTGTACTCATCCTTCCTCATCAGTTTACACTGTTATGGTCTGGAGTAACATTAAATTATTTTTTTTGGTTTGATCCACGTGAGCAAATTCCAACCATCAAGGGCTGGCTGCAAGCGTAAATTTTTATTTGACAATTGGCACCAGCAAAATGATAGAACCCTGTGAAAGTATGGGGAATATGTTGCCAGACAAAAGAGGGAGAGAGAGGAAAATGGAGAAGATACAAGAAAAGAGAGAGAGAGAGAAATGGGAGAGAAAAGAGTAAGAAGGTGGAAGAGAAGGAGTGAGAGTGTCCCACCAGGGGTCCAGCTGTCTGGCGAGTTTTCTGATCCTGGACAGGGATGATGGGAGGTGATGGTGTGATGACACAGCCACGGAATGGACTGCTTTACATACCCTTAAGTTCCTTCGTTCCGAAGGGGAGCTGTCAGTCAGCTGCCAGAAGCCAGGTTCATTAGCATCAGTTCCAGCTAGGAGCTGTTTCTCTCTATCCCTGGGCTCCTCCTAGCTTGGGTGGCTCAGATCAGGGCCTCCAGCTACTGCTGCAGTATTGCTATACCCACCATTTGCTTTGTGCCTGAATCCTCCTTCAAGTCTGCCCGTGCCACCCAGTATTCAGACACCTGAGACAGAGCTGGAGGCAGGAGGTGCCTTCCCACTGACCTCGGAGGAACCTTCTTCCTTCCACTGCCTGCCAAATATATGAGTATCTCCCTCCTTTTCTCGGGAAGGACCAGGTTATCCTCCCCAAATTCGCTGCTTCTATTCATACCTCGTGCCACAGAGTGAAACAGAACAGGCTTTGTTGCTTCCCTCAGCCAACTCCTCCCCACCCTTTCCTCAGGATGTCTGGACTGAAATAACATTTGGGGTGTTTTTGTTTTAAAAAAATCTCAGCATCCTAGTCCCAGACATGGCTGGATCCAGATCTTCCAACCTGGCAGAAGGCTGGCAGTGGGAGGCTGAGGAGGAGGAAGAGGCATGGACAACTCGTTGTGTAGTAACCACAGTGGTAGTGGATTAAGTGAAGAAGTGTGCAGATACAGGATTCTTCCTAGAAATAGTAATGAGGTGGAGAGGAGGAGTTTGGCCTCTCCTTGTTGGGAAACAAATGGACCTCTGGGATACCACCCAGCACCAGATCCCTATCACCAACTCTTTCCAGTTACAGACTTGGAGGTTTGTTCTCATTTCTGGGTATACAGAAACCTGATGCCACTCACTTGGATGTCCCTCCAAGTCTTATCTCATTGAGTTATGACAAAGCAAGTACAAGAGATGGGATATAAATATCAACACAGATGTCACTGGCTTTGGTTTGCCTTGAAGCCAACAAAAGCTGCATTCTGCTGCTGCATTGGACTGATTTGTTTTGCTCATTGGTCCTTCATGGTATGGAGCACCTTTTCCATAAAGGCTGAAGAGCTGAGGTCCCTGCTGATGTGATTCTTACAGCAGGGTATGAGCCCTCTCCCCTTCCAGGCTGCAAGGATTTCACTGCTTAGAGTGGGTGTTTCTCGTAGCAGAGAAATGGGTCAGGAGAAGGGCAAATGGTTTTGTTCTTTTTAGGTGTGTCCTAGGTAGGGGAACTGAAGCAGAGAGAAGTGATGTGACACACCTGAAGCTCTTCAGTGGGCTGGAGCTTAGCAGAGTCAAGGGATGCCCTTGCTTGCACTTCACATAAGCCCCACTTCAGAAGAACACTTATGGGGATTGTTTTTTCAGTCAGGGGATTAAGCAAAACTTCTGGCAGCAAATATGGTCTCCTCTTCCTAATGTCCTCATGCAGTCTGGGAGCAGCTACCTGTGAGGTCACATCAAGGAAACCCTGACATGCCCTTGAAAATGTTGTGAGGTGGCTTGGTGTCTCACACTCTCCCCTCTCTTATTCTTAGCATGTGGCAGCAAAATGATTTTTTTTTTTTTTCCCCACAGTACTGGAGACAGCAGGTGATGCTGCTCTGCCAGCTGGAATTTCCCAGAAGATGGGATGAAACTCCTGCTGCTGCACCTCCATGCTGGGTCAGCTCACTGAGGGCAGTACTGGGCTTTTGTCACCAAGAGACAGTGTCACCTTTGGGCTTTGTCACCTGCAGCTCCAGCTCCTGCTGAGGCATTCACAGCCCAGACCAAGCTCTGCTTGTGCTGAACCTGGAATTTAAATAATGGGCAAGACAGATGCAGATGGATCCAAGCAGGTTGGGTGTGAGCCAGCCCAAGGCAGCCTGGCAGTGCTTGGCAGTGCCATAGCTTCAACCTCTTCTGCCAAAGGGAGAGGAGAGCAAGGGGGTACCAGGGTGCAGCCTGGCAGGGTTGGTCTGCAGCAGGACTGGAGATGATACCTTACATGCTATGGTGCTGGTGATGTTTTTCCTGCTTCAGGTCTCCATTAGGGTGATTATGCCCTCCCTGTGGGAGGTTGTGTGGATGGATGGCTTTCACACACCCTTGGCAGACTCTGTAAAGTGATGGTTGGATTTCCACGTGTGAGTTCATGTGTTGCCAGCCAACGTTGTGATGTTTAGACGGGAAGGTTTTGCCTCCTCCTTTGACTGCTTCCCTGCACCCAGTAACATCTCAAGGTGATGCTTGCAGACAACTCAAGTTTTCAAGAGTTGTCTGCTACTTTTCAACAACTCAAAGCTAATTCTAGCCTTAAGGAGTGAAGCTCAGCTGTATCCATAGTACACCCCAGGAGGGATGTGACGAGCTGCCCTGGTGCCCAGGTGTTCAGATGCTCCTGCACCCACAGGTCTGATATGAAGCTAGAGCCATTCCCATGGCCCAGGGAATAAATCAGCTTAGGTGGACTCTGGATGGGATTTCAGGGCCCAAAAGCTGGAGATGCTAAGTCCAAAAGGTGATGCTGATATAATTAAAAAGATAAGTCATGAGCTGATCCTACCTGCCCACTGTTTCCTCCACATTCCAGACGCAAAGTTTGGATGCCATTACCTCCAAGATGTCCATGCATCTCATATATGGCCTGCAAGTCCATAAAACAAATTAAACTTTTTTTTTTTTCGCATTCTTTCCAAAGGGCACCTGCAGCACATCCCACCCCATCCTTTTCTTGTAACAACAGCAGCACAGTTTCTCACCAGCTTTGTCTCCCTGAGAACACTTTATCTTCGTTTTCTTATTATTATTTGTTATGCATTTAAAAGAATACATTTCTCTTTTAATCTTTGGCTTGTGCAGAGCATTACAGCTGTAAGTACCCACCTCCTGGTCATGCTGTGGTGGCTTTTATCTGCCACCCCTTCTCAAGGTCACAGGACAAGGCTGCTTCACATCTGCAGGAAGTTTGTCCTGGGGGAGCTGCCTGGGTGACAGAGCCCCTGCACAGTCAGACACTGAACTCAGCTGCTTTCCAGTATTTTGAGTGAACTTCCACTTATTCTTTGGGCTTGGGGATTGTTTTGCCACTGCAAAAGATGTTTGCTTGTGTTCTCCTGGTTCGAGGCTATTGAGTGGATCTGGAATTTTCTGGGCTGGTCCCATCTTCAGTGGTGTGGAAGGCAGGTGTTGCTGCCCTAGACCCCAGGCAGATTTGGCACTGGATGATGGAGAGGAAGTGTTGTAGGGCATGACCTGCCATTTGTTTGCTGCAACTGCTGCTGTTTAACTCTTTTGCTGAGAAGTGGACTCATCAGGAGTAGCCACATTTCAGTTTCATGTCCTGAGGCTTTAGAAATCCCTCAGCTTTACAGTTCTCATTGTCTGTCTCAAGTTATGTTAGTGCATGGGTGGCCAAGTCCCTGCTACAGAGCACGTATTTGCAAAAGTAACCAAACAAATTCAGGCATCTCCATTTTGGGAGCATCATCTTCAAGGTTGCACCAGCAGAGCCACAGTTCCTGTTGTAAAGCAGCATAATAAAGTGGGAGAGAAAGCCAAGAAGTAACTCTTGGTTGCAGAAGTGGCATCTACCTGGTGAGGTGGGACTCGTCACGGGCGGTGCTCCCTGCTGTAGCTATGGATCACCTGCTCTCTTCTTGGTCTCTACAATCTGATGCCACCTGATACTGCCAAGGTTATTTGTCTGGAATACCTTCAGAGGGATTGCTCATAGCACACGTGCCCTCATGGCTCCTGGTGACCTCACACACATGCACAATTCCCTCATCAGGAATGAGATAAATTTGATTATATGGCAATATGGTTTCTGTTATGAAAAGGGGAAAGAAAATACCCTGGCTTTCACTGAAAACCCTTGGAGCCAAAGCTTATGTCATAATTTAAGTGTTTCTGAAGAAAAAAAGGAAGTAGGGGGTGAGGGCTGCTTTTTGTTGAGGAGATGGTGGATGGAGGGGCTGGTGGGGCAGGGTCCTGGATTAACAGCTGATGGAGCTGAGTGTGGAAACCCTCTGCCCTGGCAGGAAGGGGTATGAAGGAAGCCCAGATTTCAGGAGTCACTGGTAGAGGTTTACCCAAACACCTGGGACCACTGGCTGGGCTCAGTGAGGTGGGCTTGAGTGCCCACCTTGACTCATCTCTGGGCTGTCATACCCCTGAATCAGGGCCTCTTGCTTTTCTTCCACCTTTTCTCCGCTTTCTTTCTGCTGGGAAAGCTGAAGAGCAGTGCATAGCAGCAGCAACCTGAGCTATGTCTGGAGCAGGCCAGCCCCTGGCATGATTTTCTTCTTCTTTCTGAACATCTCCCACCTCCCTGCAGTTATGGAAATAGCCTCAGCTCTTAACCTCATTGCACAACCCCAAGCAGAAGGGCAGGCTGCAGGGTTGGGGTAATTTCATCTGGTTTGTGTCATTGCAACATCTCAGTCTTCCAGTTTTTCTGTGGCAGGATGTGGGGGGAGTACATGTCCTGCACACAGGAGGCTCTACACATGCCAGTTCCTTGCATAGGATTGGGGATGCCGGAGCGTGTCTCTTGGTCTCCAGGATACCCACCCCAGGCTGCTGGGGAACCTGTCAGAAGAAGCACTCTGGACCAAAATGCTACTTCAGAACCCTTTGACACGTCACCACAGAGGTAAAGGAAAGGATTTCAAACTATTTCATGCCCACAAAGCAGACCAAGACAGAAACAAGTTCTGTAGCATCCCCACCCTCTCTCCCACCTGCACCACTGGCCTCATCCCCATTGAGGTGGGGACCTGAAGCTGCACAGGATTATCCTATTAATCCAACCTTCTCAGCACTCCTATGGTCTGTGATGTGTTTACACAAGTGACAGATTACCTCTGGGAAGCGTCAGCACTATCAGTCACCTTCTCTGTCCTCTCTGCCTCTTGTGCTTCTCCCCTCTGGGTCTGGCAGCTGTGTAAGGGTTTGTGTACCTTTTGCAGTGCTGTGTCCCCTGGGGTTCTGCCCTTTGTCATCACTTGGAGACGTATGGATGAGGACTGCTGGAGGTGTCTGCCCATCCTGTTCATGCATTTGGATCTGGGGGGTCTGAGAGACCTCTTTTTGCTGGGGGTCTTTCCAGTACAAGCAGCATGCTCCTTACTGCTACCCAATAGCCCTATAAACCCATGATCTAGTCCATTTGGGGTGAAATGATGGCCAGATCCTGCTCTAACCAGCTTCTGGGTGTGCAGGTGCATGTTGAGGTTTTGATAAGGTTACCTCCTGTGTGGAGCAGTGTTGGGATGATGGTTAGCCCCATGCTCTGGCAGGTGAGGCAAACCCTTTAGACTGGGCTTTCCTCCAAGGACACTTCAGAGAATGGAATACCCTAAATACTGCTGCCACCCAGCAAATGCACCTTCTCTTCCCCTTGGCCCTGTACCCTGCTCCCCAGGCTGCAGCTTGCAGTGGCTCTTCCATCACCTCCCCCCTGAACCCTGCTCCAGCAGAGCTGCCCTGATGCAGCCCACACCACGGCATGAAGCCCACCTCACGGTGTGAAGCCCACCTGCATCACCTCACCTGGTCCCTGAGTTCTTGCAACCCATCTCCAGTTTCACCTCATTCCCTGGCTTGTACCTGCTGCACTGCCACAAGCTGAATTGTTTTCCAAGTGGAAAAATGAGTTGAAGCATTAACTCCACAAGGGCCACTCTGTGCAGTGCGCTGGGATTAAATATTTATGTTGGCAAAACCCATGTAATAGGCAGCTCAAGATCAGAGATAATGAAGTTGAGGTGTGTGGAGGAGGGGGGGGAGGAGGCAGGGGGCGAGGGACCCAAGGGGGTCGTTGTGTGTGTGTTGTGGGTGGTTGCTTTCAGTTTTATTAATACTCCACATGTTTGGGGGGGGGACCCTAGCCCCATCTCTGGGAGCTCTGCAGAGATCAGCCATTGCATTCCTTGTGTGCAGGAGGAATTGTCACCAGGAGGAATGGGCCATCTGAAGTGAGGTGGAATGGGAACTATTCCTGGGGAAGATGATGAGGCCAGGGAATAGCAAGGAGTGAGACCTTCCCTGTGTCATCTGCAAAGGATGTACGATCCTAAATCATTACTCATGGTGATACAGGATCCCTCACTCCTCCAGGCTGCTGCAGTCAAAGCTATTTACCCATGACCAGATCCCATCAGGCAGCAATGTGGTTTGGATTATATGGAGGGTTCCTGATCGGGTCAGGAGGATGCTTGTCATGGTGACCCCAGCACCCAGGGTAGGGGGGGCCTGTGCACATCTCCATGGTGGGCAAGAACAAGGAGTCCTGTGAGGATGAGGTGGGCAGTGGGGGTGAGCACAAGGAGAGCAGACAGAGGTGAGGTGGGCAGTAGGGAGGGTGGTGGGTGACGCAGGAGGGAAGACCCACTCCCCAGCCATCCCTCCCGAAGAAATCAAGGAGCACATGCGACAGCAAAGAACACTTCTTTCCCAGTTCAGTATCTTTATGAGGCAGCAATGCCTCTCTCTTCACCCCCAGTAACAAATATCGTGGAAGGCAGTGCAGGGGAGGGCGCACGTCCTGCGCCGTGTGGTGGGACTTTGGCCAGTGGTGGGGCCTCCAGGGAGGTATGAAAAGAGGCATGAATGGAGTGTTAGGAGAGAATGGAAACTCTGCACTGGCTCCCAGGCTGGCTTTCTTGCAGGGGGTCCCTCGCTCACGATGACAGTGCTGCCTCTCATAAACATGCATTTCCTCATCCCCGGTTGTTTCTCTGTCTTGTGCAATCTCTTGTACCAGACAGGAATGGGAGCAAGTCCCAATGGTACTTGAATGTGTTACAAAAACCCTTCCCACCCTGCCACCAACGAAGTACTGAGAAATAACAACAGAGTTTAAAAGAAAAAAAAAAAAAAGAAGAGAAAGAAAAGAAAGAAGAGAAAGAAGAGAAGGAAGGAAATGGGGGAGAAAGAGAGAAAAAGATAACACGATGGAGGAGATGGATGGTACTGGCCATGAGTTATTATTCTTAGTGTAAACTCAAGGGCCTAAGCTGGTAGTTTGCAGTGTCAATGAGCATGCAAAAGTCCCTGCTGCATTCAGTGTTGGTTATTCCTCTAGAAGAAGGAAGTGCCCTCCCCAGATTACTTTCTTGTGTGAAAAACATGGGACAAAAATAGGGACAAAATATCTTGGCTGAGATCATATAGTGCTCAAACCAAGACCAAGTTTCAGCTCCAGCCTGCCAGCCCAGCACCATCCTCTGTGTTGGGTTGTGCAAACATTGGGCAGGCTGCCCTTCTCAGTGATGCTACCAGGACCAGGGTGAGGTGTGTAGGAGCAAGAGTAGGTCCCAACCATCAAACAAAGTCTTCTGGACCAGTAGTAGAGGTTAGAAGGTCTCCTGGAGCTAGGCTGGTGGAGCAAGGATGGAGTATTGTTGTGTTAGCTCTAGCTGCAGATGAGTAAAATCTTCTGGTAGCTGCAAATCCTTCCATGAAGAGGGAAAAGCAAGGGAAGAAACCAGCAGGGAGTGATACTTCCAAAGCATCATTTGTGGCAGAGCAGGGCCCCAGATGCTCTCAAGCATGGTCCCAGCAATGCTGAGATGTTCTCCTGGAGTGCAACGCAGTGAGTCCCTGTGCTGGTGGAGATCTGCTGGAGTAGCAGGGCTCTTGCTCTGGGCTGGGTAGCTGTGTAGCCATCATTTCAATAAAGGAATGATTAAAAGGGGTGGGGAGGGTGGTGAAGAAAAACCCGAAACATCTGTTTTACTTCAAATCAGGGAAGATTCCTTTGCTTGCAAGGAATGTGTAAATCACGCTGGGCTGGGAGATGTACATAACCCTGCCTGAAAGCTCCTCTGCACTTCAAACGAATTCTAACATGCTTACTGGGATTTTGTTTTTATTACTCATTTTGGATTCCCCCCTCTTCCTACCCTCCTCCCTCCCTGTCTGAGCTGTGAGAATCTCCCTCCTGCTGCCAGCCCCTCACCCCTTTCCCCCTCCATTCGGGGCCTGCGGGAGGCAGGCAGTGGGACCTCAGTCCTGGCTGGTGTCCTTCTGCTGGGGCTTGCTGGCACACAGCATCCCCACCATGCCCCACAGCCCTTGCAGGAACCCCTCAACCACCTTTGCATCTCCCTCAGCCCAGAGCAGGGTGTGGAATTCTCCCTCTCAGAGTCTGGCACATTTGGATCTTTCTCAGGACATTGTAAGAGTGGGGAGTGGAGGTGTCCCCCTCCTCTGAGCTGAGCCATTCCCCTGTGTGCCATTGGTATTGTTGTGCTTTGTTTTGCTTTGTTTCAAGTAGAAGTTGAAGCCAGGGGGACAAACCCAGCAGAGATAGTCAGCCAGCCAGATAGCCTCTACTCACAGAGGGGCATGTCCGCATCCCCATGCCACCCTAGTAAGGGTGACTTGCTCTGCACCAGAATGCTCACCCTCAGGGCCAAGGACAGGCTCAGCTCCCTGTGGTGGATACAGCCCTTCTCCTTTCTTCTGAGGCTGTGGAGGAGGAGGCCCTATTGTGGTGGCTTATATAAGAACAGTCAGCCATTGACTTGCTTGACACGGACCACCCACTACTCCTCAGATGACACTGTCTTTTGAAGTCTCTACCAGCCTGGGCTGGATTTCAACCAGCAGCCTAGATGGAAGCCAAGCCCCTAGGAGGATGAGAACAAGCCCTACTAAGGGGTTCTCCCAGGGTAGCAAACCGTGGAGTGTCTGGTTCTTGTTTAGAGTGACTGTGAGGTTGGGAGGGGCAAACATTTCCCAATTTGCCAGGGGTCACAACCTTCCTCTCCCCCCATCTCCCCAGGGCTGGTGATGGCCAAGCCTTGCAGAGCGTTGGTAGGTTGAAGGGCTGGTTTGGTTAGCTGTGAACATTTCCATTGTGGAGCTCACTGCAGGGGTCTAGGGCTTTGCTCGTCTCTCCTTTCTCCCTAGCACAACTGGAGGAAGATTTTGATTTATTCCCTCCCTCCTTCTGAGCAGCCTTCTCATCTCCTGCAGCTGCAGCCTTCCCCAGCCCTGCTGTCTCTTCATGGAGGAAGACAGCAGTTGTCCCAGGAGAAGGAAGGTACTAAAGTGATGGGTCTCTTGGGAGACCCGCACAGCATGCAGGACTAACGCTTTCAGATGAGTCTGAAAACCACCCACCCATAGATCCATGTGAAGAGGACAAGCCAAACCTCGGAGTAATGACCCCTAAACACAGAACCTTGGTGGAGCCAGGGCTGGAGGCTTCAAAGTGTCTGTGGCTGAGGGAAGAAGGGCAGGGTTGTCCCAGAGCTAAGGGGAGAGCAGAAGGTATTGCAGAGGGTGTGGGTGCTGCCTGGGGGTCCCCTCACCCTGGGCGTGAAGAGGGTGCATTGTAGACATCTGGAGAGATTGATGGGTGTTCTGGTGCCCATGTGAAGGCTGCAGCAGGACCTGAGGGACATAGAGGCTGGGGAAAGCCCTTCTTGACTGTGCTGCCTTCCAGGCATCTGGACCCATCACCAGCTCTCCCTGATGCTCTGCAGCCTCGGGCACAAACCTGAGCTGGGACATGGGGGAGATTGTTCCAGCAGCACAAGGAGTCAAAGACAACTCATTTGACCTTCACTGAAGAGCTTTGTTTGGAATCTTCTGGTGGTTCCCAGCAGAATAGGGACTCTGGTGCTTGATGGACTGTTGCAAGCTGCTTTTGCTTCTCTGGAGACAAAAGTATAGCCCACAGTGACTCCACCACCCACTGATTCTTCACCCAAGGACATTAGGATTCACATCCTTGGTGACCTAAGATCTTCTCTGGCCTTGCCAGACAGAGGCTTTTGATCATCACAGCCAGCAGGACAAGAGCAAGGATGAAATTTCCAAGAAATACAGACCCAGAGCATCCTCTATCCCTCCTCCCCCCAAGCTGATAATTCCAAGATGATCTTGTTTTTTTCTGCCAGTGTCCTGTTCCTAGAGTTCAGTGACCACCCCTGTGAAGACACCCTAAGGGTCTGCTCGGTATCTTCCAACTAATAAAAGATGACAACTTCTTGCTCCTTGGAGCAAGCTGAGGAGCTAAAACCCCAGGGCTGCAACATGAACTGTGTTTCTGTTATCTGATGTTGGTTGCTTTTTGGGGAGTGCTGTCCTGCTGCCACACCAAGGACCTGTTCTCTCGTCCATGTCATCTCCATCAGCAGCTTTGTGCAGTGCAGTTGGACTCTCCAGAGAAGCTTGCTCTGCTCTTCCTTCATCAGTGGTGGAAAGCTGCTCCTGAAGGGGCCTACTCTGAGCATGAGCCATGCACTGGGGAAATAAAAACCTTACTAAGGGCAAGCAATGGGGACATAATCATCTGGTTTTTTGCCAGAGGTTGTAAGGAGCAGGTGTGATGAAGCAGGAAGTCTGTAAGACAGAGAAAAAGACAGTGGAGCAGAGGGTTCACTGCTGTGCCCTCAGCCCCAGGATGGTGAAAGCACCCTGGGGACACCATGGCCAGGGGGGCTGCATGGACCATCTGGGTGAAACCACAGCCCTGCTCAGACCAGCTGGCATTTTTCCCTCCTTGGCAGTGAAACACATTTTTGCCGAAGGCAATCTTGGCATTGCTGCCTGCAAGGTGTCTGACTGGCAAAGGGCTTCCTTGTGGGATCTTGGCCCTCCAACACAGGTATCATTCAGGAGTGGGGCTCTAGGGAACAGAAGGTGGCCTGGGTATCAAGGCCCTCTTTCACAGCCGTGGTGGTACTGGGAATCACTGTGCTGGTGGGGCTTACTGACAGGGTTTTGAGGGAAATCTTGGGAAGCTGAGAAGTTTCAGCTGAGGCTGGGGAGGTGAACGACCTGCTAGTCATCTCTCTAGAAGAGATGCAATGGATCCAGGCAGTAGCACAAAATGGTCAGGATTTGTAATTAATGTATTTCTTTCCCTTTCCATCCTTATTTTGGATTTCATTCAACAGGGATCTGAAACCAAAAGAGATTGATGAACTGTTGTAAGGAGTGAGAGCTGGGTGATTCTGTGTTGTAACTTGGCTCAGACATACTGTGTCCTCTGCGTGTGTGGGGGTAGCTGGGAGGACCAGCACTCACACCCTGCCTGCTGCTGTCCCTTGCTCGGAGACTGAGGGCATCACAGAAACCTGACCCAGTGCCAAAGGTCATGAAGCAGCATTTTCCCCTCCCTCAGCTCTCAAGAATGTATGATTTTAGCCAAGCTGCCTCCTTTGTGCTATCTGGGTCAACCTTGTCTTCTGCAAGCCTCTCCTTCCTCTTGTCATCTCCTCGTGCCACCCAGCTTCCAGTGGACAGCAGCCACTGCCTCAGACAAAGCCAGGTGCTGGGTAAGAAGGCAGTCTGATACTGCTTTAGTTTGTGTCTCTTGTTGTGCAGCAGTGCGTGGCAGGTGTGAGGTTTGTGGTATGTGCAGCGGGTGCTGCAGAACACCTGTCTGAGGTGGCATCCCACAGTGGTGGGGCTCTGTGACACCAAGGTGGCACTGTCCCACACTGCACCCCTCCCGTGAGAAATACCACGCTCTCAGGTCAACAGTTTTGACCCTGGACGTGGCTTCATCTGCATCTTGGCCTAACCTCATTGTGTGGGTAACCCTGGGTGGCTTTGCCAGGGTTGCCACAGAGCAGAGCTGGCCCCATGGCTGTGCAAGCCTGTGCTCAGCCCCATGACTGCTCCATCTGCACTCACTGTCTCAGAGATCAGGACCCTCTGCCCTTTTCCAGAGGTCTCCTTGATCAAGCAGCCTCTTACACTGCAGAGCATCTTCCTCCTGCCAGGAGGATTTGATGGGCACTGCTTTCTATGCCTAAAAAGCCATCAGACACCTGAGGCATGTTGAGGCAGGTACATTTATTTCTCTTCAGCTGACAACTGGGGGCTGGTATTGCTGGGAGGCATCTGTTGGAGGATAATGATTGTCTAAGAGCATTTGTTGTCCTGGAAAGAAAAGGTGTGAACTGTGAGAACAGTTTCCTGACAGGCTCACGTATGTGCATAGAGGCAAAGCTTCGATGCTCTGGTGTGGCAGGAGTGTTGCTGCTAACCTGTTCCTCCACCTCACTGAGGGAAAGAGAGTCAGCTGCCACAAAGGGTTCAAAGAAGCTTGGTTATAAAAGGTAATTTCTTGGATGGTGTAACTTTCTACCAGGAGTGGTTTCTAAAAGATGTTTTTGCAGAGGCAATAAGGTAAAGACAATCGGGTGTTGCCAGTCATGAGGAGGTAGGCATGAGCTCCTGTTGAGCCCCCCTTGTCTTTACCTGATTGCTTCTGCCTGTTTTGTTCAAGATGGCACTGTTGGCTCTATCCTTATCGCAGTGTAACCCATGGCAGTGCAAAGCAGATGTTATGCTGGTCCTTTGGCAGAAGATGTGTGATCCATCAACAGCAATCAGTCGGGTGGCCACAGCAGGTTGGTTTCACCTCCCTTGGTACCACACAGCTGCTCAGAATCTCCTCTTCCACCATGAGCTGCCCTCTCTGTGCCAGCACTGCCAAAGGTCCCCAGCCCTGCCCCGTGCTCCTGCCATGTTTCAAGTACCCTAACAGTAGATTTATTGCTGCAATACTTGTGACAGTCCCAGCCCTGGGTAGACAGTGTGGGCACATCCACTGCCCTGTACAGCTTGGCCCAGGTCCCCAGCCCCTTCAGGGCTCTCAGGGTCCCACCTCACCGTGTCATCACGGGCACAGGCGTGGGATGAGCAATCAGTCACAAGTAAGAACCCACCAAACAGACCAAGAAATCCTTTCCTTCCAAAAACCACTCCCTGCTCATTGTCTGCTTGGTATTTGCTGCAGAGACCGGGGGGGTTGTTCTCATTTACCTTTCTTAATTATTTCAAATCACAGAGTCGCCAATAAGCTAAACTGCATTCCTGTGGCTTGTGTGGATGGGCTGCTTTTTATTGGATTTGATGATTGTTTCTTTTTTTTCTTTTTTTTTTTTTTTTAATTGAAATGGTTTCTGAATTGGAAATGCTTGCACAAAGCACATACACACCCTTTCTGTGCTTGCCCAGCCTGCTGCTGGCAGGAGAGGCTCTCTCCTGCTCCCTGACCCTCACTGGAGGCTCAGCAGGAGATACGTGAGCCCACAGGGGGGGACCAGGGTGGGTGGGTGCCCAGAGGCCTTGTGGACCATGCACACCTTATGGCACGCAGCTGGGGGTAAAACACCCACCCTCTGCTCCACCCCACAGCAGCCCTGGGCTCCCCTGCCTTGCAAGAACAGTCCTTTAGGAAAACTGTTCATGTGAATTTATTAATGTTTTTAGCAGCCAGGAGATGGTGAGATGAAGGTCTGATGCTAATCACCAGGCTGATGCTCTGCTTTGAGCACTGGGACAAAGAAACACACATTCCCTCTCAGTGTCCCCACTGCCAGGCTGCCTCCAGCAAGCCCCTCACCTGGGTGTTGGGGAGCTGAAGGTACTAAAAGGCCAGGAGAGGACAGTGTCTACTCGTGGGTCCCCCAGCACAGGGAGCTCCAAGGGGTGTGTTGCCACCCACCTGTGTCTGTGGCACCATTCCAGGCTGCTCTGCTCTGCACAGCCCTGAGCCTGGGGATGGGGCACAGGGATTGCCAAGATCTGATCCATTGAGGGCTTTTAAATGGAGGCCTCTCAATTGTCTTTTGGCTGGAACAGGAAGCCAGAAGGGCTGGAGAAGCAGGGAGTGATGTGTGTGTATGTGTGCGTGTGAGAAGTGGTTGTGTGTCATCCCTGAGCCCTCTGGCTGTGCTGGGGGCACGGATAAGCTGTGACCAACCAGAGGGTGAGAGCAGGACGTGCACATAACACCTGGGTGATGCGACCTCAGCCAGGTCAGGATTTGTGTTTTCATGCTAAGCATCACAGGTGGTGGTACCTGTGCTGCCAGGGGAGAGGGAATTCACTGCCCTGTGTGGGACACCAGCCAGGGCTGCCCTGAACCAAGCTCCCTGGGTCTGGTAGCAGAACAGTCTCATGGCCAGAGGAACAAGGCATCACACCCAGGCTTATCAGCCAAGCTCAAGCCAAGCCTTACTGGCAAAAGCATTTGCGGTTGCACCACTTCAGAAAGCATGAAACTGTATTCCTGTGTGACACTGGACTCTGGAGCAATGTCTCTGCCCTGTCCCCATCCACGTGGCACAGGGGTCCCCGTAGCACAGCCCATGCTGGCCCTGCAGCCATCAGCTTGGTATGTGGCCAGCTCCTTGTGGTCATTCTGGTACTCGGTAGCTGCAGGACTGCTCGTTGGATTCCTTATTGGTTCCTTTTCTCTTTCTCTTCAGCCCATTTGTGGTGTGGCATCTCCTTGAGCAGCTGCATAAGCCCAAAGGCTCAGGCAGAGCAGGAATGCCTGTGCTATCTCTGGAGGATATAAAGACATCAGCTGCCCAGCTAAGGAAGGTCAGATGCAGAAATACTTATCTCCCTTCCCGCAAATAAGGATCATGAGTAAAGCACTCAAACATCATGAGCATCATGAGTGGGAGTTAAAAAAACCTGAGCTGATGTGGTTCTCTGTAAATAAATAACATGTTCTGGGGTTTCATTCTCAGCCTTACTGTTTCATGCCTTCAGAATTTTGTCTTTTGGTCAAAAAAGACAAATGCTTTCTTTTTTTGTTTGTTTGGGGGGGTTTTGTTGTTGTTTTTGGTTTGGTTTGGTTTGGGCTTTTTTGTTTGTTTGGTTGGTTGGCTTGGTTTTTTTTGTCTACACTGAGAAAGATTTTTTTTTAATTATTTTTTTTTCCAAACACAATTGACAATCTTCCATGGCCACTGGATTCCAGGAACCGAAGCTACCAAGGCAGTAGCCTCTTCCTGCTTTCTCTTCCTCCCCCAAGCATCATCTTAAGCCTGGTGATAAAATCCAGGCTTCAGCCAGCATTAGGTAGAGTATCTACAAGAATGGTGTTGAAATTTTATGAGGCCACATGTTCATTGCTTTCTATCTCTCCCTAAAATTTCTTACGGGTCCCAATAATTTTGAATTTAGTAGTAAACATTTAAGAGCTGTTACTGTATAGCACCTGATACACTGTGTTTTGATGCAGCATTTCCAGAGATGGAGGGGCTGATCTCTGCCAAGAACATACGTGCTTTCAGTGGTGAAATGCTCTTTGGAATCTCTTTGGGCAAAATCTATCTCAGTATTTGTAGTAAAGCAAGGAAGGGTTCATGTATGATGTTAATAAAGGTGCAGGTAACAAAGAGGATCATCTGTGAGACAGGAGCAGGTATCTCCCAGCTCCTTTGGAAGGCACAGGGAGAACATGAGAAAACATTGTGGGGAAAGTTTACTGCTAAACAAAACACCTCCAGGCTATGAAGGAGGCTCTGCCAGATGGTAGCTACCATATGGTATTCCAGGTTGTCTGATGTGGTTTCATGCACTGAGTGTGGGTCTGGGACCTTTTCATTTCTGGCTTTGACATTACCTCAGACACTCTCTGCCTTGGCCAAAATGCTCCGAACCACTGTTTGGCCTCTTTTTTTTTTCTTTTTTTTTTTCTTTAACAAATAACTGGGGTTTGTAAAATCAGGTGCAGCTCCCTCTTTGTTAGTGGGGATGCTGCCTGCTTTGGTCCTTGGCCCAAAGCACTGAATGGAGACATAAGCATGGCAGGAGGATCTCCATCTTGCTTTGCAGAGGTGGACTCCCTTGGTCATGTTCACTTTGATTTTCCCCCTGATTTGCTGTGCAGTGGTGGTCCTTCTCTCACCCACTGCCTTCTTCAGACCCTCAACTGGTCCCATCTCCACTGGCAGCCCCTCACCTGCATCTTCTGTGAGGTTTCTCTTAGATGCAGCAAGCAAGATCTGCCTGTTAATGCCAGGTTTACACTGAGCCCTATATCTTTGCACTCTTTTCTCTTAACTGCCTATTTCTGGGAGTAAAAGAAAAAAGTCATGCCCAGCACTCTGCACAGTGCCATTAATTGGCTATCAAAGTGTTTTGCTGTGGAGAGGTTGGGTGGTCAAGTGGTTTGAGAACAAGTTTGGAAACCATCGTCTCCCAAGTTGCCAGACTTCATGTCACTGAGCCATGCCATGCTTCACCTTGTATGTCTGTTTACCATTGACAAAACAGAGCTCTTAACACTGCTGTGCTTCAGGGTGATCTTTTGGACCATGGTTATTGTTAAAACCTTCTGAGATCACCTGCTGGAAGGAGGGCTGGGGAAGGCTGTGTACCACGGGGCTGCCCGCTGCCACCAGAGCTGCATTTATTGGCTCTGATTCCACAATATCTCAGTCAGAGTGAATGGAAATGCAAAACTTTCCTCTGAGCTTCTTGAAAGAGGACTGCTTTCAGGTGAGGAAAAGCAATTATTTTTATTCTTAAAAAAAAAAAAAGAAAGAATTTTTTTACCCAATAACCTTGATTCTGATCTTTCTCCATTTACATTTTGAGTTGGGTTTTTGGTTTTTTTTTCTTGTGTCATCTGAAAACATGATGAAATGAAAGGCTTGCTTGATTTTTTAACCCAGGCCTGACTACTACAGATGCTCTTGCTCACTGCAGCTGAGTGTTTCTGTGTGTGCTGGCCAGAGGGAAAAAGTCCAAGGGCTAACACAGGTCCTTAACATTGCCCAAAGGGGTGGATGTATTTTAGCTTCCTGCCAAGCAGAGCTGCTCCCTCCTGACCCCACTGGCAGTGCAGGAGGTAATGTGGGTGCTAATTGCTGAATATTACGATTGTGTTTTGATGAAAGTCAGACGTTTTTCAAGGAAAGTCTTCTGGTACTGATTGCCTTGGAGCTAATGGAGCTGTCCTGACTGCTCAGCTATAGACAGAATAGAGGTTACACATTAGCTCTGTTCACCTATTTATAAAAGAAAACACACCACCACAGCCTCTGGAGCTAAGCAGGTGACCCTGGATGGGGATGGAGATCAGCTCACAGCAGTAACCTGCTTGTTAACCCTCTTGCAGCTTGTTATGCCTGTACCAATGAGCCATCTCTGAGCACCCGGATGGGTAGCAGGACCCCTGGGATCTCTGCTCAGATCTCCTGCTGTGGAGTTCCTCATCTCACTAGGGCTGAGGTTCCCCCACCCAACACTGGGTGCCCCTATTGCTGTTGCTTTCTGGACCTGGGGATTCATGCTGCCAAGCTGCTCACGGCAGCAGAACTCCTTACTCACCTTTAACCTTCCTCTGGTGAAAGCAGGAGGAGGGAAAGTGCCACCTCCGGGATGGGGTGTAAAGCCCTGAAGTGAGACTCCTGCCCTGGATTCGATGTTACTCCCAGTGCTCTGTTGCTGTCTCTTAATTATAGCGGGAGAACAGCCTGTGTGTGGTACTTGTGAAGTTGCATAGTTGTGGACATCCTTCCTGAGATGCTCTCACTCTGAGCACCATCCCTTGTAAATTAAGGAAAATTATGTCATGCCAAAGAATTAAATAGAATTTCCTTGGGTGAGCTCCTCATGTGCATCCTCAGCATGCTCCGACTTGATGAAAAATGGGAGTTCTCCCTATAAGCAAGTGAGTTCCTTGTCGGTCTTCTGGCATCCTTTCAGACAGCAAGTATTGTTAAGAAACTAATGCTAATTGCTTGGAGAGAATATGTCCTGTTCTGGGAACTGCTACTGTGCAAATGTCAGCTCTTATCAGCACAGCGTGGGATGTGCAGGGAGGAGAGGAGGCTGGCAGTGCTCATGTGTGGGGTGAGGAAAAGGGAGGCATTGCTTCTGCCCTTGTTAAAGATGCTGAGGAGTTAGGGCCATTTCTTAAGTAAACATCACTCGTGGTCTCAATCCTACTTAAGCTTCAGCAGCTTTCATGTACTCTTTACATTCAGTCAAAAGAGCTGCTTGGTTTTACCTTAGGATAAGGAGGGAGCTGTGTTATTTCTGAGGAGCTGGGTACCCCACCAGTAGGCATCTCAGACCTCCAAGGGGTTTGGAGCCAGCTCCTGCACTTTGTCAAAGCCAGCTCAAGTTTCTGTGCCTGGCTCGGGGTGAATAAATATGCTTTTCGGGAGAATGGATGGAAGATTGTCACCCCTGCTGTGAAGAAGCATTCTCATTTTGGAGCTTTGATACTCTGACCAGGACTCTGAACTTGGCATCCTGGGATGTCCCATGCAGCCCCAGCCTGTTTATTCAATGTTTCATCCGGCACAAAAGCCATGTTTTATGGTCAGATGCTCTCCATTAGCTTCAAGTGTGAAATTATCATTCCCACCCTTTTACCAACCCCACCCTGGTGAGGAAACGAGGGAGAAAACAACCTCGAGGGCCACTGGCAGGACGTGTACGAGCTGTCACTTGTCAGCACAGAGCTCTCTTACAGCAGGAATTACTGCTTTGCTCTCAGGAGGGCCAGAGAGGAACCCGGCTTGCAAACACCCCAGTGTTATAATGTTTGTACGAGCCCATGGTGAAGCAACCCCAGAGAAGTTTGCATCCTTTTGCAGTCGTGCAGCTGCAGCTCCTGGGCATGGCAGGGGAAGAGGGAGCACAGCTCTGCAGATGCTGGATGGGGACGAGGTGGTTTGTCCTCCTCCTGGCCCTGGCTCTGTTCCCTGTGTTCTGTTCTAAGCCCAAGATGGTCTCACATATCCTTGAGATGCCAAAACTGACTGATAGGAGCCTGGACCACATTTTTCCTCTCTCCTGTGAAGTCCAGTTCCCATAACAACCTGGCAGTGGGGGACTGAGGGATAAAGACATTATTTTCCTTTTCCTTTCTGCCTTCCAGATTTACCCTGTATGCAGTGGATACACGAGGGAGACACTCAGAGCTGAGCACGATCACCCTGAGGACAGCCTGCCCGCTGGTGGATGACAGTAAGGCAGAAGGTCAGTGTTCAGACACCTCCTTCTCCACAACATGAGACTTTCCCTGCTAATTTTCCTTTTCCCCTCTTTATTGTATTCCTGCAAGCCCCTCTACTCCCTCCTCTCTTGTAGAGAGCTCTTGTGAAGGCTCTTGTAAATCCACCCAGTGGCGCAGGGATGCTAATCTGTGGAAGGGTGACATACTGCAAGTGTGTCCAGTAGCAAAGTCCCCCCTAGAATGGGCAGCTGATGGCACCCATGGTCCTGTGCCATGACATCTTTCCTTGTGCATGGATGACGTGCATTTGATACAAGTTTCCTGGAAAAAGAGCCATCTCTCCTTGCTGAACCAGGACAGGGACGCTGTCAGCTCTGGGTGTTTAAAAGGGTGAAGGTGACAGCTGGTTTCATTCTGAAACACCAGTAAAAGCCCAGCCACTTTTGCACATTTGCATTTTCCAGTTTTGAGACCAATCCCATTTGTTTTTATGCCTCGAGTGCTTGTCTGCTTTCCAATTTAAAAAGATTCCTCTAAGTGAAAGGCAGGTTACCTGTTTTCTTTCTTGCTTGCTTTCTATTTTGAAAAACACACAAGAGAAAGTTTTGATTACTGCTTTGTTCCACATTATTAATAAACATTCCCAGGAAAAATAAGCAAACGGAAGAAAAGGAAGGAAATGAGGTTTTTTGCATTTTTCGTTTCCAAAAAGAGAGCTTTTCCTACAGCAGGGAGTGCACCCTCCTGCTGAACACATCTGAGCTGCTCCAGTAGGTGCCCACAACAATGATGTGCTGTGTTTCTGGCATGTTGCTTCCAAGGGTGTTGTATTCTTCCTACCCTCTAGCATCAGAGCTGTTCAATAGCTTTTGGTTTGGGGCATTAGGGAGGAGCTTGCCACCCCTACCTGGGAGGATAAGGCTGTGTCTGCCCGTGCTAACAACCCTCCTCCTCTTCTTCCTTCATGGAGTATTGCTGGAGTCTTTGGGGCTGCTCTGATTATTCAGGACCCTGGCTGCAGGATCAGCCTGAAGAATTGCTAAATGCTCCCCAGGTCACCAAGCCCTGCTGCAGGCAGCCCCAAGGGACTGGCAGCCGTCCCCAGTGCCCTCCTCTCCTGCCAGCCCTGCCAAGGGCATCGCTCCTCCTCCTGTGTTGGCACCTTCTGGCTGTTCATTAACCCCGTCCCCCTGATCCTTTCCAGAGATAGCTGACAAAATCTACAACCTCTACAATGGCTACACCAGTGGGAAGGAGCAGCAGACAGCCTATAACACATTGATGGAAGTCTCTGCTTCCATGCTCTTCCGAGTCCAGCACCACTACAACTCCCACTACGAGAAGTTTGGAGACTTTGTCTGGCGCAGTGAGGACGAGCTGGGCCCCAGGTATTTTGTCCCTTCCCTGTGTCCTCCCTTGTGCTGGCAGCTGCTTTTTGCCTTCCCCTTTGCTTTGGGCATCTGCTACGTCCTGGTGTGGTTTGGGCTGTGTGTGACAATACTCTCCTGCAGGGGGTTATTTGTACATGAAAAAAGTTTTGAGCCCCTGGAAGGGCAGAGCTGAAATGCTGGTCAACAGTGAAGCACTGAAAACTATTTGATACTATCAGAGGGGGCAATCTCTATGTAGTAACCTTGGCTTCTCTAAACTGTATGTTTCATGGACATTTCCTTCTATTTCTTTCTTTTTTTTTTTTGGACATATTCTCACAGTAGTATATGGTTACCATACAAACTGTAAATATTTCCAAAATTCCCTTTTCTAGCTTCCCTGTCTCCCAAAAGAATAATCAGTTTTCTGATGTACAAAGATCCTCCTAAATTTTAGCCCCATGGTGTCCTTACACCACACAAGTTTGCCAGCAAGCACAGAGCAACTCATTTGTTACCATGTCCAGCTTTATGCGACAAATATTCTCTACTTGCTACACATTTCATGTTCTGAGGAGAGCTGGGAGAGGTTTTTTTTCCTGTGAGTAAGGGACATTTCCAGAGGGCCTGCATCTGCAAATCCCCAGTGTTCAATGCAAGGGCTGGTAAGACTCAGAGACTGGAGTTATGTGAACTTTATTACACCTAGATGGCTGGTGGTGTCCTGGCAGTGTCCCAGCAGTGTCCTCACAGCATTCCAGCAAAGGCCAGGCTGTCACCAAGCCCCTTGGGAAAGTTTCAGCAAGAAATGCTCAGAAGTAGCTGTATCCTTCTGGACATCTCGAGATCTCTTAGAGGATTCAAATAGCCTTGACCTGCTTTGAAGCTTTTAGAAGCACAGTTCATCCAGCATCTTCATCTAACGAGTTGTTCTCAGAGAAGCTGAAGCAGAGAAAGATGGAGGAATAGGGTCCTGCAGTCCATGAATAGCTGGAAAAGATTTTCCTTCTCTCCCCCTTGCACCTATGTGCTTGTTGGATGTGACTGAGGATCTGTCCATAATGCCAGGATGACATCTCCCCACAGCAGTTTGCATCTCTCCTGGACATAAAATCTAGTCTGGCCAGGGGCTTCCCCTCCTCAGAGATGACCTTGATCATAGTTTCTTTGGTAGTTCATCAGCCTCTGTCCCTGAGCCATTCTCACCCTTCCTGCTCCTGTCCTCCTTCTGCAGTGACACTGTAGACTTGCTTGTCCTTTTCATTTGTTCTTCTTTCTCTAAATCCCTGAGAACCATCAGCATCTTCTTACGCATCCTTATGTCCTCTGTTACTTGAGATCCAGCACTTCTGAAGGATGCATCTAACCTGACACCTGCGTCGAGCTGTGCCATTTGCAAGGTGACATTTCAATCACCCATATTGCCCGACTCTGTACCAAGCTACATCTGGAGTCCGTGTTCAATTCAGCTGCTGTCTGCTTCCCTCATCAAGGCAGATGAGCTCCTTGCAGGGCTTGTGTGCCCCTGTTCTGTACTTGAGAAACACAGGACTTACAGCCAAGGGGAAGCATCTATAAATGCTGCAGCAGCTGGTGCCAGGCTCTTGACAAGAGCAAAGCTCTGCTGTCCAGCATTGCTTCTCAGGGAGCTTGGATAGAAACAGAGGCACTGACATAGAGAGAGGCAAGTGAGGATTTGCCAAGGGAGGCCATCTTCTAACACGATTTTAATTGACAGACTGTTCTTTCTCCTTCCCAGGGGGACATTCATTTTGGTACCTTGAAATGTTTATCAGATGAGCCACAGCTCTACAGTAAATGTTCGCTCATAAAACTGAGTGACAAGAGGGAAGTTGATTGCCTCTGTGTAATAAATACATCACACTGAGTCCTCGTGAGCCCAGTTTCCATGAAAGCCACAGGTTACTGCAAACAGCTGCTTGCGAGAAGACACGCTGACAGCCAGATGTCCCAACCAGACCGTTTATATTAAGGAGACATTAAAAACTTAGCTCATTGGTGGCCCTAACCCAGGACTTTCTGTGGTCAGCAGCATCTTGGCACCTGGCTTGCCTCATCCTGCTAGTCTCCTTTAGCAACAACAACCCCTTTCCTGCTCCCCCCGTTTCTCTTACAGACACCAAATGAATCTCACAGAGTTAATTTGTTCCAACAAAACAGAGGAATCTGTCTGAAGCAGTGAAGGTTGAATGCTACTGTGCATTCAGACCTTTGGATCTGAGCAGCCAGAGTGCTTCCTGACACAGAGACGGGGAGATTTCTCTATTATTTTTTCTTACTGTGTTTTCAGGACAATTCCAAAGACTGCTGCTAACAGGGCTTGGCTTTTAGGAGGAAGGAGTACAAATAATTAAGTTAAAAATCTTCCTTCCATGCCCTTGCTTGTGACTGCCAGCAACAAGGGGGTCGGGATGTGGCCTCAGCCCAGGGTTTGCAGTCTCTGTTTTGCTTGAGCAAGTGGCCCAGGCAGCCTGGATGGCTGCAGGAGACACAGTGCAGCTCCTGAGCAGCTGCCTTCTGGTACCGAGGGAGAATGCAATGTTCTGATGGGAGGCTGTGATAAGAGGCCATCGAGTCCCGGACTCATTGTCCTCCCACATGAGGGTCTGAGAGACCCAGGTCATTTCTCAGTAGAGTGGAAAAATCTGAATTTATGACAAAATTGTCCCATATGAGAACAGAGCAGCCAGGCAGCCACTCTCTCTCTGCAGCAGTTCCATGATTCTCCTCCTTCCCTCCAGCTCATGTATCCTATCTTCTGTGCTTCATCATTCACGTTGGTTCATTCTCATTTATCATCTTCCTCCTAGGTGAGATAGGGCAGGGTTTTGCTGGCTCCAGATGTGTTTTCATCCCACACCAGTCCAGTGAGTGATGGCTGTTCCCTGTGCAGCTAGGGGACAAATCTAATGTCCCTGTGGGGGCACCCTTGGGGCAGGGCAGAGCAGGAGGTAGTGTGTCTCCTGCTCTTGGGTCCTTGCAAAGCTGGGGCTGGCAACCAAGGACCTTGGTGCCCTGTCTCCTGGGCAATCACTGCACCACATTCCTTCACCTTGGGGCTTCTGGTCCTTGTATGAGCCCTCAGAAAGTGCCCTTGCAGCAGATACCCATCCCCCTCCCTTTTCCTCTCCCTCCCTGTGGCACAAGGTACTGCAGAGGGAAGCAGCCTCCTAGAGCCACCACTGTTTTTAAATCCCCCTCTTCATCATTTATGACCATGGCTGTGACCTTCTTAATCTGTCATGGAAGTGGAGACCAGAATCAGTGCCTGGCTGGTGCCAACTTAAAACAACAGCCCCAGTGGTGGACACATGGCAGGTGGCACTGCTGGCTCATGCCAATGTGGGGGCACACCCCAGCTGGGCTGTGGGGTGAGGGGAAGGGGTGCTCTGCATCCCTTTGGGGGCTGAAAGCTTGGGGTCTGGCCACATAAGAGTGACTCCCCCCCTCGCTCACTCCCCTGCCATCATCTCCCAATTCTTGCCCTTTAATAAGGCAATAAATTACCATTCCTGGCAGGGGTGAGGTTGGTTGGTCAGCATTTAGGAAGATTTCATTTCCAGTATTTGAAAAGGTGGTCGTTCTGACCCGACAGCCTTCCACAGGGAGCACTTGGGTAATACCCAGGGTATGATTTATGATGTTAAATTGGCAACCCAAGAACTGCTCCTGTAATTTATTACCCAGCCTTCACCAGAAAGCCTCTCTCTCTTTCTCACCCCTCCCCTCACCCACTCTGTCTCTCTTTCCGTTTTTTTTTTTTTTTTTTTTTTTAAGAGGGAACAGCTGACAGCCAAAAGCTAAATCTAACATTTACACATGACTTCATTACCCCACTGAAATAAGTGAGTCAAAGCAGCGAAACCCATCAAAAATGAGGCTTTGGCACAGGACACAGAAAGCAAAGGGCCTGATTCCCTCCCTTCCCATCACCATGTCTCTTTCTTGGCTGTGGTGCAATTTCAGCACCTTCATAGGGCAAACCCATCATCTGCTGCATGCCACCCTTAAACATCAGTTCTTTCCTGGGACAGAACATAACTAGAAACACAGCAGGTATATGGAGACGAGCTCCACGAGCAGCACAGCCTTCTGCACATGAGACATCACCGGGTCTGGATGGTTTCACTCCTGGACTTCTTGCCAACCTTGAGCTGCTCCTCACAAGTGGGAATGTTTGCCTGGATACATACCTAAGTATGTATCATGAAGCAAGGACAGCATGGTGGTTTTTAGCAAAATCCTGAGGCTCTTGGAAGTATTCTGGAGAAGGAATGAAAAAAAAAGGTAGAGGAAAACTAAGGAAATAGAGGCAAAGGCAGGTTCCCTGGGAGAGAGTTGAGAGATGGGTGAGGAAATATATGGAGGGTAGCAGAAAGGTGAAGTGGTGGGAAGTGAGAAGACGAAGAGAAGAGCTTAGACATGTAGGTGTGTGCTGGAGAGTCCCTGCCTTGGCAGTGTGTCATGTCTGGATGTGCCATGGGAGCACAAAATGCTGTAGATGGTCAGGTGGCTGGTGTAGAGAGTAGAGAGGTGTTCTGTCAGAGCTGGGCTGTCACCCCATGATGTCATTATTATATCTGTGTGTATGGCTAACAAGGCTCAAATTGCCCACCTGGGCTTGTCTTTATCCATTAAATTGATACATGGAGACCAAGTAGTGTTGTCCAAGAAGGGCCAACTCCAGTTACTCTTCTTTCCCCTTGGAAAGCTGACCCTTAACCCATCACCACAAGGGAGAAGCAGGGAAGTTTTCCATGTGGTTTCTTAGAGCCTTTCATCCAGCCTTCCCCCTCTGGAAAGAGAGGTCTGTGGGCAGCTGGGGATGCTGGGATGTCCTCTTGCCTCCTGCCCCCATGTCTGCCCTCAGCTCTGGTGCCGAGATGACTCTGGTCAGCCCTTCCCAGTGCCTGGGGGTGTCTGGACACATTGAGCTCCCAGCACTCCCCCCATCCAGCTGGGAGCTCGTAGCCTGGGCTGCACCACCCCTCCACTTTCATAATCAAATAATCCCCATGTTTATCCCTCGCTGACTGACAGCTCTGCTCCTGTCATATCATTATCAGGAATTTACATTCCTGCAGGAACTGTGAAATCCCCTAACGCCCAATCCAGGGCTTTCCTGTGGCACCAGAGGGAGAGGAAATAATCTGTGATCTTGAGACTTTCAGACCAGTGAAGTAAACCCTCTCCCCCTCCCTTTGTTTGATTTAGCACTTTGCAGACTCCCACAAGGGGATTCTTGGTTTCTTATGGATTTATTTTGTTTTGTCTTAATGTGTTGTGGTTTTTTTCCTCTCTCTTCTAGTGTCAATCCTTTTGGTCCATTTGCCTCCTGGACACTTGGGAAAACAGGAACAGGAGGGCTGGGCTCATTGGTCAGGAGCAGAAGAGTGCTGGGGGGGGTCTCACCAGGGTTCATGAGGGGTCGACACATATTCTGGAGATTGCCAGGGGCACATGGTGGTGGTGGTGACCATATAGCCATGGGCAAACAGTGTCCCCAGGGCACCCTACTTGCTCTAGCGTGTCAGACTTGAGGTCCCTCCATCCCTGTTGGGGGATGGTGTGAAATAGTAGATATACCCCAAACTTTTGGGCAAAACAGCTTCTCTCCATTTGAAACAGGAAAGACAATGGTTTAGGCAATGGCTCACATCCTTTTTTTGTCACAATACAGAGCTGGTGGTGGAACTCAAAAGGCCTGATGCCTGGTTTCCTCTTAGCATTGCTCGCCCTGCTCTGTCTCCATCTCTGTCCCCTCCAGGAAGGCACACCTGATCCTGAGGAGGCTGGAGAAGGTCAGCAGTCACTGCTCCACCCTGCTGCGCAGTGCCTACATCCAGAGCCGCACTGAGACCATGCCCTACCTGTTCTGCCGCAGCGAAGAAGTCCGACCGCCCGGTATGGTCTGGTACAGCATCCTAAAGGACACCAAAGTAATGTGTGAGGAGAAGATGGTCTCCATGCTGCGCAACACCTATGGGGAGTCCAAGGGGCGGTGAGAGAAGGTGTGGGCCTGGAGCTGTGGGAGGCCAAGGGACTCCAAGGAGTCAAGGACTCGTGATGTGCTGAGAGGCTGGTGGGATCTGGGGTCGGGTGGTGTTTGGAGGGGGTGGAAGGGGACAGTGAGGCCAAACAGGACTTTCTCACACAGACAGCAGAGAAACAAGAAATCAGCACGTTGGACTTTCATTTCTTTTCCTTTTTTTTTTTTTTTTTTTTTTTCTTTTTTTTTTTTTTTATTTTTCAAGAGGAAAACAAAACAACAGAAACAAAGAAAATACCTGGTTTGACTCTGCATAAAAGCCTCTCCTTTTTAATCTTTTCTTACTGAATTTCCTGGACTACACACTCCAAAAACCTGGGAGGAGGAGATGCCCTCTCAAGGCCAGGGCCAGCCAGAGGGGAGCTGCTGGCCACAGGGTGACCCGCTCCCTGCCTACCCGGCCTGCCCTGCTGCTAGGCAGGAGCTGTGGGGCAAGGGGCCCTGCTGCTGTGGTGGCCAGGGATGGCAGGAGGAGGTGGCGCGGGTGGCTGGTGACACCGCGAAGGTCCCAGAGGGGGATGGCAGGCAGGTGCCGGGCTGATGCAGGCGAGCTGGGCTTTTGGACCACCCCAAGTGGCCGGAGTGGTTCCGTGCACAGCCTTCGTTTGCAAGGCTCCCAGCAGCTGGTTCTGTGCATTAAAGATTCATATGAAGTCCATCTTGGTTGCTTCCTTGGTGTTTCTTCCTGACACCATGTCACCGCTGCCTGGTACTTTGAAGAGTTTCAGGACCAGAGAGGACATCACCCAATGGCTGTGCCCAGGTGAGAAGTGGCTGAGATGAACGGCTGTATCTGACACTGGCGCTGACCTCCAGAGCTGGAGGGGAAAGTGCAGCTTCTTTGCTTAGGGTCCTCTGCTCCCTTAACACCCAGCTTGGCCACCAGCCCTGGTGTGAGCTGGAGGCATGTGGGAAAGCCCAAGAAGGAAGCCAGGGGCTGAAAAGACATGGAGAGTCTGGTTTCTTTTACTGTCAGATGTGGGATAGGCTGGCCTAGGCTCCCTGTGGGTAATGGATTTCTCAGCCTGGTAGCCAAACCAAAAAGTGTGGGAGGATGGGGGGGAGGTGGGGGGTGGGGAACAAAAAATCAGATCAGCTCAACACTATCACGTTTTGTTTTTGAAGCAAAACAACAAACCTGGAGGGGGGAAAGGGAACTGCGTGGCCTCTATGAATCAGTTCAGTCAGCACAAAGCAAACAGTTTTGTTTATTTTTTCTGGTTATTTAACTCTTTAGCATAAAAGCAAATAAGCAGGAGGTGAGTTTCATAATCAAAATGTTTTGAAACCAAAGGTGCAGGATTTGATGTGGAGGAAGTTCAGCCAGAGATCTTTTCTTCTCGAGCTAAACCTGCCTACCTGATTTGCAACCCCTCAAGTAATTCTAATTGTTTCTCCCAACCTGATCTTGCCCCCTGCCTTGGTTATGTCTCTTCATTTGTCTTGTGCCACCTTGATCATGCACATTGGGAAGGCATCCAGTACCTGATCAAAGTCCTGCTGGAGTTGACAGAAAACTTTGCCTTGACGTAGCAGCCTGTGGATCAAGTTTTGCAGGTGGCCTTCTGTTTTTAATCTCAGTCCCTTTTTCTGGCAGAGAGGGAGAGGACAGTGACACTGTGGGTCTGGAGTATAACCACTGTGTCACTTGAAGAACAAGGCTCATGGACACACCATGGTACCGTGTGTTAAAACCTCTCTCATCCCCCGGCATTGATGCCCGTTAACCATCCCTTTGCCTTTTGGTGGCTGCTGGTGGTCACAGAGTTTTGTTGAGGTGACAGTGACTTGTATTTGCTCAGCCAGAGCTGCTGAGCCCTGGCGTGGCCCTCAGCAGCAGCCGTGCCTGGCAGCAGGTCTGTGAGCTGCAGGGGTGCCAGAGATCATAGACCTTGCAACTCGTGAACCAGGAGACACATGAGGTGAGGTGATATTTCTTCAGCTTTGCTGTTGTGTAAAACAAAGTGCAAAGGTGTCGGTGCCAGGCCTGGTGATTCTGGCACTGTGGTGTTATTCTGCTGCCATGTCATGGTGTACACATTACGGGGGGATCTCTGTTTGGAGGTGCTGATGCAGATTTTCTAGGACTGGTCCTCCCCTCCGAGTAGCTTCAGAAAAGGCAGTGGCTCCATCACCCCACAGGACAGGTCCCACATACACTTTGGGACCACCAGGGCCAGCTGCTGGGTGCACCTCCAGGTGCTTTGAAGCCACCTTGTGTTCTCAAGTCTCTGGCCAGCAGCCGTGCCTCTCCCTGCATTTCCCAAACTTGGTCTTAGGTTTTGTTTGGGTTTGGGATTTTTTTGTTCAGAGATGATTCATTTCTTGTAAAAGCCCTGAGCTTGTCTGCTGCAGGGGGGGAGCAGCACTGCAGTTTCACTGCAGGCCAGAGCTGGGGTTGACCAACCTGATGAACATGGTTCAAGTTTGCTGTAACCCCTCTGGTGGGGCTGGAGGCAGCTGGAGGTGTGACGGGGCTCATGCCACTCATGGGACTGCTGCCTATCATGAATCTGCTGCTAGGCATGAGGATGCCACCCAAAATACAAGGCAGCTGGCTGGGTGTCCTTCAGCATGTTCTTTTCCATTCCGTGAGTTCCCCCACTGAGGTCTTTTTTCTGGGGAAAGGGGCAAAACTTGCAGCATGAGGCCATTTTGCTGAAAACACTGATGGCAAGGAGATCTTCAACTCTGGTAGCCCTGACTTCTTCTGGGAACAAACCAGAAGCAGCAGAGGGACGAACTGGCAGTCCCTTGGGCTCCACGCTGCAGCTGTGGCTGCTGAAGGCCAGGGGCTTCGCTCCTGCTGCTTACCTTGGAAGGCTGCTGAAGAGTTTTTCTTTGCATCCACGGTGAGGTTGGCTGCTGTACCCTGGTACGTGTACAGAGCAAGCTGTGTGGAAGTCTGTGTTCATGTGTACACAGCAGGTGGAAGAGTCTAGACTCCCGGTCAGGAAGGCTGTGGAGTTTGACAGCTATTAACCTGTCGAGAAGCACACCTAGCTGCCAGATCAAAGCCAGAAGAGCCTCTGGCCAGTGATGCTACCTGGCACCATGTACCCAAGCCAAACAAAACCAAGGAATTTGTCGAGGTTACACATCTGCCAGCGTGCAGCTGAAAAGAAGGGTCTGTATTTTCTGGAAACTTTGGAGAATGTTACCCTCCAGCTTTCAAGATAAACAGTTGTAGTCACAGCCCAGCAACACTGGCAGCAGGATGCATGCCCTGAAGTGCACACACACATCCTCCCGCCCCTACCATTCCTCTGGCTCCCCTTGGGCAAAAGGATCCTTGCTCCAAAACAATTTGCTGCCACCCCAGGAGTGGGTTCTTCTTGCCACCCTGTACCCTGAGCTCGCTGTGCTACCTGCTGGGCTCTGGCACAGCAGAGGCCAACACTGTCCTGAGCAGAAGCGAATACCAAGAAGTGGATGAAACATGAAAAAGTAAGTGCAGAGAGGGACAAGAAGATACCATCATCCAGGTTCAGTCGATAAACTAGCCACATCCATTTGAAAAGCTGAAATTATTTGCCTGCTGGCATGAAGCGGGCAAGTGTCACTTGGCATCTATGGCTCCTGGGTGGTGTCATCGTCTCGAGGGCGAGTTCACATCAAAAGGAACAACCTCTTCCATGTGCCTGAGCAGTGAGTGCACGTGTGGTTAACACCATTGACAGAGCAGCCATGGGTGTCTGCTTCTTCCTGTGCAGCTTGGTCCTGCTCTCACCCTCCATGGGCACCCCAGCACTCCAGAAACTCCAGCTCAGCACCAGCAGGTGGGTTCTCTGCAGAGGCTGCTCACTCTTCACTATAGGTGTGTTCACACTCTTCCTTTTGACAAACCTATTTGCTGCCACTTTTAGCAGCCCTTGAGCATCCCAGGGGGCACAAACCCTTCTCAAGGGTGCCCCAGATCTGCCACTTGCTTGGCAGCTCAGAGGTGCCGCAGGTCCCCTCCTGGGGCTGCCCCCTTCAGCCCTGAAGAATCCCTATTGTCCCCACGGCCATTGTTCCCCACCCTCGTCCGAGCTGTGCTGCAGCTGGCACAGGGCACAGAGGGGCTGATTGTTTGGGTTGCTGTGTTGCTGGTGACACTCTGCTTTGGGACAGCTTCTTCCCACGGCAAAGGCCTCTGGCATCAAGTACTGTGTTTGCTCCTTTATTTGGTTGGTTGGTTTCTGCTTTTTGCTCTCTTCTTTTTTTTTTTTTTGCTTGGATGGATGAGGCTCTGCTGAGACTAGGGAAAGAGCCAAGGGAGTGTCAGAGGCTTTGCAGAGTGGGCAGCCCAGGGCCTCCCCAGCATGGGAAGGGGTGCCTGGGGTGGACAAAGTCTTGAAATAAGATTAATGCTTAGTCATGACAATGCCTTGTGATGTGACAGCTGTCTTGGTGGCCCGACAGCTCACACTTTGGAAGGATATAAACTGCACATTGTATCATTATTGTTGGTTCCTAGTCTAAGCACACTTGGCCTGCCTGTCTGCCCAAGTGCTGGTGGCCGTGACATTGAGCCAGGATGGACCGTGGTTCACAGTCCCACCATGGGGGCAGGGGGGAAGTGCCCTGGGCAGTTCTGTCCCTGCAAGTGTTGTTCACAGGGCTGGCAGGGCTCTGCCCAGAAGGCTCACAGTGCCTCTCAGGCACAAGGAACTGCAAAGGCTTCAAGGAACGGGTTAAATGCTTCAGCTTTGGCTTTAAATGCTTGGGTGGAAAATTTGAGCATTGCAGTATTAATCAAGTGGGCAATAAAAAGGATTCCCTTCACTGCTCCTGCCCACCCTCCCATCTTTCCAAGTCTGTTAAGCAGCTGCTGTGGCATGGAACATTCACACCTCCTGGAAACCCAGTGGCAACTGGGGTTGGGAAAGACCATGTGATTAGGGTGATGTGTTCAAAAAGAACCTGCTTATTTTGAGCACGTTTTTGTGCTACAAGGTGAGTGCCCAAAGACAGAGTTGGGCTTTGAAGTTCAGCCAAAACCATCCCCATATTTCATCTCTTTCATGAAAAATGCTGATGAGCCTGAAGAATAAATCTTTGTCCCTGTGGGCTCAATGATGATGAAGGGAAGCAGCAGTGAGCGTGAGTAAGGGGCTCATCTTTAAAAACCTGTATGGGTTGGGGAGTGATTTATGGATGGGTTAACTGGGAGGAAACACAGCAGGGCAAAGGGTGGCTGGAAGTGACCATGTTCCTGTTTGGACTAGCTGTTCATTTTTCATAAGTAAACCGATCAAAGAGTGGTGAATAACATTTTATGTGCAAAAAGAAATAATAAGTTTGTGAAAGCTTTTTTTAACCACTAACAATCCTCCCCAAGCCTGAGAGAAGTCGGACAAAAGATTCTCAAGACCTTTAGAACTATTTTGACACAGTATTGCCTCACTTGTACTTAAAAAAAAAATAAAAATTAAGACCTTGGCCCTTTGGCTGCATTTTTATCAGAGACCTTAGCTCAGTTGTTGACTTGAATGATGGAGGCAGCAATTATTCCAATTCAGAGCAGAGGGAAAATCTGGGGGCAGTGTAGTGTTGTGGCAGTTAATGAGCAGCAAAAAGGGAGAATTCTGGCCTGTGAACTGCACACTTTTCTTTACCTCCCAAGTGTGCACCTTAGAAACTGGAAAACTAAGGAAGTGAAATGGCAAAACCCAGGAACAGATAATGGACCACAAAGTGTTTATTGGGTTGGTTGTCTGCAAGTGAGCACACAGGCAAACATCAGCCAGTGTATACACCTGACTGATCCTTTGATCATCAGATGACCTTGCTTAGGTGGAAAGAATGTTTCTTTTATATTTGCAAGTAGTTTCCTTTATATTCCAGTTTTCCCATGGAAGTTGTTTGCCGTTTTTTGATTGGTTTTGGTTTTTGTTTTTTTTTTTTAAGGCTCTGTGTCTTTCTGTCTAAATTGTTCAGAGCTGCTAACAGCTTCATTTTCCTGTTACCACAATTACCAATGCCATACTTGTTTTGGAAGCTGTGGCTTTCAGCTGGGAGAGGACTTTGCCATATGAATTTGAAGCAACTCCCCCAGCTTTCATACATAATTAATGCAGTCAGCTCTTTTTGATTTAACGCAGCCAACAGGAACCACATCTGGTGTCACAAGTTACTTGCAGTCACTTCAGCACGTGGGGCCTTGCAGTCACGGAGAGACTGGTGGCCCAGTCTGGGTGACTTTGAGTGAGTCATGAGACTCCCTGGGCTGGTCACCACACAAGGTGACCAACATTGTTGGATGGGTTGGAAAGGGTAAAGCTGCTTTCCTTGCTGGGTTTCAGCCAGGTTCAACAGTTGCTGGTAGTCATGAGCCCTGTTGCCATCTGGCAGGGCAATGGCTTCAGACTTGCTCCATTATTTTTTTGTGGGTTTTTTTCTTCTTGTTTTCCTCTCCCTCTCTTTAGCAATTGATTTCTGTTCAGACACAGAATGGGGACACTGTTGTTTTGATTATGCACTTCAATTGATGGCACTGGTGCAGAGGTGAGAGGAGCAGAGGGGGACAGCCCAGCCCAGCAGGAGCGAGCTGCCTCAACAGGTTACTCCCATCTTAGGGTCCCTATTAATGTTTAATTGATAGTTCAACACCCAGCCAATAGATTTCTATATTGCTATAGACACAAACCATTTAATACATTGTTTATGGACCTTTTTACTTATAGCATGTTCTATTGCTAGCACTGTCTGTGATGTGCCCACACCCCCATTCATCATGCATGGACTGTAGACAGAGATGGTACAGAAAGCATGATGAGCTCTTTGTCTTGCTCTTTCTGCCTCTCTCTCCCTGCTCAATATAACCCAGTGGATTTTGGCAGTTAAAAATGCAAACCATTTTTTTTACTGACTTACTTCTACCCGTGTGAAAAAAAAAAAAGTATTGTCATCTTTCAGTCTATTGTCTCCAAACATCCCACAGATTGTGTGGTGTGGTCTTAATTTATCATTCAATCCACAGGCCATTTATGCACTATAGTCATAGTGGCACATCTTTAAAAGGGTACAAGGTGGTTCCAGCCAATCTTGTTGTGACATCAGGATGGCAAATGAGGTTGGCTGGCATTGAAGCCCGGTGCTGACTGTAGAAAAGGGAAACAGGTAACAGTCAAAGCACAGCTGGTATTTAACACTCCTGCCTTCCCATGCATCCCCTTGGCCTCTGCCCATGCTCCCAGCCTCTGTCTTATTAGGGCTTTCCTGTTAAATCATTAATGAGCTTGGGAGTTAAGTGGGTTAGAAATGACATTATGCTGTCAGGACTCAATGGCATCTGTCCTGACTACGTGTGCAGCCTTGAAGTTTGGAGGTGTCTATGCTCAATCAATTCACATCTGGAAGCTGAATCAGAACAGATTTCTGAGTACAAGGGAGACTCAAATGGAATCTCTTTCACTGCTAAGCACATCAGGTCTGAGTGTGCCACCAGCTTGTCCTGCCCCACAGAACAACCCCAGAGTGGGGTTGGGGGTCCTCACTTGAGGTTATTTCACACATTGGCAGGTATGGATCGTCTTGGGTTTTGAGTCAATGCCTTTCTGCCAACCTGTGAGTTGCAAGTGAGATGTGTCTATCAGTGCAAGGAGTAGGAAGACTTGTGTCTTTACTGCAGATGATCCAGCTCTGAGCAGAGAGCTGTGGGGTGTGTGTGTGTGCTGGGCATGGGGCTTTACCATCACCAGCTGTGCATATGCCCATTGTACCCTAAAAAAGCTTGGTCTTCTGACAGGGCTGCAAGGCCCAGCTGTCTCTTGACCATTGGAGACGTCCTTAACTTTCAGCTTTTGTGTCCAAAGGCTTTGTGCATCAGCACATTCAGCTCCATGGCTGTACAGAGCTTTCAGCCTTCCTTTCCACCTACATAATACCCCTGATTCAAGGCAAATTCCACTGGGGCTAATTTTCTAAATGACTATATTCTGCAGCTGAGGGAGGTGAGCAAAGACCATGGACACCTTTAAAAAGAATAAGAATTTTAAAAAAGGCTTTTTAAAATTAGAATCACAGAATCATCAAATCATTTTGGTTGGAAAAGACCTTTAAGGTAAGATCATCAAGTCCAAATATGAGCTCACTGCTGCTGAGGCCACTATTAAATGATGTCCCTCAGTACCACATCTACACAGCTTTTCAACACCTTCAGGAAAGTGACTCAAAATACATGAAATATTGAGATATCATCACCCAGCATGCTGGTGGGAGAAGCATTAGGATCTCTCCAGGAATACGACTGGAGCTTTTCAATTATCAAAGCACCGAAGCACCCACCCTTTAAATGTACAAGTGTCTGTCACACCAACACCTACACTGAGCACCAGTCTTTCCCAAGTGAAGGACCTGAACTGCTGTGGCAGAACCAAACCTGGAGGTGAAACGGGCTCCTGGGCTGACATGTGGATCTGGCCAGCTCTGCCTCCCTCCACCCAATGCAGCCCTCTCCCATCAGGGTTCTGCCAAAACACCAAGATTTTGAAAATTCCCACCTAAAACCACAGCACTGGAGCTCAGCAGGAGCTTGTGGACATGCAGCTGTTCTGCCAGATATGGAGCAGCCGTGGTCCCCTCCCAGGTACCTGCTGATGCTCGGGGCTGACTCAACCAAAAGCAAATGAGACATGGCAAGAGCAAATGGTCCAGTTCAGAACTCTTTAATACAAGCTTATATTGTTTGTGTTTCTGATTCTTTGTTCTCCCAGCATCTGGGGACATTAACCCTCATATGTGTGTGAGCATGTGTATGAAGATATATACAAAATCACACAGTTAAATATTTAAGCATACAAGGTATTATATATTTATATAATATAGAACTTTAGGGTATAGGAATCAACAATGGCAAAATATTTCTGATGAATCTGACATAACTGTCTTTTTTGAGTGAAACATGACCTGTTTTCTGAAAGACCAGAGAAAGCTGTTGTTTATTAAAAGAAAGAGAAAAACCTGTATAAAGAAATTCTGTGAAAAATGATCTAAAAAAACCTCATGAACCAAAAAAAAGGACAACTGTTAAAAACTGTATTGAAAAAAAAAATAAATTAGATGAACAATTGTGTAAATATAAATTAAAAAAGATGACAATCTTAATAAATAAGCTTTACTATTTACATCTTTATATATTGCTTGGAGACTTAAATTAGATCCGTTAAAAACAAACGAACGCAAAATAAAACCCAAAATCGGAGCAGCAAACGTACAGGCGTGAGGTACAGAATTAAGGGTTGAACTGTATTTTGCTTATTTCTTTTTTTTTTTTTTTTTTTTGTCTTTTCTCTTTTATACAGTAGACCAGTAGAATTCTTGTGAAAATAGATCCTCAGCACTTCATTGGAGTATTGGTTGACATGGCTTCCAAAAGGTGCCAAGAAAGATTCCATAATAATAATAACCATAATAATAATAATAATAATAACAATAATAAAAGATACAATATGATACATAAATATGGAAGAGCAGTTGGTAATATGAATACATTTTTCTCTAGACGAGATCACAGTTTTATTTGTAAATATTACACTGATATATATATATAATATTACCCATATAATATTATATATATATCATATATATATTTATATATATATTTATATATATAGCACGGCTCAATCCTGCTCCTGGTGAAGTCAACAACAACAACAAAAACCCCTGTTGACTTGATGGGAGCAAAATTCAGCCTCTCATCTGCAGACAGGGAAATAATTACAGAGGCCATACAATGCAAACTCCACAATGGTTCCAATTCCCTCCTTAGTTGCTGGTGAAATGTTTCGTTAAAGCCCTGGTTCTTTGCACTCAGAAGATGGAAACTGGTGGCTGAATTGTGGCCTCTCCAAATGAATGAAAAAACCCAAAAAGACCAAACCAGAATGGGAACCAAAGACAACTTGGACTCATGAGCTCCATATCTCGACCTAACAGGACTACCACCACCACACCAAGTAGCACCAAGACTCCTCATCTGTCACCTGAAGCCAACCCAAGCTCTTGTTCCTGGCCTCAGAGGAAGTGATTATTACTCAGAATGCCTCCTGGATATTTAGATCAGGTGAAAAGGGAAAAACTCAGTTTGCCAAGCTAATAAGCAAAATGTTACACCCCATTTTGCTCCTGCTAAAACAACAAGAGGGGATTTGAACACCAGTTCTCCAGGTGGCTGGAACAGCCCAATACCAAACCCCTATTGCCTGAATGGACCATAGCTCCAAGGAAACACATCTTGGGACACCTGGACCTAAGTCAGGTCCTCCAGTGGAAGGGGACTGTCCCCAGGGCTCCAGTGCACACAAGGTCACCTGGAGGCATGGGCGCTTCTGCATCTCTGGCAGCAAGATGGCTTTGCCTGAAGGATGGATGATGTGGAAGAAAAGCAAAGGAAACCACCTCAGTTGCACCACTGAGACCAAAATAGGGCCCATATCCATGAAGATGTCAAGAGTATCTGAGCTGGGTGTATGGGCCTCTCCCAGTGATATGAACAAGTCTATGAACTTGCTCTGGGACATCCAGGGATTGGGCAGGGGAGGGAAGGATACTGCCAAAAGTTTGGGATTTTCCACAACATCAAAAAAAAAAGTCCAAAGGACAAACTACCAGCTCTGAAACCCCTCTGAGCATCCCAGCCTCTGCTGACTCAATCCCATCCCCTCCTGTTTTCTAGTTTGGCCTTGAATGGAAACGATGGGCTGGAGTGTGGGAAGGGGGTGGTTGACACCCTTCTTCCCAGCGTTGGGAATCACCTGTCTGCTCACGTAGCAGCTTTGTCCTTCCTCCCCCCCTTTACTCTCGGGCTCTCGCAGCTCTTCGGGATTCAGACTGTGCAGTGCTTCTGAGTGCAGTAATTAGAGCACAGTGAAATACAGGTTAAATGCATATGTACAGTTGGATAATGTAAAAAATAAGCACAAATACACACTTAAAAAAATAATCTGGAAAAAAAAAAAAAAGAAAAAAAAGAAAAATAATAAACTCCCCCTCCCCTCCCCCCACAAACAACAATATACTGGGGAAATATGCCTTAGCTTTAGTTCCTGGACTTATCACAAAGCACAAGGAAAACCAAACCAGACAATGTTATAAAACCTCACGGTATTTCTAGGGAATTCTACATTTAAGTATCTAGCTCTCTACTCAGCTGGCAGAATCAGTGTTTTCCTCTCAAACACACAAAAAGAGGATTTTCTCTTCTTGGATATGGATTACTTGGGTTTTTCTTTTCTCCTTTTTTTGTGTGGTTTTTATATTTTTATTTTGTTTTATTTCTCTCTGTAAAGCCACACGTTACTTTTCCCCACTGAAATCAGTTGCAGCAAGAAACTTTTTTTTTACTAGACTACTGGGTTTTCCTTTTCTCACTCTCTCTCTTTTTTTTTTTTTTTTTTTTTTTTTTTTTTTAGTTACAACCAAGTGAAACCAAAACCAGAAGGGAGGTAGCTGGAACCCAACTCCAAGAGTCCTCTGGTGCCATCCTCCTTTCTCAGCCTGGGGAGGGGGCAGCGGAAAACGCAAGAAAAGCAGGAGGACACCAGCTCAGCCCATCTGCCAGAGGGTGGGGAGGGAGAGGGGTAGCAGCTGATAGGAATTTCCCACCCCACCATGCACCATTCACCACTTTCTGCTCCAGTTTTCTTCTCCCACTGGCCATGGACACCACCCATGGATTGGTGGTGGCCCCTGGTAGGGAGCAGCCTTGGCTCACTACCTGTGAGAGAGAAGATCTTGGCACTAATGTGACTTGGACTTTATGAGCAGCTCAATTTCCTCAGCATAGGCACCCTCACCTGTCCCCCTAAGCTTTGATGTTGTCCCACACCACTGGTTTGCTGTGTGGAGATGGTGGATCATGTCCCTCTCACCTCCCACCCAATGACCTATCAGTTATGAAGGGTCTTTCCTAGGGACTCCACTGGACATTCAAGGCCTTTACAGTGGTAGATGTTGCAAGACCACACAGGTGGCCTTGCCACAGGATGGAAGGCACAGGAGATAGGAGCTAGGTAGGTGTTCATGCCCCACAGCTCCCCTCTCTGCACTCTACAGAGGACAAGGCTTTGCCCAAAGTCATCTTTTCCTAATGGTAAAAAAAAAAAAATCTGTTGCATTTAATATGAGCAGAACTACTTTCTGGTCCTGGATCTATCAGCTCTGTTGGAGAAGGTGAACAGTGCCAATTCAGCAGTTGGAAAGAAAAATCAAATAGCAGCATGGAAAGCCTGCCCATGGGAGAGGGAGTTGGGTCATCCCTGGACTGCAGGGGTGAAGCTGAGGTGTGGAGGTGTGAGGCTGTGCTGGCAAGAGGCTGCTGTCTCCCTTGAGCTGAGAAAGACTCCAGCTCAGCAAGTAGAGGCTGGCCCTGGCCACAAGAAGCACCTCAGCAAGCTCTGAGCTCCTGGGAGCCCACAGTGGCAAGTGGCAAAAATGCTTAACACAGACCTGCCTCTCCTGGGCAATGTCCTAGGTGGGAAGAAGAGATGGAAAACCTCCTTCTGAGCTGCATAATTGAGAAGAGGATTTTTGCAAACTGAGCTGCCATCAGGGTCCATACAAGACCTGACCTCTGGCTCCCTACTAGGGTGAAACCCTGATGGGGTAGTAAGGAGTGAGTAGCAGGGGGAGTAATGCTAAGATGCTGCAGTCATTGAGGACATGATATTTCGGCAGCCTGAAAGGCTTTTGAGGTTGTGATGGGCTAGATGGCACATGCACAAACTGCCAGCACAAAGAAGGAACCAACCTTTTCACAAAAGTTTCATGAAAGTTTTGCCCAGGCCAAGTTTTTGCCAATGTTCTCTATGCTGGTCGATGTTCAGCCTAACTCCACAGAAGGAGCCCTGATCCCCCAGCACCTCCCTTCCCTGTGGTCCCCCACACAGCACGGTAAGGCCACACCATCTGCATATCTCCCTTGGCCAGACCTTCTCTGGAATAACTAGAAGCTCCACAACAGAGAGCTCCTCACCTTCTTATGGCAATCCCTTCTCCAGGCCCTTCAGTTCTAGTTACTGAGATTCATCTCTGGTCTATTCCAACAGAAAAAACTCCAACAGTGGATGATAAAAGCCTGTCTCCTTGCACCTGCAACTCTGTCAGCTTTCTATTTCTAGATCTCCTACCCATTTTTACATCCTTCTCCATGAGTTAATGACCTCCCATTTCCCTTCTGCCTTGCTCCAGTGCCTAAATGCTGAATCAAGCAAGAGCCAGAAAAAAATCTTTTCCAATCTTTACACAGTAGATTGTACAAGTCAGGAGAGTCCCAAGGAACAGTCAGACTCAACACTTGGAAGGATGCTCTTTTGAATGTGTGTTCTTCCTAGCAGGAGCCTGAAGCAGCAGGAGAGTTCAAGCCACACGGAGATTTACACGGGGTGGGTTGTAGCAGCAGCACTGGATGCACTGAGCACCTCAGTGACTCAGTGTGATGAACCCTATGATGAAATGAGTCCCTAAGGGTCTGGTGCCCCCCTGGAATGAAACAGGAGGATAGAGCTATACAACAAGGCAGTATGAGGTCTGCTGCAGCTAATGTCCTTCCTTCTGGAAGATTACAAGCAGCTAAGCTCCTGGTCTATTAAAGGTGCCCAAGCCCCAAGCCCAGCAGCTTAATACTGACAAATATGTCCAAAATTCTAACACTGTCTCCTGCGGCCCTTTTGCCATATCATGTCCTTCCCCCTCCTATTCCCTGCTCCAGAGAAAACAGGAGCCTGAAGCATTTATTAGATATACACCACCATTAGAGGCAGATGGAGGAGGTCTAGAGAACCACCTGGCTGGGTGCCAGAAAGCAGATTCTTTTGGCTAGCTGGTGTCCTGTTTTCTTGCCACAGTGTTGAGGAAGATACCAGAGGGTTTGAAAGGCAGGCTGTAGGTAAGCTTTAAGGCAGACTGTTTGGTTGCGTGGGATTGTTTTCACCCTGTCCTGACACAGTAAGGAAATGAGTTGTATGGGACATAGCAGCAGGAGTAGCAGCAGCAGACATGCTCAAATGACAAGTGTGGGGTAAGTTACCCTCTCTGCTCCTCAGAAGCAATCATCCACATTCCTCAATGCCAGTCCTTAGACTCCCCCACCCCCCCCCAAACTCCACCAAGGGACCACCTGTCCACCTCCACACAGAAACATCCCAGCAGGCTACCAGGGGGCTTTTTGTTGGCTTTTTGAGGGCAAGGGGGAGAAGGAGGAGCTGTACAGAAAGGCCACTGCAGTCTGCTGAGCTCCATGGCTGGAATTAGCGTTCCTGTGAGGAGCAGATGCATCCCACTTCTCAAGCTGGCTGGGCGTCTGGCAAATCGCTTGCCAAGAGGCACAGCCCTGTGGAGATCCCATCCCAATCTCAGTGCCCCGAGCATGCAGTACCTTGGCATTCAACACCAGAAAAGGCTCATCTTGGAGTCCTCCCAAGAACACAGCCTCTTCTGTGAATGCTCTGAGTTGTGAGTGCTGGAGAGGGGAAAGTGTTTTTGTGTTGATCAGAATCTCTCGCTCTGTCTCTCTTTCTCTACTTATTTCTATAAATATGTGTACATAAATAGCTTGTTTCTCACCTTGAATCTAGATATGAACTGGTCAAATTAGGTGGGCATAACATGCTGTTTTGATACATGAAAGTCTTCTTGACTTGACTCGTGCTTGTTTGATTCTTGTCATCACTATTTAAGATATAGTTAATTCATAAACCCCTACTTTGAGTTCTTCTTGGACAAAAATTAAAGGCAGACTGGTTGAATTCTAAGGGTCCCTGGTGCAGAATTGCCATCCAGTTGAGCAGCTAAATGTTAAAAACGATACCAAAAGGGATGTGGTGTCTCTCCTAGCCTGCCTTGAGCAGTGTGGTCCTCCATTCCATGTTGCTTGGCATTACCCAAGACTGAAGCCGTGGAGGTCTTTCTGATTGTGCTCTTGGGCATTGGGGTCCCGGCAAGCGCATTCTCCTTGTAGGTCACAGGACATAGGGAAGGGAGTAACCTGGGGAAAAAAGAAAGCAAATACACAAACACATGAAGGAGAGTACACACCTGTACACAGCACTCTGGAGAACAAACAAGACCTCTTGAATGATATCTCCAGGGATCAGCTGCATTCTTTAGCTATGTTTTGGTTTTTTTTTTACAGCACATGAACATAGCTGGCTGGGGAGACGTACTTCTCAGTTGAGTCTTGGGTTTTTTTGGGATGCTTACTACTTGGATCACATTACACTGAAAGGCCCACACTCTTCTGAGAAGCCCAAAGGCTACAATCACTAAATTACAGCAAAACTAAAACCCCCTCATCTCACAAGACCAACTCAAACAATCACCAAACAACTGGGTCCAGCAGGTCCCAACTCCAGTCTTCCCATAGCACTCCTATCCACCTCCAGCTTGAGGGTTTTGGTGAACCCTACTCCTGGGCCATCATCTCCCTCTGTAGGGTACCACTTTGCAGCAGGGCCCTATGGCTTGGGTGCTGCTGCTGTGCCTAAGTCCATTTGTGCACTTCATTATGAATGGTTTGGGTTTCAGTTCCTCAGGGCAGGAACTGACCCAAACCCGACCTAGGAGACCAGGGAAGCTGTAGTCCAGCAGGGAGTCACCTCTTGTGTTTAAGGTCAAGAAATACAGCTAATGTGCACTGAGGAACAGCAGAGGAATGCAAATAAGAGACTGCTACCTGCATGACCTGTTGTCTGTCCATGATCTCTCTGGTGAAGCGTGGGAAGCAGCTGAAACAATAGCCTGCAGTGCCTGGCTAGTGGAAGTTGATTTTGGCCTATTGCATCATAGTATTTACATAAAGAACAGCATCTTGTTTGCCCTGAGGTGAATTCCTAAGAATTTCCCCCATCTGCACAGACTGGGCAAATGACCTCATTCCCCTCTTTTATGCTCCTGCCACAGACTGTACAAACGTTGCCGGCAAGGGCTGCACGTGCATGTTCTGTCTGCTCCCCTTGGCTTTGCTGCCACATGTTTGCTCTTTCTTCCATAAACACTTTTCTCCAGGCTATGAAGTCTTGGTCTGCCTGTTCCATATGTATCATCAGCAGCACATCTAGGAATGTGGCCCAGGCACTGTGCATGAACACAGAGCTGTCATTTCCACCTAGAACTTTGTATGTGTTCCTACACGTCCATCCCCAGCATGTCTTTCCTCTGACACACACGAGAATGTGGATCTGCATCTTGCAACTGGGGAGCCTAAGGCAGATGCTGACAGATATCCTAAGTAGCCAATGCTCAACACCAAATCAGGGTTTAGAAAGCCTCCTCCTTTTGCTTTTTAATTCGTTCCCAGAAAATCTGACCCTCCAGGTAGAAGAGGATGATGACTTCATCAAGTCACAGCTTTGGTGACTTAGGAATTCAATAAACTATCAGCGAATAAGATGAAACTACAAATGTGCAAATGTGAAGGTTGCAAAGGGAAGAAACGGGCAAAAAAGTCGAAAGCAAATGGATTGGAAACTGAATAAGTTTATAAACTGTAGAAAACAATAGGAGTTTAAGGGTCATTTGGTCCAACAGAAGCCAGTCAGAGCAGGACTGTCTCACATCAGTGTGTTATGAATATTATTAGATAGGAAAGCAAGAGGTGTCTGCAAACAATGGGGCTTAGGGAGGTGGCTGAGGAGGGATTGTTTAATGACTGAATTAAAATACTGGAAAGTAAAAAAGAAAAGATACATGAAAAAAATTGACTTTTTTTGCTCAGTGTAGAAGGAAATATTTGGATTTAGATTCACTGCTGCAGTTCATGTTTGACCTTTTCCTCCAAGACATAAAAATAAAAAAGTCTACTTTCAATCAAAAGTTATGTCTTGAAATAAAAACTGATTTCACTCAAAATATGGTAAAAAAAAAAACCCTTTTAAATATTCCGGAGTTTCCCCCTATTTTAATTTTTTATTCTGAATTATCCAGTTCAAGCTGGATTTGGCAATAATTTTAACTTCCTCCCTGTTGCACAATGAAGCTACTGGTCAGAGGTGAGACCTGGGAACCTGATTCTTTCATTCATCTTGATCAAGATTTTACCTCTCCCTGGCCTGAATTCACTGTGTCTGTAAGAGTCTAACAAAGGTGACTCAGTGGCCCTACATTCAAAGAGGAGGCCCCCAGGGAAGGTGGATACACCCCTTGCATTGAACACAGGACAACGAAACAGAACACACACCTCATTTGGGCATTTTGGTAAAGTGGCTGAAATGATCTGTGACATCCTACTGGACTTTGATGCTGGCCACGAACGAGTGGGACAGTGAAAAGTGTTGCAAGCATGGAGATCCCATCATTTCACTTGTGGTACATCAGAGCCAAGAGTGAAAGTCTGGCACAGCTGTGCCTCCAGAATCCCAGCTCACATTCCCTATGCCTACTCTGTGTTGAACTCATGGCCTTTGAAACCCAAACTGGCATGAATGTGATGCGCCTTAAAGTGACCTACTTGCTTCATTCCCTCTCCTCCCATTTCTCCTTGGGAGTCCCTCATTTTCCCCTTTGCTTTCTTAGGTGTCACTGTGAGTGCTCCTCACCTGAATGAAAGGTGCCCGTGAGTGACCAGATCACTACTACACTGCAGCCAGTTTCTGGGGAGACGGAGCCAGTAGAAGAGAAACATCTTGCTGTGGGTTGTCCTCTACAAACCCTTCAGTCTCCTGAAGGTCATGGGCAGAAGAGCAGAAGCTGTCTCTCTGGGGCAGAGCTGTAGCCCCAAGAGCAGACAGTTTCATGGCTCTGCAGCAGTCCCAGCAGTGGGGAGCCTGAGCAGAAGAGGGTTTCTCCCTGATCAGATCAGCCTTATTCACTTAATATCCCCTACAGAGGCTTCTCTTATTTTTTTTTTGCAATTTGATTTTGCAGTGCTATTGTCCAGATAAATGAATTGTTTTGTTTTATTGCAGTAAGCTCCAGAGATCAGTTTTCTATTATGTGAAAAGGCACAGATTTCTATGGGTAACAAGCACATCCACAGTCATATTAGACAAGACAAAATTCTCCTTAACAGCAATACTGTGTTTCTGCTTCAAACAATAACTCCAATAAATACACATTTGAGTTCCCCAAGGACCTGATTTCCAGAGGTACTTGAATCAAACACACACATCACATCTACTGGGATAGTCACAGGTTTCCAGCTCAGAGACACCATGAAACTCCTTAGAAGAAGGACTGTCCTTTGCCCTGGGCTCAGTGATAGCCTTTGGGAATACAGAACCATGTATAAGCTGCAGGATATGCTAGAAATAATAAATCCTGAACCTTTTCTGAATGATAGCCCATTTACGTGTGGAGCCCAGATATACATATTCCAAGATTAACACCTTATTTTTTAAATAAGTCTGTGAAAGCCCAATTCATTAGCAGAATATATGATCTGCACTGAAATTTCCACATATACCCACTGTGAAGCCAGTATTAAAGAATCAGCTCTCCCTTCTTCCACCTGCCAAGTTCTCTCTTTACTATACACCTATCTCCCCATGTAGAAAACCTGGCCAATATATAGGAGGGAAGAAAGAAAAAGTTAAAAATTAGGCTTAGGGCCTGACTTGGTCATTTGATGAAATATTGCAGGGTATTGTCTCCTAAGGCTAACTAAAATAAGGCACAGTTCTGTATGCCTGCACACCCTCCTCTACACACACACACACAGATTTCCTGGAGATGTTCCAGAACAGGATCCTGGTGTGGATCAGGGGAATGTGGATCACACCTGAATCTCACTGGATCACAGACTATCTACCTTCAAGAGAAAACAGACACTAATTCAAGTCCATCACAACAGAATGTGCACTGCATGGCACACCATTCTCTGAAGCTAAAGCAGAAATTGCAGCAGGGGTAGGTTTATGGGATAGACAGGAGGCCAGCAGAGATATTTGGTGTGTAACACACAGGAGATCTGAGATACCTTCACCTTAACCAACTCAACACCCATTCTGCACAGTGTATCAACCCATATTTCCACTGTCCACAAAGGAGTGGGAGCCTTAAGCATCCTCTCCCACACTAGGTGATGACACCTTGGATAAAACTCAAGCTCCAGAGTGGAAACAGGGAAGCATTTGTCCTTGATGCCATGCTCCCAACTGTGGGAAAGAAAAAGATGAAGGTACAACAGAGCAGTGCAATAGTGGGATCCAGGTCATGACATGAGTGACAGGACATAAATCCTCGCTATATGGCATCTATCTGAAGAGGCTGGTGACATCCCAAGACAGGTCCCTGCTGAGAAAGGCCAGTCTATAGGCAGCAGTGGGAATGGTGACAAGAGAAATCCCAGACAGGTACAGGGAGGGACGGGGAACAGGACTGCCCAGGTCAGAGCTCATCTGTCACACAGGCTCGTATCAGGTTGACCTGTGCCTCCCACCCAGCACACTCAGGGCTGGCTCATAGCAGCACCAGGACAGGCAGAACCAGGCTCAGGGAAGGGCCTGCGCAGGAGGAGGGGAGAGCAGGGGAGGAGGGCTGCAAAGTGTTGGGAAACAGCCTGTTGTTAGATTTCAGCCCTGAAGTGTTTGCGAAATCTCCCAGACAAGCTTAACTGGAAAAATGGAGGCTCTGCTGCAGACAGGGGCTCTGCGGGTGAAGGCGGACTGCCGAGATAAGCCTGGAAGTGTCGCAGCCCCGCGCCTCCTGAGGCCCTCCCAGCTCAAACACCAGGGAGTATTTTGTTCCCTGACAAGACCCTTGTGGGACAAAAATTCATCTTGTAAGGGTCTTCTCAGAGGTTTTTAGCATTTAGGTCACCAGGACAGTTTTGAGATAATGGAAGAAGAGTGAGCCGCCTTTTAACTCATGGGGCTGGTATGCAGGTTCACACCTAGGGCACTGCTCCAGAGGGCCTGGGAAAGGTGAAGATGAAGCTCAGAGAAAACCTCATCTCTCTGCAGCACATGCAAGTTTAAAGGCTGAAATTTTTGTTGACTGCCTCAATATAAGCCAAGCTTTCCCCCACTGAAACCAGCGACATGGTGTAACAAGATGCAGATCCACAGAACCTAATAGATGCTCCTCTCTCTCGTTTGGGTATAAACCAGGAGCAGCCTGACCAGTACTGGTGGAAGCAGGATGGCCCAAAGCCAGCAGGGATCCCTAGGAAAGCCCTGCCCACATGGATCCCTGGATCCCCGTATCCCCGTCTGCCCACGGAGCGACGGAGCCCAATTTGCCAAACCGCACACAGCTCAGTTGCTCAGCAATCAGCTGCACTTCCTACCCTCGTGCTAATGATTGTGCAAACATGAATATAATTAGTCTAAATAATCATCAAAGATTTAATAGGAGCCAGACCACCCAGAGGCCAAATAGCTGGCAGTGGAGTAGGGAAGGTTTGTTCACTGGTTTTTGTAACACTTGCTAATGAACTGAGGTCGGATAGCAAAGCAAACACCCTCCACTAGCATGTCCTCTGGGAATGCTGTATGTTGTGGGAAACCCCATGTCCCTTGAAGCCAAGAATGTTCTCTCAAGATAGGCAACATGTGCTACTACCATCATTGCCTTTAATTTATCGCCGCCTGGAAAGCCTCCCTGAACGATTATGAAACCAAGTTCTGAGCCCCAAAATAAGCTCCCATCCCAACCAACCATGACTGAAAATGCTCCTCACATGGCAAACAGCTATCCACTGAGGCCATGACCAACAGCTCGTGGGTGTGTGAGTTCACCCCCATGCTTGGGTGAACCAGTGTGCTTGGAGCACGCAGAAGCTCTCAGCTGCTTCCAGAAGCATGAAGCAACACTCTGCATTGTATCCTTCCTTCCTCTGTGCTCACCCACCATTCATTGTATCTCACCAGCTAATTACAGAGCTGACAAACACACACAGCTGGGGACATTCAAGCTGTCAGGAACAGCACCACGGCAGGAACACCAGTTCTTCTGGATAAGCAGCACTGTCTCAGCCGAGGTGGTCACTTAGGTTGTTAATTGCACAAACTGCCTCAAAACCATGTTCTGCCAACGGAACAAGACCTGAGATTCCCCAAGGTTTCTGTGTTGCCATTAGAGAGATGGAAGAAGGCACTTATTTCTCCAAAATACCAAGAAATGGTTATTTCTTTAGTCTTAAGGGTATGAGTGCAACAGACCCCCCCCTTTCTTGGGAGACAGAGTCAGGCTTTGGAAATCCTTTCTGGAGCCAGCAGCAGCCCCTCAGTTCAAAGCTCCTTTCTTTAGGCCTTGAATTCTTGGCCATAAAGTCTCTGAAGAGGTTTTGATAACTTGCCTATCTTTTAGATAAGCAAAGCTTTGGATGAATCCCACACAGTCCTCTATCTACTGCAAGTCCTCATTTGTTTTCCACCAAGGCACTTGCTGGTTTTCCTCTCCAAGGTGTTGGACAGAAATGTCAAGAGGCTGAAGGGGCAATTTTTCTCTTTCTTTTCTAAGTACTATGGGGCAAAGAAGCTGAGGGAAAAACCTGAGTGATAACTGAGCAAGACAGGTTTTTCTCATGGGAGCTGGAGGCTTACCCCTTCTGCATCAAAAGGTAAGGCAAAGAGGAAAGACAGATGAAAGTTTACCCTTTCAAATGGTAAAAGTTGAGGGAATTTTTAAACTGCAAAATCCATGTATTTGAATCTGCAGGGACCAGCCTGCAGGATCTTTAACTAACCCAGTCCGTGATCTGAGTCTGGAACAAAGTACATTAGCAGAGCCTGAAGAGAGACATTTCTGATTTCTGTGAGGCCTTTCTAGGCAGCATTGTCCAGGGAAAATGTGTAAAAAGAAAGGGAAAGAAAAAAAGAAGTGAAGGAGAACAGCAACTGGTGAGAACATTGGCTGAAACGAATCAGAAATAACCACAGCCTTGCTCCCTGCAATACTGCACACCCCAGGAGCTCCCTGCAGGCAGCTGCCAGCCCAGAGACAGGCAGCTATGCCCAGGTTATTTATTTTTCTCACTTTAGCAGTGCCACATAATTAATGTTTTTTTAAAAAATAGTGTCTTCTTTTATCTGCGGCAGGATACAAAGCAAGAAGCAGCTTCCTAGAGCAGCCAGGCAGAAGGGAGCTGGCAACCTGTGCTGGGTCAGGAGGGCAGGAAGATTAAAAGGAGATGGGATTTTGCTTTGTCCTTCACGGAAGACTTTATCCCCTCCAGATACACAACAGAAGCTTTCTCTCCCTTGGAAGTTGGCCGGCAATGGCCTTCCTGTCCCTCAAAGCTGCTCTTGGGTCATGCACAGGGCAAGCTGTGAGGAGCACAGCCCTGTCCTCTGCCCCAAGCACAAACCCTGCTGCCATCCCTTGCTCTCCCCCGGCCCCTCCCTCCCAAAGTCCACCTGCCCCATCAGGCATCACAGGACACATGTCCCTTCTCCCTCAGGTGGCACTCATCCCTGTGCCAGCCCTGGCTTCTTGCCTGCTGCAGGGGGATGCTGATCAATTATCACACAACAAATAATTAAGTTGATGAAAGCCTCTTTTTTCCCCACTTGCTGACTGCAGTTGCCTCAAATTCATGCCGCGAATGTGGCTGAATTCATTCATTGCCATTTGTAGCATTCAAAAGAGGTCTTTAATGATTTCTTTTAAGCTCTCTAGCCTGATTGTGAGTAGTGCAGGGCAAATACTCATTATTTCCTATCTAAGCAGCAGTGCAGATTAGTCGGCGGTTGGTCAGATAAGTCACACCGCTCTGTTCCCCTCTCACTGCAGAAATGCACAAGGTCATTTGTAGCTAACACTCAAATGTAAAGGGAAAACAGGGCTAGGCCAATGTAGCATGGAAGCCTCTTGAGCATTTTCAGGACAACAAAATAGGAGTGTGCAAAATCCTATGTTAATAAATAAGAGGGCTCAGAATTAAAGCCAAGAAGAATTGAGTAATTTTGCTTCCATGCAGTCTGGTTCACAACATTGTGTGCAGCTCACAGTGCTTTTGGGAGGGTAGTGGGATTACAGTGAAACTGAAGTCTTGACAGTTTGTGGACATTAAAGATCTGAAGCCAGCTCTTACTTGACTGTTAGCTCCTGAATCTTCACATGATGCAATGCTAATCTTCAACCCTTTCCTAAAATAATGTGCCGTTCTGTTAAATGTGAACCATGTGTCACCTCAGCAATGGCTGCAATGGTGGAAAGGTGATAAATCTAAAGCTTGTAAAATGTCCTGTGACATTTTGGGAGAAAAACAGGTGTTGCATAAATGTTAGACATTTATGGGTAAACTTGCAGGGGCTTTAAAAGACTGACACATGTGCCACATAGTATGTAACCTTGAAAGAAAAGGAGCAAACAAGCCTCTTTAATGTGTCTCGCTCTTTTCTACAGCCATATGAAAATACATCCTCATCTGGTATTGGAATTAAGAGAGATGGACTTGCCCCCCCCTACGTCTCCTCCAGGTTTTTTGCTTTTACACCCAATGTGTATTTTAAAACTGTGCCTTTTTAAGTAGGTGGCAAAACTGCTGGAGGAATTTGGTATGCAGAGTATTTTTATTCAGCTCCCTTTTCTCTCACCTTTCATTGTTTTTCCCTTTGGAGTATCTCCTGTGCTGCTCCACTCATAAACCTCTTCAAAGGGAGGGTTGGATTTGAACAGACTTGCCTGAAATCTGGTCCCAGTCAAAGGCCTCAGACGGGAAAACAACTCACAGAGCTGAGACCTCCAGCCCCAAGGCTGCAGCCACAGGTGTCGGCAGCCACTTTGCAGGCAGAGAGGTGCTGCCTGCCACCTCTTTGGCTTTGATGCTGTGGCCCCACTGGCTGGGTTATTGTTCCCTCTTTTCCCCTATAAATGTAATAAACTGGGACTTCACATCTTGCTTTTGGTGTGGATGGTCCAAGAAGAAGGTGATTTTCCCAGTCATCCTGAGTGCCTTATTGAGCCCCCAGGATGTTGGTGGTGTATTGGAAGAGAGGAGGGAGAGAGGAGCTTATGGCAGCTGAATCCATGCCCAGGAAGCAAAAGGCTCTGTGGTTTGTCCCTCAAACTGTGTGATCTCTAGGACAGGGGTTTCTAAAGAATGAACTGAGGCAAGTCTCATTCCCCTCGTCATGGAGATAACAGTGAAGGTATTCCCAGTGAAGTCAGTGGAAGCAGACTTCTCCCTAAAACAGCTTCAAAACCTTCCTATCCATAAGGAAAATGCACCAAATGTGTGACCAGTTGCCTACCTCTGAATCACCTGCCCTTTGCCTTGGGTGATTTTAGCACAGAAATCAGTAACTGTCTGGGCTAAAAAGCACTTTCCCCCTCTTGGGTTGTCACTTCATTTCTGTAAGGCAGCAAAGCAGCAGATATTTTGATGGTTGCTCACCTGGATGGTAAGTGTTCTCAACTGGGCAGATCGTTTTTTGTCTCAACTCCATACTCAGCAATAAATTCTACTCCCTAACCTTAATCCTATCGCTCTACCCCTCAAATCAGCACCCACATCCCTTTTGTTCCAGTCCCAACCCCACCCCAGCAATACGAAGAGCCCCAGATTCCTGCCTTGGGGGGACTGGTTTGGGTCTGTCCCCTCCCAACCACCACACTCCCATTCCTCTGGCACCTCTTGGGATTTTTCATCCCATGTTTTCAAGCTTGGTGACAGTGAGATAAAATTTCCCAGACAGGCTGTTGTAGGAGAAGACCTATGCCATGCTGAGCTGGGCATTTCCAGATCTGCCCTCCCAGCTGGTGGGCCTGTGAGACCAGCAAACAAGATGTGCCTTGGGCTGCTCCTCCCAAGGAGGTGGAAAATCAGGCAGAGATAGGAATCTCTTCTTGGAGACAACACTGAAGATGAGCCCCCTGCCTGTCACCCAGCTTGTTTCTGCAGTGGTTATTTCAGCAGGGAGCCCTTTCCAAGCTCTCCATGCCCTAACTCCCCTGTTGGGGAACAGGGAAGCTCACTTGCCTGTGCTTCCCTCATCCCATGTGGTTCACTGAGATACTTGCAGAGGAACCACATTAATACAGGGGAAAGTGTCCCAAAAAGAACAGTTAGGAAAACTTGTCTTCCCAAGAGGAGAAATTAACTCCTTCAGCTTGCCAAGACATCCACTTCCCTTCCCCAGTGCTCCCAGATGGGCCAGAGAAAGCTCAGAGTGCTGTACTGGTAAGAGATCTTTGGTTGAATCAAGGAAAAGAAACATCCAGCAAAAGCTGTCTTAGAAAGAACTGTTCCCTGCAGAGAGGTCTTCAGTCCCTCAGCTGCAGTAAAGAGGACCTTCTTCCTCAGATGGTGAAATGGATGATGTCATATGCTGAGCCCAGGCTCCTTCTGTCTGTTCTCAAGTTTTGTTATTTATTAATATTTATGAGACACTTAACATAGCTGGATCTTCTTCATTCTGATGAACACCCAAATCTTGAAGACAACACAAAAATCTCACATGGCAGAGTCTAAAATTTTCTTTCTTCTCTTTGGAAAACACGTTCAAAATCAGTCTTGGTTAGAAATATATGAAATGTTGAACTGCTTCAGACTACAAGCTTCCTCGCTCATCTCCTGTTATTAACATAGGCCAGAAATGAGTGTTAAAGAAGCATAAAAAAAAAAAAAGAGGGGTGATCCTTCCCTGGGCTCAATCAGCCAATAGTTTATATATTCCTGACGCAGAAACTGCACCCAAAACACAGTGTTTTATAGCTACTGCTGGAATTAACCTTCCACAAGCATACCTAGTCTCTTTTTTACTTTGTCTATACTTTGCTCTTAATACTCCATAATGCATCCTATCATTGAAGTACACACAATGTGAATAAATACTCTCACTTTTTTGGATCCTGCTTCCACATAATTACCCTTTCATCCTGTCATTGTTGTCTGGTAAGAAACAGCAGATTATATTTTCCTGAGCATTCTCCCTGCCTCAAATAACATTTTTATTAATCACTGCCACTAACTAGGCCCACTGACTCTTTTGAAAGATTTGCAGGTCCTGCTCTATGTAGTCTGATTGTGAAGAAGATATTTCACATCTCTGCTCAGCCCTGCTACCCAGCTCCACATCCTGACCTACAGTCAAGTTTACAGTAAGAAGGAACAAATGCCCCTGACAACTTTGTTTAAGGACCTGCCTGGCACAGATACAGGGTTGGTTATGATGGGAAATGCACATGCACATCAAGGGGGAACTTAAAAATGAACCAACAAGAACTTGGTGCTTCTGATGAGCTGATGCCTGGGTTGAAGGTCCTTCTGAGACTTTGGACTTCCTAGCAAATAATTTTTTTTCCACGTGCAAAGCAGTATTTATCAAGGAGTTCCCACTGAAAAGGGCATCCCTACCTTTTTGGTCTTGACTGTTGAGGCACAGCAGTCCCCACCATCATAGTTGCAGAAGGCCCGGTTGTTGATGGAGTCACAGTAGTTGTCCCCCATGAAAGGCTGAAAAAGGAAAAAAAAAAAAAAAAAGTATTTTAAAGGCTGAGAACATGGATATAACCTGGAAACAGTATAACAGAAGGAAGAAATGAAGCCTGGAAGGAGCGGTACAGTTTGTAATGTTACCAACTGCCTTGAAAAGCAAGAGATAATTATTCTCCTCTCCCTTCAAAGCAAACAGAGGAAAAAAAGACACTAGATGGAAGGAAAATGAGCCCTTGTTGGCTTTTCACATCCCACATGAGATGATGCTTCAGGAATATTAATTTGACTAGGCCTAGAGACAGCACCAAGGCATCTAAAATTGTGGCATCTCTTGATAATTTTAAGCTAACTTTCTGAAACTAAGTGGGATAAGAAGAAGGTTATGTATAGCAGCAAAACTGGCTTGCTTTTAATAGCTGTACTTTCCACTACAGTTCCCCTAACAATGCAACAAGTATCATCAACATATCACAAAGAGAAATGGAAGAGGTCTGAGCTCGTCACAGGGACCACATGCTCTTCTTCTCTGACTGGCAGTGACTACAAGTGACCTTGGCCATGGCACATAACCTCCCTCCATTCCACAGCTCAGAGCTGGGATAATGGCAGTTATTCAGAAGGGCATTGTGGGGAGCTATTAAGTAAAATCCATAAATCATCTTGAAAAAGAAAATGTGGTCACTAGTCTGTGCCATGTAATCACTTGTCTATGTGCTGCACGGGACCTGGATAATAATCAGAATTCTGAAGAACAGGCTTGAGGTCTGGTTCTTCATTACATGTTGGGGCCTTCTTGGTCAGCATGTACAAAAGACTTTCTTGGAAGTCAGAACTCTCCCTGATGCTAAAAAAGGTCCATGCCAGGTATGAGAAACACAGACAGCTCTGAAAGCTCAGAAAAACGGATGCTCAGCAGAGATGTTCATAACACTTCCTACACCTACAGGCTCATGGGGCCATTCCCATTTTATCTGCTCTTTGGAAAATTCATTTATTCTGCACTGTGAAAAACACACCAGGGAGTTTCCTACAAGGAAGCATCATTGCTGAGTGGGTGGGGAGCTTTGTGGAGGTTTCCAGGGAGGATTTTGCAGCAATTGCAGTATCTCCCTGATGAGAGATACCTGAAGAACCAGCAATGAGACCTTGCCATGCTCTCCCCAGCCATGGCCCTGGCCATGATGATCAGTATTGAAATGGAAACTGGGGAGTGGTGCAGGCACAGACTTTACTACTGATGTTTCTTACATTTAAACAATTCTATCAGTGTATAGGCAACCCAGCCAGCAGTGTCAATATCAGGCCAGAGCAGGACTACAAGTAGGTCATTGTCTTATTGTGTGTCACTTATTTAGGTACATGAAAATGCCACAAATGCTGACAAGGAAATCAAGAGTTACAGGGTGAAGCTTCTGTCCCTGTAAACTGGGTTAAATCCATTGACTTCCACAGAGATTCACTTATTTATACAGACAAAGACTTTGACTTGCAAACACCATTCCATTTTAATTAATATACTTAGAGTTACAAGAGAATTAGTTATGAGTAAATGGAGAGAGATTTTTATACCAACCTGGTGATAATGAAAACAACAACTTTGCCCAACCTCCCAACACGTTTTGCAGACATCTGCATGTTTCCCTTGCCCTGCCTGGCGGGGCCTACTTTTCGAGAAAGGTTTTCCTTTAATTCCCCATGCCTATGCCTGTATTCTACGCCAGTGAATGCTGGAAAATCAGCAAAAGAAACCTGTGAAAGAGTTTGCCTTTACTCATACCGGCATGGGGTAAGCAAGTCAGTCATTTGGACGAGAAGAATGGGACAAATAACATCTATTCAGATTTGGTAGCAAACGCCCCATTTAGGAGACCTTGGAGGCCTGGCTGTGGAGGGTGAGGTCTCTATAGGTCTTCAAGTCTTAGTAGAGGTCTTAGTGCTCCTATATTTTTGAAGGACCCATACAAGTAGTCCAGAGGGACCAGTTTTCTGCTGGAACATCTAAGTTAGCAGCAAAGGAGTACAGGGCTTACTCCTAAACCTCTGTTCCTGCCACTAGGGAGCGACAAAAAATCATATTGCAGCGGAGTCCAGGTTACCACTGTGATTGCCTAGAGTGAAAAAATTAGGGATTGTACCAGTTTAATGGCCCAGTATTATTGACCTCCTGGTTTATTAGTCTCTGTTTCCATAGTCATGAAAAACAAAAATAAAAAGGCTTGGTGAAGATGGCATTTCTTCTGAAATCTTAATGCCAACAAAGAAGCACTGGGCCATTTGTGGATCCTGGAAGCATCATGCTCTAAAAATGATGCTAGCAGCCATTATCAATTGTCTGGGCAAAGCCTCCTGAGATGATGGATTGAGATGCAGTGACACTGCTGAATGAATGATGAAAAGAAGAAAGTTCCTATTGCTGCAGAGGGGTCTGGCAATTAACAGTGATGGAAGGGAAGAAAATGCTGAGAAAAAGCATGTCAGTAATAATGGCTCCTGGTAAATTATTGCATCATTGCAAAGTTTGCCTCAGCAACTATCCTTAAACAGCAGGAGAATGGATACCCAATGGTGCATCAGCACCTGAATGGCTTTTCTTAATGGTCGTTGGCTGTTATTTTAGCTCTCTTTGGAGAATAGGGGCGCCCAGCCAGCCTGCATGAATGTAATGTGTGAGACGGCTTCTGACATTCAAAGCACTGACAGCAGAATGCTTTTCATTTAGGGAACAACTAGACAGAAACTATTACATTGTTGGAGAGTTATTACCCTCTTGGGCCCAACATTTGTATGCGAAGGAAACCTGTCTTTCACTTCAAGACAAATTACATCGCACAGCAATGTGGTCTAGAGTTTCGTGTCAGATTTAGGAGCTCTGGGCCATATTCTGCCATTCCGGGCAAATAACTTCAATGTGCTTGTAAAAATTGGGTTACTGGGTGCTGTGAATGCAGTCAGGGCTGCAGGAAATCAGGAGATGTGGGGTCAAGACACTGCCTGTCCATGTAAACAAGCGGATGCCCATCTCCCTGCCTGTCAGCTGCCCCATTGCTAAGAAGTAGGTAGGAAGATCCCCAGCCTTACCCTGGATCCCCAAGGATTTACTTCTTGGCATGGGTGAGATTCCCAAGGGCTGGCCTTGTGGTAACTGCATGAGTGCCATGACCCAGAGAGTGCTGCCCCAGCCCTGTTTAACCACCTGAAGCATCTGAAGACTTCTCAGACAAGTCAATAGACTGTTGCCAGCAGAAAGAAAGTAATTGCTTTTGGTCAAATAACAAACAAGACTCCAAAAGTCTATCAAGGCTGAATTGTAACTGCAATTTTCTGTTTCTTCTTTTTCTTGTTCAGAAGAACATGCAGGGATGTTGATTTGCTCACTGTCCAGCTGTGCCATCCAGCCACTGGTATCATTTCTGCATCTGGCTTTCATAGAATCCCAGACTGGTTTGGGTTGGAAGGGACCTTAAAGACCATCTCATTCCAACCCCCCTGCCAATGTGCAAGGACCACTCCCACTGGACCAGATTGCTCCAAGACAACCTGGGCTTGAACATTTCCAGAGATGGGGCAGCCACAGCTTCTCTGGAGCCTAGGCCGGGGTCTCAACACCCTCACAGTGAAGAATTTCTTCTTACTGGCTAACTTAAATCTCCCCTTTTCCAGTTTAAAACAATTACCCTTTCTCCTGTCACTCTATGCCCTTATAAAAAAATACCTCCCCAGCTTTCTTGTGGGTCCTCTTTAGGGAAAAGGTTCCCCTTTCCTAAAGTCTATCTGCACAGCCCAAAGCTCAAAGCTGTGGTGGCATTGGAAAGAATTTGCCCTCTAATAACATATCAAAATCAAGGCAAAACAACTGAAAATTTTCTCAACTTCCCAGAAATTGCCAGATCCTGGGAAATTCTGACAGCCTACGAATATTGTTGAACCATTTGATACTTAACTCCTGTGAGAGTCACCCAACCATCAGCTCTAGGAAAACCACCAGTTTCACCACTCAGTGTAAGAACCAACGCTGGAGATCACGGGCTGTTCAATAATCAGGACAAAAGCCTTTTTGCCCCACTTGAAAAACATCATTTACACCTCAGGTCACTGCAGATGACTGTTATCATCACATTTCGGAGAGCAAGCATGGGCCACCTGAGCTAAGGTGAAAACTCACCTCACAGCCTTTGACACAATGGATCAGGGAAGGGTGAGGGTACCATTTGAGTCCTGCCGTGCACACAATGCTCTAGAGGGGAGAATTAAAAGAAAAAACAAAACAGATTAAGACAAAGAAATCAGTGTACATAAAGTCAGCGTGCTGGCTCCTATAGCTCTCCTGAATTTAACCAATGAAGTTCAGCTCCTAACACCTCTTGTGTTCTCAGGGCCTGGCTGTTCTCCAGGTATTTACAAGAAGTGTTGGACTTGCAATAACAGAACATTTGAGATTAAAATAATATTTAAGGTTCTCCTAAAATGTCATGTCCAATATTTCATTCATGGTGTGGGAATGTGGCAAGGAAAGGCAGGAGCACAGGTCCACTGTCTTGCTCTGGAGTAGCAGGAATACATTTTATGAATTAATTGGGTTGAGGTTTGAGGGGGAATTTTTTGGTGCTGCAAAACATAATTGTCTTTCGCTAGTCACCCTATCTGTGTGTCTTGAAGATGCTGAAGGTGGACTTTCAGATACATTTCCACACCATCCTTTAGATCTTAAATGGAAGCACCTCCTACTGCATGCCTTCAGAATAACCCCCAGAAAGGACCGTATGATTTTCTATGTTAGATGAGTATTATAAGACTTTTCTGTATTTATAATAATTTCTGAAGTGCCTAGTTTGGGGCAAAAGTGATGACCAGCCTCCTGAGTGATGACACAACCATCAGCCACTGTTTGCCTGTAGACATGCAAACAGTTTTTGAAAATTGATGAAAATTTTGGCCAGTCAGTGGAGGTGGTGGTTCAATACCATGGAGGTCCAGGAGACAAGTGTCATATCCATTCAGTGGGACATCAGGCACAATGTTCATTTTGGGTTGCCACTCATGGAACACTACAACATCCAGTTGGACAAGAAGAACATGTAGGCACTTGGTGGGGTCAGGGTTGGATGGAGGCCTGAGGAAGGAAGGTATTAACATTTGGGAATACCTGACACACACACACCATCCCTTCCCCTGTTTATTTGAGGACTCATTTAATCCATCTGCAAGGGAACCTCAGCATGTTTTTACAGTTTCTGTCATTTGAGGCTTACCTGGTGCATGCTAGAAAAAGGACTTTTATACTATCTGACTGGGGCTGTTTATCTTTCCGATTCTCTCGGATTTTCCACTATTAGTCAAGCCCGGTTTGCCCCACCTGCCTCACAACAGGACCCGTCTGTGTGAGTGGAGAAGCAGTGAGGGTGAGGGGGGGGGAGGATGTTGTTTATCTCCCAGGAGGGAGCTGCAAGGTGCTGTGGTGTCACATTCCCCCAGCATGCTCTTGATGGACAGCTGGAGGTTTCCAGGCTGTTGCCTGTCACAAATGGTGAGGTTTTGTTTTGTTTTGTTTTGTTTTTATCCCCCCCCCTTCCCTTCTGTTTATGCCACTTCAGAAGGAAATGAAAGGAAAGTTTTCTAGGTATCAAAATAAATAATAAGAAGGGGAGAGTAAAGCAAGAATGTCTGCTCACTTCAAGAGCAGTTAGACTCAAGAATTAAGTAGAAAAACTCAGGTATTTACTTCCCATACCCAAGGCCAGACAAACAATAAGGAGATGTGCACTTCCAAAGAGCACCTCACATTCCCCCGATAGGAAGCATCAGTATTTACAAAACCTCTTGATACGTGTGAAATGTGTGTGAGCATTTGGAGCTAACAAAAGGAACCAGACAGCCTTGAAATAGGCTCTGAAGAAAGGAGGTTTACAAGTCAGAGCCTCTTGGAGAAGAGGCCCTGACTGCTCTCCTCATCCTCCTGGTATTAAAAGCCCAGCACCCTCCCTTAGAAGAAGTGATGGAAGGTGAAGCCTCTGCTAGGATGGGACACTCCTTGGGGCTCTCACTGAAAGTCATGTCAATCCTAAGAGCTGCACAACTTTTTGCTGGACAGCCTCCAGGGAAAGGGAGTACACTGGGCCATTCTCCATAGTGTAGGAAAGTCAGTGGACCTTGTGCTGGATCAATCACCAGGTCAGTGGGTCACTCACATTACTCTTGGGTGGTACCTGCCAACAACATAGTCCCAGTTCACTCTCCAGATAATTTGCTAGGCTAGCAGGGGCCACTAGAGCCACTCCAGCTGAATTCAGTTCTTCTAACATACACAGAGCTTCAAGCAGAGTATGCACAGGGAAGGGCCCTTGGCCATGGCCCTGGCTCCTCATGCTGGTCTTCCAGACTCTTTAATTCCCATCACCCAGCTTGTTTGTACCTCAAGCTCCTGCTGTGGTGTGTGTGGTGCAATGCGACAGCAGAAAGGTTACTCATAGAGGGAGAGCCTGAGTTGGAAAATCAAGAAACTGGGGGTGATTCAGGTTGCTGGACATCATCCCTGCCTCTTCTGGTGCCACCAGGCACTAAGGTGTCATAGTCTGCTGCATGGGGCAACTGTAATAACAGACATGTACAGGCAGCAGGACTGAGGAACATAACCAGGATCTGATGGCATCTGTGTGTGCAGAAAGGAAAGTGGACTTACAAAGCTGATGAAGAATGTGATACAAAGTGGATGGAAGGACCACCTCTGACATCCCCCAGGTGGTACATGGGGGATAAAGCTCATCTGTCTGTTGTCTCTGCGAGCCCCATCCCTTCCCTGTGATGCTACATGCTCCAAGCAGCTGTGGTGACATATGCCACCCTCATGGCTCTGCTCCCCTTGTGCTTCAGCTTCTTCAGCACAGCTGCCCCCCCTGTGTGGGCCACGCTGTGCAGCCAGTGTATTGTCCTGTCCCCATTCCAGAAACCCCATCCAGCTACAGCTGTGGTTTGGTGACTGGGACTCTTTCTGCCACAGAGGGAGAAGAATCCAGGATTGAGCTCTCACAGTAGGTAACAAAGAGCCAAGAAAGAAAATCAAGCTGTCATATTCTCCTTGTGAGGGAAGACCTAGTGTCTCCAGTCTTGGTGCTCACCTCCCATGGTGGGACTAACACAATGATGTCAACCATTTGTGGGCTGCAGAAGGGATTAGGTTTCCCCAGGAGAGGCTCTCCTCCACCTTAGATGGGTAAAGTGTCCCCTGGCACTGAAGCACAGGAACTGGAATTCACTGGTCTCAGCTAACTCCTCAGGCACTAGATAAACATGAGGATTAACCATACCCCAATAGTGAGGGGATGAGCTGCTGCTGCCAAGGGAGGGGACACATGGCACTTTGTGCCTGTTTTCTGCTGTAGCTACAAACCGGGTGGGAAGTCCTGAGCCAGGACATGGCAATAAGCCATTTCACCACTTTGTGACTCAGTTTCCCTGTCTGCAAAATGAGAAAACATTCACATAAAGAGGAGAGGGGAAGGAAGGAGGAAAACTGCAAAGCTTTCTGTGAGAAGGGAGTATTTAAGGGGAATTTATATGACTTCTAGACATCCAGCATCCCAGCGCTTGCAGTGCATATGGGAAAACATGTCCTAGGCATGCAGAGAGGCCATGGACATGCTTTGTCCCACTGGAAGGCAGAGCTGGGGCTTGCTGACCCTTTCAAGGTGATCCTGTGCATGTACCTGCTTGCCCAAGTTTTGGCCTGTTCTTGCTCAGCACAAAAGCAAGGACCCAAATTCAGACAGCCCATGAAATTAGGTGTCTGCCCACTTTCTCTGCAGTCAGTAGGAAAAAGACATCTTTCTGAGACATTTCACTTTTTCTCTCCCCTGCCTATGCAATCAGCCTGGGCAGCTTTAGCTCTAGGTGCCTCCAGCAGCTCACTGCCCTTCGTGCACAGTAAATGGAAAATGATGGGAACAGCAATGGTTGCTCTGAACAGAGCCCACTGCAGAACAACAGACACAAAGAACATTTCAGGTGATCTGGTTGGGTTTTTTTCTCCTTGCTAAAAAAACCCCACCAAACAGATTTGGAAGTACCACCAGCTTGCACTGGTTTCAGCAAACCGTTTCAGGCCCAACAAGGCAACTCAGCTTAAACCAATTCTGAAAAGGACCATAATACTTAGACATTTTTCAAAATGAAATATCTGTTGTTGTTGTTCATTTGAGAGGACATTTAATTTCTGATTTGTTTCATTTTTAATAAACAAAAAGTTTTTTTAAAAAATCCTTTCAAAGGAAATGCCAAGTTATGTTCTAACCAACATATTATTTTCACTGATTTTTTGTTCAGCAAAAATCACAACAACAAAAAAAGTCACTTTGATTAAGAGAAACATTTTTAAATTTTTGACAGAACTCCCAGTGAGCTGAAAAATCAAGTGATTTGCATGGCTCTGCTCTTAACAACCCCCAAGGAAGGGACAGTTCTCACTTTCCCCTTTGCTTCCGTAACAGCTGTTGCTTGAGCAGCTACACAGAACTATTTATCTTTTTCTTGCTGGGTCTCCCTGTTTTATTTGTGCCTCTCCTCCCAAAGGTAAGCTCCAGAGATCAGTCCTGCCTTTATCTGCTTCTCATGCTGCACTCATTTGTACATTATTTGTGCCTGAAATCAAGTCACTAAAAGTGCCTCCTTTGCGTCATTCAAGTACTTTGAGATCCACAAAGACTTGCTGTGTAAATGCAACCAGCTGCTTGCTTCCCTCCTATGGCACAACAGCAAGCTGTCACTGACCATAAATAGAGACACATAGTATTAATCATATATAACACATGGCCATGGGGACTTTTCCCATAGGCAGCCCAGGCCCATCTCTCCAGGGTCTCCACGGTGCCACCAGCAGCAGCATTTCCCCATGAAGCAGCCCATGAAGCATCGCTCCTCCCTGGGGCTGACATCCCCTTATCTGGAGAGCTGAGTAAGATGGATGGTTTATAGATTCCAACAAAACCCTCCAGCATGTCACAGCATTCTCTGTCTCATCTCCTGGAGGCTCCTCCATCTCCCAACACAAGTTCTCAAGCTCAAACCTCACCCTCTAGTTACAAAGTAGGAGGTCGAACTTGTATCTGCTCACAGCCTAAAGCTCTTGCAAGAGTTCACTATCAAGCCAAAAAAGGTCTTATTTACCATTGTACTCTTGGAAACCATGATTTCTCCCCTCCATCCCTCACTCCTCTTTTCTCCCCCTTTACTACTCTATGTTTTCCCTGCTGCCTAATGAGCCCTCCAGAGACCTGCATGCCTACAACTCGTTACAGCTCCCTCTGCACAGCCGCATCAATAACCGAAGGAGCACAGCAGCCAACAGGAGGGAAGCTGTCACTTTATTTCACCATGAATTACAAAACCACTTAAAAGTCTAGCAGTCATGAAAGGGCCAGTGAAAAATGGCCCCTAATACAGAGATAGGGGGTTTTCTTTATGTTTCATGCCAGAAACTTGGCACAGCCTAGGCTCAGGCAGCAGTATAATCTCAGTGTCTGGAGTGAATGGGAAGCTGGGAAGGACACTGAGAGCTTGTCCTACTCTCCGGACTGAGGTTCCCCACCCCTTCCCAGGGTTTATTCTATTACTTCCTGTGAAGTAGGGAAGTACAAAGTGTTGGAGATCTTTGGAGGGGCCCACTATCCGCAGCCAAAGCCAGATTTCAAAATCCCAAACCCTGGCTACATATTTAGACATGGAGAGAAGCAAATACACTGTCACGGAGACTCAGGACACACTGGGGCTGTGCTGGCTGCTTGTTCTTTTCTTAAACAGTCTAAGTGCATAGAACAGACTCCTGCAAAGCCAGGGCCAAACTTGTAAAAGCCAACAGTATTTGTGCAAGCACAACCTGTCACCCTGGTGACACGGGATGTGCCAGCATTTTCCAACATACGCTTGAGCATATCCAGAAAAACTCCTGCACCTGCAGAAATACCACGCAGGCTGGTTACAGGTGTCTTGAGAAGCAGGGCACCCTGATGTAGCTGGCATGAGGGTTTTCAGGAAGAGGTAGATGGAAATGTCTCTCACTGGTACCTGGTGACACTGTGTTACAAAGCATCACATGTGTGCAGGGCTGAGCAAGGCACTTTACATGGCTATGCCTGTCCTTACCAAGGCAGCCTGATGCTGGTGTGTGCTGGAGGACATGCAGGACAGAGTGGTGAGTGGTTACTGCTGCCTGTGCATTTGCAGAAGGCAGGAGGAAGAAGTGGTGACCTCTGGAAGGGGCTGTGCTGAGCAGGCAGCTCTCGCATGCGGGTGAAGGGGTGGGTGGAGGACTCAGCCAGCTCTACTGGTTTGGGAAATGAAAAACCCTCTGTATCAGCTTCTTTCACCATGCAAAAGCAGTGCAGAAAAATCCAGCCCTGCCACCCAAAGAATACAAAACACTGAATAGAAGGAAGAAAATAAAACCTGGACAGTGCCCTTTCTCTCACTGTCCATCACATCTTCCTGGGCAATGAGTCTTGTTTCCAGATCAGACCCACTGTAGGGGCTGGGTTTATCTGAGGACACTGGTTTGGGGTCTTCACCTTGACCTGACTTTCACTGGGAAACCACAAAGAGGAAGAAACTTGGAGAGAAAGCCACCACATTATCAGGAAAAAAACATGAAAAGATACAACAAATATCAGGAATTATTTTCTAAAGGGCAGAATTCCCCATATACTCCCCTCATTGAATCAGCCCTGGGTAACGCTGGTCACTCACTGCACATAAACATGCAAAACAAGGGATATAGATCAAGAATTCATCAGGCACTGACCTTCACTCTTTGAGGGTTCATCCAGTGCTGGATGTCTTGCACAGTCTCATTCACACGCAGGAGGATGGGCTCGTGACTGTGATCCGGACAGGAGGTGGTGCACTCAGCACCTGAACAAAACATGGGGAGAATAAAGCTAAAGGATAAAGCAAGCAGCTTCTGACCCTTTTCAGCATCTTTTCAGATGAAGGGCAGGATTAGGGTTCATTTTTTCTAAACTGCAATTAGCAGTCAGCCATAACTATCACGTATTTTCTAGCCACACACGAAATGCTGAGTACAACCCTAAATCTCATCAGGAGATTGTGAGGGTGGCAGATGTTCCATGGCCTGTTCATATGAGCTGCATATCTAGGTATTTGTCTGGCTACCAACTTGGAAGATGGTGGTCAGGATCTGCACTTTCAGATCCTCAAGAAAACGTGAAGGTTTTCCAATTGCAACTGCTCTTTCTAGCAGCAGGACTGATTAAACAGAGGCTGTTGAACTCGTCTCACCTATGACATGACAAAACCAAACCATTTGATCTGTTAAATTTACAGACTTTCAATAATAATCTTTTGGAGGGTGACCCAAGCCTAGTGATATTGCAGACCAGATATCACCTAAGTCCCACAGTCGATAAGTACACAGAGAGGTAATGATGGCTTTGTTCACACATAAACCTGTTTTTTTCTCTGATTAACTGTCATGCCCAGTGGGAATCCCGTCCTTTCTTTATTAAAACATGCTGCTATACTCTGCAGCAATATCCCAGAGCCCTGTGGTGACACAACCATAAGCCCTGGTGTGTTGGACCATTACCATTACCCCCCTGGAAAATCACTCTCGAATGGCACAGCTGCTGCAAATGTGTCATTAGGATTTCTGTACTCCAGTCAGCGCTGGGGGAGGAATTAATCTCCACGCTGGTTTGGAGAACTGAACCTTTGGCTCAACACACACCTCAGCCTGGAAGGGCAGATTAGGTGTCTGAGGAATTACCAAAGGTGTGTGGGATTCATAGTGACCATGACTGGATGCTATTATGTTCCCCACCTGCTTCTGCCTTCTCCTGTGCTCTCACATGGAGGAGTCAGCAGGAGCACAGCTGGCCTGGGACGTTGAGCCAGCAAGACCAGGAGCACTTGGGGTTTGTTTTGCTTTCCCAGAATATGTGGTCATGGCTTCATGGACCCACTGGATGAGGTCCGTTAACACCAGCCCAATTGTGAGCGAGAGGCCAAGCAATGCCTTCTGGGAATCAGTCAGGCTTCCAAAAACACAAAGAAGAGAAGAAAACCCCAACAACCTGATCCCAAAAGGTGGTGTTGGACAAACATAACAAAATGTGTGGCATGTCTCCATCTGCTGAGGATAAGAACCAATGGCTGCTGTGCCCTTGCCAAGCTCTTCTTCCCTCTCCAGCAAGAGCCATGCTCTTGTGAAGGACCTGGCCCGTGAGTCCCTCACCTACATGACAGCTGAGTGGTTCCACCCCAGGATCAGGTCCATCAGACCTTACATCTGGTATTGGGACCTGCTGATGGCTGCTCTGGCAGAGCTGGGAGGGCACAGAGGGCTGGCAAGCACTCGCTGCATGGGCAACCAGGCACCCTCCTGCTTCCATCACTGAGATGCTCCCCTCCAAACCAGGAGTTGGTATTTCTCTCCTTGAAAAAGCCTGGCCAGCCCTGGGAGGTAACCTCATATCAAGGGTCAAACACCTCAGCAAGAGTGGCTGCAGCCTGCTCGCCTCTCCTTCTCCCACACTCTGCTGCACCAGTTACGCTTACGGAAAGGAGAGGGTTGGAATTGTTTTGATATATGATCTGTAATTGGCATCATTACAGAGTGGTGATCTCATCCAGGTTCTGTTCTCCTCCCCGGGGAGGGAAAACAAGGAGGCTCGTGGTCCCTCACATGGCTGCGATATAATGAGGGAGCTGCGTAACGAGGAAATGTCTCCAAGTTCAAAGGGGCAGGAGGAGGGAGGAGGGGGCTGGCAGGGGCTTGGAGGGGGCTGCAGGAAGGGGCCTCACATGTCTGTGTGGGCTGTAGCCAGAGGAGCTCCTTTTGCAGCCCTTTGCAGGGAGACCTCAAAAACAGGGGCTGAAAATACATTACAGTGTGTTCAGCTCAGGGGCTGGCCTATACCTCCCTCTGTCTGGATGACACAAAGCTGAGCATGGGGCCTCACAGAGTGACCAGGCACCCCAGAAGGAAAGGGCAAAACATGTCCTCACCCTCGCCCCTCAACAACTGGTATCCCAAAGGCAATGCTCAGCTGGTCTCAAATTCTTTGTGGAGAGCCCTGAATTACCCTGGTAATGTACCTCCCTGCCAGTGTCCTGCCTTTCAGACTCTGAGGCATTTGTGTGTGTGTGTGTGGCTGAAGAGTGGGACATTACAAAAATGTGACAACAAATGCAGGTACAACCTCTCTCTGTGTTTTGAGGACTGGATGCGTCCCTGGCATGGACTGGTGTGCTGGCTGCCTGTGAAAACCAGCTGGCAAACAAAGGGCATGATGAAACTAGAAGCCTTGCAAGGAGCAGGCAACCAGACCATGTTATGACACCCGGCCTCTCAAAGCTTCATGTTTCAAAAAAACATGCCCCTGAAAAACCTCCCATGGTATCCTGTCACTCAGGCACCTGGGTCCAGAGGAGAAGGTGACTTCAAGGACTGCAGGTCCCTTCCTTCCTTGCTCCCATTCCCACTCTTTTTCTCATCTCCTGTCTCACTACTCCCCTGCTGCATCCCCCCATAGCAGAGGGCTGGGCTGATGTTCACACACCTATGCCGTAGCCACTGGCACACTGCAGCTTCAGGTTGCTGTTGAGCTGGGTGGGCAGTGTGCACTGGCCCTGCATTTCCCTGCAGAGGTGAAAGGAGCCACTCCAGGTGCCATCCTTCCTGCAGTGAATCACGTTGCTTCCACGACCCTGGGAATGAGAGAAGGAAATAATGAAGATGGTCACAAAACCAACAGCAAGGAGAAGCTGAGAAGGGAGAAGTGGGCAGAGTTGATCTGGGAGCAAAGTTCTGCTGGAGCTGGAAGAGCCCCTGGTTGGGGAGGTGAAGAGGAGTTTCCTTCTGAAGAATTAAAAAAAAGGAAACCTGCATTGAATGCAAACACATACACATCTCTTCTGTGCAAGGCAATGTCTTTAACAAGACCCACTCACATTGCCACAAAGGTGCATTCACCCCATTTGCCTCTTTCTTCTTGTTGAGAGCTTTGTGTTGCATGCAGACAGGCTTTTCCTTCTTCCCATTTTCTAACCACTTGCATCATCTTTGTCTCAAAAAAGAAAGAATCCCCAATGGCCATCCAAGGAGGAAGGCAAGCAGGACATGAGCAGGGATGCTTAGCAGGGCAGAACGTGATCTTTAGAGGTTGGCTGCCTTGAGTGACAGCACACAAAGAGGCTGAGACAGGCACGGGCAGAGACAGGTGGAAAAGAAGAAAAAAAATTCTCTGGTGTGGTAATGGGCAAGGAATAGAATATGACATTTCTCTTATAGAAAAGATTCTCTGTATGATACTGAAGAATGAATACCAAAGTCCGAGGGGAAATATCATGCCCTTTAGAAACAACAAAGGAGTGCACAGGCAATCTTTTGTCAGATCTATCCTCATGGCATTGGGGATTTCTGCACAAGCTGTTCTGCAGGATCTGTAAGTTGAACTGCCGTGGGCTAATGTGGGACACTCACCAGGAGGAGGTCTGGTGTGGCTGAGCTCCAAACCTCCTGCAAGGTCCTGGCTGGGTAGGAGAATCATTCAGGATCTCTGCTTCTCCTCACACATTTTACATGTCAGGCATTGTTGCCTGCAATCTACCCACCCTGCTCTTGGAGGTTGTCCTGGATATCTTCGGGGATCCTTTTAAGTGTTTGATTTGTGCTGGTATCTCAGCAGGGATGCTGAACTTTTTGTTAGGAGCTTTTCCTCACCACCCACACCCGTTTTTGCACAGGGATCAGCATAAGGCCTTGGCAGCAGTGTGAAAGATTGTGCAGCCTTTCACTGTTATTCTGGTCCTTCATACCAGATAAGGACCAGGATAAGGCAGAAAATAATGCTATATTTTGTTCAGCTTTGTTAATGAACACAATGTTTAGTGAGATGCAAAGTGGTCTTACTGGCAGACTATTGTGTGGGACCTGCTTCCCCTTCTCAAGACATCTGGCCATTGCCAGAAGTCATAAGAAAATCATATGAAAAGAGAACGGACCAGATAGACTCAGGGTGTGATACAGCTTGATGAGCCTCACTTAAGGGCCAGTTTGGCAGAGACTGATTAATTGAGATCTGACTGTTCATATGATTTGTGCACAGTATTCAGAAATGGAAGACCCTTGCTCTGGGTGCCAGGGGAGACACCTGCTTAAATGACCACTATGTTCCTGGTGATTAAGAGATGCCCTATGTACAGCTGAGACGATCTTTCATCAGGATGACAAATTCAGGAAGAAATTGCTAACTGATAATTGAGAGCAATTTGCTGTTTTAGCAGGTGTGGTGCACATCCATTGCAATTTGCATGCCAGGGTTAAAGTATGATTTTTAAAGGTGAGCCATGAAACCTGATTTATGTTCCTGGAGCTGTCTGTTCTTCAGAGTACTGTTGTATAGTTTCTGCAAGGTACTCACAGATCCCAGGATATCCATTGCTATAGTAACATACTGTCCATCATTCCCTGGCCTGCAAAATCTCTTGTGAAAATCCCTGCTGGGTTTTTTGCTTGGATGCAACCTGCATTATCACCTTATATAGCTGTGAGAGACTTAGTGGGGTTTAATCCTTAAATAATTAACACCTCTCAAGTGGTTCTGGATTGTGCCAGGAGTTCTCCCTCTTTTACTGTAGTCTATTTTCTGGGATATCTAGAAATGCCTTTTTCTGCAAATCCTTTTCTCAAGATACCTGCTCCTTTGCTAAAGGTGCTCTCGCAGCTGAACAGTCCCTGCACTCTTCCTTACAGTGAATAGAGACATAGCTGCATCTCTCAATTCATTATTGCTTGACTCCACTACTTGCTCCACTTCACATCCAGCTCATTTAAAAGCAAACACAAACCTGTTACAGCAGTTGCCATTAGCCCGCTGGCCCAGGTTTCCCTGAATGGTGGCCATGGTAGATGTGTTCAGCCATCCGGACTATTCTGAGCAAACAGGAGATACACAAAGCCACAGACACAATATCCCAGAGCTCCCAGCCAAACAGCACCCACTTGTGCAACTTCTGATAACCTCACAGGAGTCTTATGCCAGGTGCCTGATGCAAAACCCCAGGGCTTTGCTGGTTGCCCTGCTGAAGAGTACAGGCCAGTCTGGCAGGGAATAGGGGCAGAAACTGGTTTGAACATTTGAGGAAGGTATTTTTCAGGAGTTTGGTTTTTTTTTTCAGGGCTGGTCTCTTAATAATTAGGTCCTTATAATCTGGTCTCTAATTGTAGAGACAACCAGGTGAACACAATCAGGTGTTGCCAATCAGGAGGAGGAAGGCATGAGCTCCTGTTCAGCCCACCTGTGCCCAGTTAGGCCTGGGCCCAACTGCACATGAGCAGAACTGGGGGACCAATAAAAGGTGGGCCTTGAGAAGCCACCAGAGCTCCCTCTAGAGCAGCCTGAGGAAGAGGATAGTTGACTCTGGAGCACTAGCACTGAGATAGACTAACGGATTCTAAGGGCAACTTTTGGAGTGCTGTCCTTGCATCTTGGCAAGAACACCTACTGGACCCCAAAACACCGCTGTCCAGGAAAGGATTATCAGCAAAATTAATCATGTATTTCCTTTCTCCATCTCTCTGTCTTTGGTCTCAGAAGAGCTCAGTGGCACTTGGCCTCTCCAAGACCAGGGTCCTTAAGGAATATATGATAAAACCAGGCTTGTATGAGGCAAGATATTTTGGGTAAGAGAGACTCACCGACTGATTATCATCATCTTCACACTTGATCCGGCACTCACTGTTGAACTGGAAGCCATTGGAGCACTGGTAGAGCCCATGAAATTTGGAAGGTGGAGGATCACAGGTAACGGGCACGCAAGCGCCTGGCAGCCACGTGCCATCTTGTGTGCACTGGATCTTAAAGGCTCGCCTTTTTGTGAAACAAATAAACAAGACTATTTAGTGAGTAGCTGAGTCAGCTAAGACTAAGAGCCTCCAAAGCCTCTGGGGTCTGCTAGCAGGTTGCAGGGAATGGGTGTGCTTGAGCTTTTAACACTTAGGGATCAAGTTGGGTATCTGCGTCATGAGGTCTCCGTGCAAAAATAATTATTATTTGCAAAACCAACATCAAGCTGCCCAGCCTAAACTCCTCTTTTGGCTCTGGACGCATCTCTGAAAATCTCCTCTTCCCAGGCTTGTGGGCTGTGGTTGGTTTGAAGTGGGTTTGTGCAGAGTCAGAAGTATACAATAGCTCTAACCCTTTCCTGCAGAGTTTCAAAGGGGACTCCCCAGGCTGCATATCAAAGGGGAGTTTCTAAGGTAAGGTCTGTTTTTTGAGCCCTGGTTTAGGATTTTTCAAAGAAGCCTAAGTGAGCTAGGTGCCTAAATCCCCTTCAAACTGCACAGCTCCCTACATGAAGGAATTGCTCAGTGATATTTCCTAGAACCCATCTTTCTCCCAAAAAGCATTTTAACTCATGGCTTTCTGAATCATGCTGACTGCATGACATTACTCTTTCACGTACTTTCTTGCTTTTCTGGAGGATCCAGGGACATGGTAACCTGGTTTGCATTTGTACTTGCAAAAAGAGCCCACTTTGTGCTTATCTTCTCGGCAACGAGTGGTCTGGAGATCAGCGTTAGGGACGACGGAGGGTGCTCGACACATCAGCTCACACAGGGCCTCTGGAAAGGACCACAGCCCATCCTCCATGCAGGTCAACTTGCTGTTGTTTCCTGAGAAGAAGAGTGAGCAAAGTGAACAATGTTCAGCAGGAGTATTTTTATTTTTTTTTCAAAAATATCATTACACTCATAATACCTCAAAAGCCACCTCCGTTGGTTTGACAAATTCAACCATGTATGTCCTATGCATTTTCTCTTTCTAGATGACAGCATTAAATCATTAAGGAATCTGTTTTCAGCTGACAGGCTGACAGTGCTTATTTCAGGAAATGCTATAGCACTGGGGAAACCGCACTGGCTTTGTAATCTTTTCTATTACTCTTCCGTATTTTGTTCTTCTCTGAAAGGAAGCTTGCTTCATACATCAAACCCCTCCTCTCCAAAGGCAGGGCATTAACAGCGCGTTTGGTGCCATCATATTCTTCATTCTGCTTCTGTGTTATATCTTTTCCCTGAATCTTTCGTTTTTATTTCAATTCTGAGCCTTTTGGAGCAGCATCTGTTAGTATTAGAGTCACTACTCCAACACAATGAGGAGCCATTCTCAGCTGGGGACTCATGGTCCTTGGGGACCACTGTGATAAATACGATTCATAATACTCATTACAGACTTATTTTCCTTTGGAAGCTTTCTTGGCCAGCACCTCAAAGGTAAAATAGATCTATTTGCTTCTGCTATGACCTACTTGACTTCAGAAGGTTAAGCTAAAAGTAGCCTAGTCTCAGTGTATTTTACATCCTTTGATATTTTATATTGTATGTTGAAAAGGAATCAGCTTTTCCTAAAAACAAAGCACACCTATGAGCCACTAACCCTTCAAAAATCCCTAGTACTCGGTTGAAATCCCTAAGTATTGCTCAAGGAACTCTTCTCAAGCCACAAGGCATATTTTCAGGAGTAAGCCAGCTTTAGAGTTATCCAAACTAACACTGACAAACTGCTAACCCCAGAGCACTGCCATCTCTCCAAGAGGAAAGGAAGGGATCTGGGGAATGAGGCTGGAATTCAAAGAAGAAGAAAACAAAAGGCTCTGGAGGGCTCAGGAAGGTATGTGGAGGAGCCCTCCTGCCCTACCCACAAAGATAAGAGAAGCTGCATTATAGCAGTCCTGGCTTTCTCTCTCCCCTCCCCAACTGCAGATGACTGCAGAGGTATTTTGTGCAGGAGGGAGCTCTTTTCTAGAGCACCCGCATGCTCCTCTGCTCTGACTCATGCAGCAGCTCTGCAGAGCAGCCCTGGTGATATCATACTTGCCACTGCAAAATGATAAGCTGTGACATTACCAACAGTGGCTGTCATGACGTCAGTGATTGAATTAGGCATGAGTCATTCCAACCCCATTCTCCAGAAGCTCAGTGGCAACATCTATTAGTCATTCCCCGTGGCTGTACACCAAATGGTGCCTTTAGCTCACAGAATTTCTGGACAGAAGTGATGCCACACACCCAAGTTGAACCCCCTTGACCTGGGGGTTGGTTATCATCCCTCCAGTTACCCTGCTGGAGTCATTCACCAAAGGTCTTGTTGGTCATGATGAATATCATTATTTTCACTGCCCTGTCCAAGAAATTCCAGGCATTTTAAAGGAAAACACCTCTTGTTGAAGATGACCCTCTGAACAGAAAAAGGGAATTCTTTGCTAAGAATCTCCCCTTTGAGTAGTCTTAACGTTCACTAAGTGTTGGTTGCTTCTGGTTACCCTCCTTAGTCAGAGTTAAAATAATTAAGGGATTTGGAGAAATCAACATATTCTTTCACTGAAGTCAAGAACACTTCCCATGCCACCTCTGGGATTTGCAAGGAATCCTAGCAGAAAAGGTGATACCACATGTATACAAAAAGCCTACACAGCATTTGTACCTGAGTTGACAATTGCAGCGAAGATTGCTCCACTGTAAGATGACAAGTTAATTTGGCTCTAATGTTCCTTCAAATTAACAATGATTCTTTTCTTGTTTCCTGAGGGCCAGATCAAAAAGGGTAATATGCCAGTGAGCAGAAGAGTTGATGGTGCTGAGATGACGATGGGAACGCCAGCAGAAAAGCAGCAGGGAAGAAGACAGGAAAGAAAATGAAAGAAGGCAGCAGAATGTGTTATTTATAAGAAAAAAAAAAAAAATTGTAGAGAGTCCCAAACAAGAAGAGGGGAGAAAAATCAGAGGTAGCGAAGTTAAGCGTAGAAAAGGAGAGAGGTGATGGCTGGATTAGGAAAAATGGTGATGGAGGACTTCTCAGTCTTCTCCTGCCTTTCCAAATACATAGAGGAGGCATAGAAGGGAGATGGACACAGAAAACAGAGAAGGCATGGGAAAGAAGATGAGAGAGTTTAATTGATTTATCCCCATGACTTTTTCATGTTTTGGTTGTATGGAAGCAATATTCACTGTCATTACTGCCTGGCCAGTCGTGATCAAGGAAAGGTCAAAGGAAGGTAATAGCAAGATGCAAAGAAACTTAACTTCTAATATAAATAAACCTTCCCATAGAGTCTTATAGTTCTTCATACTTAAAATATCATGAATAATTCTAAAACAACAGCAACAGTAAGATACATTACTAGGAGCAGGCTGTGTTAGCCATGCAGCTATCCCCAGGTCACTGCACAGACACTATCCAGTACCTTTGAGAAGAGCAGGAGGTCGGCAAGCAAAGGAGCATTTCTTGCCAAAGGTGGTCCCCTCACTGCAGTTGAAGGTGGCTGGGTAGACATGATACTGGTCTGGGACACCACAGTCCACTGGCTCACAAGTCACCTGCTTGTTCCACTTCCCATCATTGCAAGTCATGGTGATGCTGGACTCCATCTGGAAAAAGACACACGCCTACAGCCACCACAGTCATCAAGGGAGAGATTGAAATCATTTCAATCTAATAACAGCCATCATTTTGGTTCACAAGTTAAACAAAACCAGTCCTGATCACCACCATCATTGGGCCAGCAGCTATTTAATATCACTAAGGTCCCACAAGAAAAAGTGTCAGAACACCAGGATATATTTCTGTCACCTCTGGGCTGAGACACCAAAGTGATCAGTATAGAGCAGAACATGACATAATCTGAACTCTTGTCTGCATCACCTCCCGTAACAATCTGGAAACCTGCTGCTCTGCCTGGGGTCAGAAAGGAGCTGTTTGGAGCTGACAGCTATCCCCAGTCCCTGTCACCTTTGCAGTGATGCAGCCACTCCCATGGGGACCCAATGTACTTAGGAGGAGTCAGACCCATTCTTGGGTTTGAAGCAGAAGCCAACATGACATGGACCCATTTGGCAATTCCAAGCCAAGGGTCTCCTGCTAGGTGTCTCCTCAGACTGGGGTAGTAAGAGAGGTGGCCTGGGCCACGTTAACATTGTGTTCAGATACTGACAGTTGCTGTTGTGACTTCTGCTATACAAGTGTCCAGAAAGTCAAATTAAATCAAGGTCCTGCTGCTGTGGCACTGGGGACAGACTTATTCTTGGAGGAGTCTGCAAAGGACAAACCCAAAACCATCGTGCCTGTACATTCACCTGGCACTTAAAGTCAGTCCTAACTCTGCCATCATAGTTACAGAGAAGCTCCACTTCTATGGACTTGAGGAATAATCCAAACAATGCAGAGATTGAAATCCTCAGGTGCAATAAAGAGAGAAAAAAAAAAAAAAGGGAGGTAAAGGAAACACCCATCCAAAGCTAAGATGAAGGCTATTTACTGGGTGACCAAAGGGCAAACAGATGTTGGCAATGAGAAGCAAATAAACAACATATCCACTATTTAAATAGGAGAAATTGTTAAAAACTAGAAGAAAAGAATCTAAAAGTAGGACTCATCCCTCCAATACCAGAATAAAGAGAGGGAAAGAATAAAAAGGAATGTGAGAAAACATGAGAAGGGGAAGATACCAGCAAGGAATCCAACCAAGCCGTACAGCAGCTCTCCTCTGCCTCCAGGGAATATTTTATTCAGGGCTGGTAGGCTCACAGGAGATCTGCACTGCCGACCATTGATCTGGGTTTATAAAAGGAAGGGGAATTTTTCTAGCACACATCAAAGGGACCTGGATTCCCTTTTTGCAAAAACACCCTAATGGTTTCAACAGAAGTTCAGACCTGTCTCCCTTTGATATATGGTTGCATTCAGAATGGAAAAAGCAGTCCCAGAGCTGAGAAACTGGACACTTCCCAAGTGGGCACACAACCCCTTTTCTAGACCATGGAGTTTATTTAAACAGGGAGCACTGCTGATGGAAAAAAATGCCTCTTCTACACATTTAGAGTAGCACATTCTAAGATTCTCAGAGCACTCAGGTGAAGTAACACCCTGTGCTCCCATTCCACAACATTTTAGTCCCCAGTGGCTACTCACTGTGCCTTTCTTTCTTATCAGAATATCAGCACCATTAAAAAGTATGTATTCTGTGGACAGTTGGTGACCTGAAGATGCCTGTGCTTCCAGGAAGCAGTAGTGTGATGGCCATGGGAGAAGAAGGGCTGATTCAGCATATTTCTGCATCTTCATCACACATTCACACAGTGGCATCATCACCACATTTGCACCCCAGGCTGTCAGGGCTCCCATTTCCCTCAGCTTATGCTGTCATCAAATAACACTCAAATAACACTGGGCACCTCAACAGCAGGCTACAGGAGGCTAAATCCAACCTACGGATGTCAAGGGCTACCCAAAAGCCAATGAAAAAGATATGGATCTTGCACTGCATCTTGGTGGATCCACGCTGAGCACAGGGAAGCTTCCTCAGTGACTGTAGATTCAACTCCAGGAATTCAGTTATGAGTGTTGGTGTGATCTAGTTTAGGAATAGATTATTATTCCTACGAGCTGATACTGGCTGCTGAGACAAAGTATAGTGTATAAGGGGGTCTCTTTAATGACAAGGTTGCACACCAGATGTACCTCTTCAGAGCAGCAAATTAACTGAAAATTCAGAATCTGGAATATAGCACAAAAATTTAAACAGAAGCAGTACCCATGCACGACAGTCACCCATAGGGAAAATGTGCAAGAACGTTTTGCCCAAGCTAACACTTGAGATAGGATTTCAGCTGCAGTAATGGTCTTTGTAAGGAGAAGGCTTCAGGATACTACAGGCTGCTGGAAACACAGTGTGCCCCTTTGGTCACCCCTCCTTGGAAGGGATGCCTCACTAGAGCTACACCCTCACTGTGCTTTATTTCTGCCCCTGTTCTAGACCCTGATGTGAGAAATAAAAAACAAAAGACCCGAGTCTCACCACATTTTCATCTCTGGGTTTTTCCCTGTGCTGTTTTCCCAACAAAAACACTAGCTAAATATGAAGGAGTCACCTTCTTCCAGACCCATATGACTTCTCCTCTTCCTGGCACACTGGCAAGGCTATCCCCACGCAGAGGAGCTGTGCCCATGTGGGTAAGAGCCTGGCTTCTCAGCTTTTTCCAGTAATTTGTTCCACACTTCGTATGATGGAAGCTGAGGTTTCCAAGGTCAGACATAATAATGGCACATTTTAGAGCATGTCTATCATGTCATCACTCCAAGCAATAGAAGCACATGCATTTCTGCAGCAGAACATAACAGAGAACATTTCCAGCAATGGAGACAAAGACTGCTGGCTTTGATTGAAAGCACAGAGGAAAACTTTAACGTGGAAACTATTGCAGATGGCACCCACCAGCTTTCAGCTTCTCTCTCTTGCAGTGTCACATCTGAAGGTGGGATCATTGCAGAACAGGACCCCAGGCTGCTGAGCAGGAGTCTGACTCTCCCCAGCATCACTCTGCCCCTCGGGGCTGTTTTCAATTGACAGCCTGAGACTTGGGAGTGGGCACTGGGCTTTTGTATCTCCCACCCCAAGCCTGAGCAGGCATGTGCCTGTTTTGCCTGTCTGATCTGACAAGGTCACCCATCTCACAGCAGTCCATACAAGGCACTTGGCTTTCTCATCTGGTTTATTAGCTGTCACTTTGGGCACTTTGGGCTGCTTTGACTGGCATCACAGCAACCGCTTCCCTTCATGTCCTGCCTTCCAAAAGAGACTTACACAAGGAGGGAGGGTGGGCGAGGAGGAGAAAAGAGGTGGGGGGGATGAAGGGGGAGGAATGGAAAGGGCCTCCAAAGATACAGTGTGCAGTACAGTAAAGAGGATGCAAACTTAAACAAATTTGGTGCCAGAAAGATTTGTTTCTTGGGACTTTTAAGAGCCTGAGAGAATTCATGTCTCCTTCCGGCCGCCCAAGATCCCAGCCAGCTCCTTCTTCAAGCAATGCTTCACGTGTGAAGTTTCCTCTCCTTAAAAATGAACAGCTGTGCCCTCCCCTCTAAGTATTCTTCCACTTCTGCCCACTACTGTGCCTCTAATTGAACCCACATGAGCCGCGTTTTCTTTTCCTGGCATGATTGATGATGCCTTTGCACAACATTAGGGAGCTGCTGGGTTTTAAATAACACCTCTTGACCAGAGCAGCAGTGGTGGTAGCTTCAAGGAGAGATGACAACAAGTAACTGAATGAGCTGAGCTTTCAGCAAAGGACAAGAGGGGGGGTGGGGGGAGCAGCGAGGAAACAGGGAAAGACAAAGGGGGAAAAGAGGGACAAGAGAAGAAAGGGCAATGGAGTTGTCAGGGGGGTGGGAAGAAATTCGGGGGAAAGGAAAACATTCCGAGATCTTCTTTGTGAGAAAGATACATGAAGGATTTTGCTCCATCGTTATGCAAACTCTTTTTTGTTGTTGCTGCTAAAGTCTCTAAATGAGGCTGAGAGCGAGTCCAAGAGTCTGTAAACAACTCGGGTTTTTTATTCTCAAACAGTAAACAGTTTCTACTGCACATAGTGCTGATGGTTTTCAGGATTTGGTGATTTTATGGAGTTTTAGCAGAATCTGGAAATGGGAGCTTCTCAGAAAGCAGAGATGAATGAATTTTTTGCCTTAAGGCTGATTAAAATGGTGGCTTCAGAAGACACAGAGGCCAGAAAGTGCAAAAACTTTTAAGAAAATTTTCAAAGAGCCCTTAGATGCAAGATTGATTTGAAATGTGACTTGTGCCCCTACATCTCTGAGGTGCTTTTGAAAATTTTGCTTTTAATTCTCTGTTCACCTCTTTTTTTTTTTTTTTCCCTGACTTTTGGTGAAATATGGAAGACAAATGTAGTTCAGATGCTAAACGAAGGTGTTTTCACAATTCTGTCAAGCATCTTCATCAGCATGCAGTGGTCATGGGCCACTGATGTTCAGTCTGCTCTCTGAGCAAAGGCACCTCACCTCAGTCTCCTTCCTACCCAAGAACATGAAACAACAGCTCGAGCAAAGTCCCTTTCCTTCCTCCTCTTCCTCATGCAATTCCTCCACACTGACATTAAACAAGAAAAAAAATTTTCTAGACCCTTAAATAAATTAAACAAGCAAAACAACCAAGTGACAACAGTGAAACAACCAAGAGCTTTGTGCAAGGTTCCTCAGTCCCAGCAGAAAGCCTCTCTGCCCATAGATAACAACCCACATGCCCTATCCTCATCTGCTTGTGAACAGAAAAGGAGCTGAAGTTCAGAAGCACATGTAGAAGCAGCACAATGAAATTCAATACAACACAACATGAGGAATCCAAACCACGGATTCTGGACTTTCTCGGATAATTCATGTCTTGCTTACATGTTCCACAAGTTCTGGCCTGAAGCATTTGACACAAAGAAATAAAACAAGATGATAGTGAAAGAAACTGTCCGTTCCTTTTCAACAGATCTCTGAAGCACATGAATAAACTTTAAAGCACGTGTTTAATATGCTTAGCTGAATGTGGATGTCTTTGAGATGCTTCACTCCTTCCCTGAGTTGAACAGGGAATGCACAGCAGTGAGCAAAACAAAGCCATTGGCCTCAGGGGTTTTATCAGTGGAAAAAAGACGATGAAGTGCAATAGCAGACCAGGGTGAGAGGAAGCGTGTTGTAATAGGCAGTGAATCACGTTAGTGAGGGGTGTTAAAATCTTCCACTCCTGTCATATGAGTCTGATCAAGGATCTGAAACCAAACTGTGCAGAGCAAGACCATATACAGTTGGCTGAGCCTGCCCAAAAGGTACTTCTTGAGTTTAAATAACACAGTGCTGGTGAAACATGTTTAGGCTGTTTTATTTGGTCTGGGATTCCTAAGTGCTCAATGTACAGATCCCTTCCAAGTATTTCCAGGTTCAGCCATCCAGGCTCATCTGAGAACTTGTTTTCTGCTCTGTAAAAATGCTCAGCTGGAGCTGGGATTCTGGTGCTGATGCCAATTAGGATGGAAGAGGCCCAGCTTGTGGGGTCCTGTATTTGTTTTGTAATTGAGTTGAAAGGGCTGACTCATTCACCTCCACTCTGTCTCCCCCCTCTGCAAAGCTGCTGAAGAACACAGTATTTCACAGACAGGCTGTGAGGGCAGCTGCCTGCTCCCCTCAGCCCTCCGTGGCCCCAGATGTATGTGTTGCCCCCACAGGAGAAGGTGATGGGGAAACCACCCCCACACCATGCTCATAGGATCTGGCAGCCTTAGAGGTAAGAGCACTAACTAGAGTACCTGCCCTTCACCCACAGCTTTCCTGCACCCTGCTCCCAAGGCCATGTTAAGGCTGAACCATGGCCACCTCCCCCAGCACAAAGGACCTGCATTACTTTAAAGAAACATGCAGCTCTTGGAGTGAGTCCAGAGGTGGCCACAAAGATAATCAAAGGGCTGGAGCACCTCTGCTATGGAGAAAAGAAGGCTCCAGGGAGACCTTAGAGCACCTTCTAGTGCCTGAGGGGGCTTCAGGAAAGCTGGAGAGGGACTTTGGACAAGGGCCTGGAGTGATGGGATGAAGGAGAATGGCTTTAAGCTGGCAGGACGAGACTTTGACATTAGAAGAAATTCTTTTCTATGAGGCCACTGAGCCCCTGGCCCAGGTTGCCCAGAGAAACTGTAGCTATGCCATCCCTGGAAGTGTTCAAAGCCAGGTTGGGTGGTGTGTGGAGCAACCTGGCCTAATGGGAGATGCCCCTACCCAAGGCAGGGAGTGGGAACTGGATGATCTTTGAAGTCCCTTCTAACCCCAACTACACCAGGATTCTATGAGGTTGATAGGTTTTCCTCAATACCCCATAGAGATATGATGCTTTTGTAGGACTGGATTACTAATGCATGGCTTAGAGGTGGGGAGCACTGCCTGGCCTGGTGGGGTAGGTTTTCAGTGCTTTGTTTGGAAGCAAAAACCTTTGGGTGTTTTTTCCTCCTCCTTGGTAATGTGAATTTCTGCAGTGTCAGGGTGTGGTTGGGAGCAGATGGACTGAAACACTGCAAAGGAGTTAAGACATAGTTAGCCTCAACCCCAGGAAAAAAAATTAAATATTTTGCCTAGAAACTGGTTGTGCAAAAACCCAAACAACCTACCACTGAACAAACAACCCAAGAAACACTGTTTGGCTGAGCACAACCAGCACGATCAGAGAAGGCCTGAACACACATTTAAACCTTTTGTGCTAAAATTTTCTAAATTTGGGGAACATCTGAGTCTTCCTCAGGAGGAAGAGTCAGTACCTCTTCCTACAGAGTCAGATGGCTCCTATTCTGGTGAGAAGTATTTGGATAAGGCTTCATCACAAGGCTGAGCTGAGATTTTGGCGTTGAGGCTGCCTTGTTCTTCCATTTCTCCCCATCTTTGCTCATCCCTTTCTCACGGGTCATGCGAAATTACATCAGAACAAACCTGGTTCTTTATGAGATCATCATCTCGCTGGACTTGCAAGATGTAACCTGTCTTGCAGCTGACATTGCAGTGGGCACCGTTGTACCACCCACCCCCCGTGCAGCTCAGCACCGCGTTCTCGATCTCCAGCTTCTGGCAGTCGGTGGCTTCACAGGTGTAGTGGACACAACTAGATGGGAGAAAAAACAAGTGGTCTTTTATTCAATATTATTCAATACCCTTTTATTCAATGCATTTCATTAATTCCACAAGAGTGTGGCTGACAAACTCATCACTCGTCAAGCATACAGGTTGCATGTTTAAGCCAACGTAGTGAAGGCAATGAGCACACCCTCTAGTTATGTCTTCTGAAGGACAGGGACAGTGGCAATGGTAATAAAAAGGAAAGAAAATTACAGGTCTTGTGGAAAAAAGGAAGAGTCTGCCAATTCTGCAGAATTACTTTCTCTTCTTCAAGGTTCGCCAAGGAGGAACAACACGAGAAACCACACTGTGGCCTTCCTATTCCTTCATGAACATGCATTCACCCATCCCACAAGAGCACTCTCCCTCCAAGAGCAGGGCTTACCCATTTGAAATCTTGGCTGACTTCAGGAGTTTCTGATATTGCTGGTGATAAGTGTGCATATGTGTATGTGTGAGGAGGAGCTGCTGCAATAGACACTCTTATCTTGGAGAAACTCGATTGAAATCAACACATTAATTTTACTCCACTTCACAAGGAACACCAAACATCAGCTGTGTAGCTGTGTTGATAAGCTCTTATCAAGCTCAGCAGCCTGCTGTCATTTCAGATCTTTCCAGTTGCTGTCCTGCCATCCATAAAATGTTTCCCTGGATGGAAACTCTCTGCTCTCCCTACTGTGAATTATTGTAACATTTAGCACAACATGTAAAGAGAGGTTTATGGTTTATTTTTGTATACACAGAGATATCTGGTTGACACAAAATCTTTCACCATCTCCCATGACCCGAGTCAAACATCTCAGCACATGTTCAAATGTGAGTAGGGAGCAGCTCCTCAGCTAAAGGGCAACAAAAATGCTGAGAGTCTTCAAGCATGTGTAAAGACAAAATTATTGGGGTTTAGGATTTCTACAATTGAGATGAAATCTCAATTTCTCAATACTCTCCTGAAATCTAAAATTAATTTGAATTAAATACAGTGAAATAAATTCTTCGACACATTTGACCAACTACGTGGGTAGGGAAGAACCTGAACCACAGAAAGTTATAGTAAGAAGGAAAACCAATGCATCAATACGTATATTTTGAAATGTATTACAAGCAAGATACTCACATCTCATAAAAAAAGGGTTAACAGCCACCAGAAGCCCATCCTCCTTAGTGAGCACAGGACTTAGCATGTGCATGGTGTTTTGCTGTGTTTAACGCACCGTGCAGACATTATCTAATTAATTTTCATGACACCCCTGTGAGACACCTGGGCTGCTATTGTTATCCCCATGTTACTGATTGAGTAGCACATCTGCACATGTCTCTACTGAGCTCTAGATCAGATTAAACGACAGTATTATGTCCCTTTACAGCTTATTTCTCTGTCCCAGGCTAGAGCTATATGGGAAGTGCCCGCTGTTTGTAATTTAAGGTTTCTTGTTCACTGGCAGCCCTTCCCTGGAGTGTGATGAGCCATAAACAATTTCCACATTCAGAAAGATCTTATTTTCTCATTGTGCACAAAGTATTGATGCTGACAGGACTGAGGAAGGAGAATTCCACCCTGCTGGCCAGCTCTATACCCTTGTATGCAACAAACAGCTCCCTGTCTCTCAGCACTGGGGCTGTGATCCTCATTACTTCTGCAGAAAGGATGATCCTCTGCCAGAGCTGACCTACACCGAGTGATCCAGCCTTCAGCAGGATACCTCCCACCCATAACCAAAGGTTTCACACATGTTTTCCAGTCACTGTAACTCGCAGCCTGACACAGAAATTGAAACTGCCATTGATTTCACCTATCAATAAGACTGTTGATGAGATGGTGGAAGAACAAGCAGACAGTATAACCTAGTTCCCAGGTGGTCTTCTGCAGAGAAAGGAGGTGAGGAGGACAGCCATGAGCAATTGCCCTGTAAATGCCCAACATGAATCCCCCAGGAGTGTGAATCACAGACCTCGCTCTGTTCAGGCAGCAGCCCCTGGGCAGCCTCACACGCTGCAGGTCTCTGAGCAGAGCAGCACCTCACTGCTGACCTCACTGCTGACCTCACAGCAATGCTGGCTAAGTCACCAATTAACATCAGCAAGAACACTGATGGGGAGTGGGAACACAGATGATGGATGATGTCTTGTTGAACCCTCCCTACATGTCCCAGCCACACATACCCAGGCAGGCTGCCGGCCACTGCTCCCCTCCCTCTCCAGAGGATGCAACACAAGCTCCTCCTGTGCCAGGGCTGCAGTGACGAGGATGTTGACTCATTGAGGAAAAAAAAGGGAGCACCATTGCCAAGCCATTCTCAGAAGGACAGACTGTGAACCTCAACTGCCCATTGCAAAACTCCTGCAAAATCTGAAAACCCTTTTTTTGCACTACAAGTGGGAAAAATAAAAAAATAGCAGACCTAATCCATTTAATATCTTATGCGAATCAATGTGCTTCACATCAATGTAGCACTGAATTCAGCCTCAAATGGCTTCAGAAGGAAGGAGAAGTCTAAGAAAACCTTTGCCGTTTGCACCAAGGGAAATCTGGAGGAACATCACCGCGGCCAGTGGCATCACTTTTCATTTCCATCAGTGTAAAAGAGAAAAAGAATCTGGTTTCTTGAGTTCATATTAGGACACCAGATGAACAAGCCTGGGCTTAGAAGTCCTACAGAACTGAAACACCACAGACAAAGGCATTAAGAAACACTTATTGTGATGTTCTTCTCTCTATTTACAAGTCCCCTTGTGGTCTTCTTAAATGGCCAGGGAACATTTTTAGCCACCCCCTCCAGGCTCCAGATTATACCTTGGTTAGCAGATCATCTGGGCAGCTCTCTCTGTCTGTAACTCTATATGAATAACTTCAGTGACAAACAATACAGACATTCACTTTTTGTAAAAAAACAACCACTGCCACCAAATGTTTCCAATTTAAATATTTCTGGTTCTCTAGCTACTGCTTCCAATTTGGTATCAGCTACTGAATCCAAATGAATTTTGAAGTCACCATCCTGAACTGAGTTCTGCAAACGCAGAATTAAGAAGGAGAAATTAATATCTCCAAGTAGGAAGTTTAGACAAAGAACCCATCACATCCATATTACAGAATTGTGGGTTACAGAAGCTCTTGCAGGGGCGCTGCCATTTAACAGTGGTTAATCATCACATGCTCCAGAAACTATGCATTCCTTGGGAAAGAAACAATATAGAGTATCCAAGAATGAAATCCTGCCATGGGACAGCTTATTCCATTTTCTTGTAATCAGAATTGGGTGGCTTCATCAAAACTGCCTCTTTCAAATCATCCCTGGACTATTCGAACTCCCCAAATGCACCTGGGAACTGCTTGCCAGAATATGAGCTAGACTGGATGAAAATTATGGAAGGGATCCAAGGACCATTTGAATGATCTACTGATATATATGTCACAAAAGAGTGTCAGGGCCTGGGGTATTTACAGACTTTATTTTATTAGGTCTGCCTCAGGATTCACCTATTCCTATTCTTGCCCTGCTAGTGTATGATTTCCTAAAGCAACTCTTGCACACCCAGCTGACTGTAGGGAGCTGAGGACTTCTTGCAAACTTTCAACTGTCTGCAGCATGTTAAAAACACAGACCAAGGCAGGCTGCTTCAGTGGTGTAAAGAGCCCTGAATTGAATCAGCTTCACATGTAGGCTGAAGTTCTGAGCCAGCTCTTACTTTATTCAAATCCATTCTGCCCATCCCTAATCCAAATGAGTTCAGTCAATAGCCTCTAAATCTTTATTTGTCTGTGCCAATATTGGGCCCCATTCAGCGAGGCACTTAAATATGTGCTTAACTTCAAATGCAAGGTTAAGTCCCACTGATAGACCTGACTACAGGGGGATATAAGCAAACAGCTAAGGGCTTTGCTAAATTGAGGTCTTAGTGTCAAAATCCTAGGAACATTTGTATTTAACATGTTTATAGAGAATTATAACAATTAAGTGGAACTCCTCCTTCCTCACACAAAAACAATCCAGGACTTCCTCTTTTGAAAAACCAAACCTTCTTTTCCTCACCCTGGGGTCAAGCACTTTTCCAAGAACCCCATCTTAACACAGTGCTGTAATTATTTGTTTCCTTTGTCTGACAAACACACACACACACATATAGATGTGCATAGGACAGCATCAAAGCTCACAGTATACAATTGTTATGAGAAGAGCCACAACATTATTTATTGTACATAGGAAAAACTTCATTTTCCACAGTTCAGGACAGCAGGGGCTGCAAATCTGAAGCATACTTTGGTTTTGTTCTACACAACTACAAACACAACTCACCCAGAGGTTACCTTCTGAGGGTGTTCCCAACAGATTTATCATAGATCCATAGAATCCCAGACTGGTTTGGGTTGGAAGGCACCTTAAAGATTTGGATCTAGTTCCAAACTCCCTGCATGGGCAGGGACACCTCGCACTAGACCAGGTTGCTCCAAGCTCCATCCAACGCTCCCTTCAATAGTGCAAGAGATGGGGCAGCCACAGCATTTCTGGACAACCTGGGCCAGTGTCTCACCACCCTCACACTAAAGAATTTTTTCTTACTGTCTAACCTAAATACACCCTCTTCCAGTTTAAAACCATTACCATTGACCTGTCACCCTATGTCCTTGTAAAAAGTTCCTTCCCAGCTTTCTTGTAGGCCACCTGCAGTAGATTTGCCTTCCCCTAAAGGCAAGAGCAAGTTCAGCCTCTTTAATCCAAACATGGATGAATCATATTGAAAAGTAAAGGCTTCTAGCCATCTTCCTTCTAGTAGCAGTGAAAAAGCATGAACTGCAGAGGTGGCAATGAATTTATCTTCAACTAAAGCACATTTGCCTCCTTGTACTAACACAAAATTTCAAAGAATATCTACCCAAATCCTTGGGGCTTGACGGGGATTGGTGAACCTGTGCTGATTGGGAACCTGTTCCCCAATGGGAAAAGGATCAAGCCCTTTTCTTTTAGGTGTTTGCCTTCATATCTGATCTATAAGAGTGACCAAAAGTGTAGTGTGACCTATGGTCCTTTGGGTGATTTTATTGCCATACCATCGTGCCTGGCTACGATAATGGTCACAACAAAACCCTAATTCAGACCGATAGGGTCAGCCTGCCTGCTGAAGAAGAGAGATTTTATGAGATGTTCCTGCCCAGGAGGAGATCCATATTGAACCAATAAAGCTCTCAAAGCCCTGTGGCACTGCCAGCCTGGATATGGAGCATTGGCAATGGAGCAAGCATGCCTTAGGCATCGGCAGCCCTGCAGGTCACCCTGCCAGAGTCTGTCCCAGCAAACAAAGCAAATGCATTGCCTTCCACTTTAATAAAAGCCAAATGATGCCATTTGCCAATTACCAAAATGAGGTGAAGGTTAAAATTCCATTGAATTATAACACATGTCATGGACCAAAGCTTCTATGATTAACAATTCTGTGAGAAATTCATTAATTTCACCAGAAGCGAGCTGCCAGAGATTGTGCTTAATGACAGAAGGCAGGGCAGGGGAAAGGCTGCTGAATTGGTAAGGAGAAAGCTGCATTAAATCACAAAAAAAGAAGGAAACCCCCCACACACAGACACAAAAACCCCAAACAAACAAACAAACAAAAAAACCAACCCAAGACAAGGAAACCTTTTTTACACCCTCCCCTAGAAAAAGGAAAAAAAAAAACAAACTGGAGTTATAGATGGTGGTTGCTTTTGTTCCACCACTGAAGATTTATCTTCATTATTTCTTGTTGGGGAAGCTGACAGCAGGAGAGAACAAGACAAAGAGAGGAGCTGGAGTGGGATACATCTCCCTGGGGCAGGAAAGAGTGAAGGTCGGAGGACAACCCTCCATGGAGGCCATGGTGAGGGCAGGATTTGGTATGTTGGCCAGGACTGGGGTTTGGTCCCCCCAAGCTGTCCAACACCCAGATGTCCATGCTTATGGAGGAAGGCAAACCCTAAATCTCTCCCCTCCAGAAGCAATTTTGCAGCCATAACAGTGAGCTTGTGCCAAGATCTAACCAAACAAAGGAAAGGAAAACCTTTTTGCTACACGAACTAGAAATCACAGGGAGATGCATGAGATGGGGCACACATATTGGAGAGCCACAGGCAGCCAGAGGCTGCTTCAGGGCAGGGAGACATCTTCATTATGAACACGGAGTTAATGGAGGACTAGAAAGCTGGCAACTCCTGAAATCCACAGTTCTGAAAGCTGAGCTGAGGTGTCTACCTCCCAGCAGGAGGTTACCAGGCCTCCTGTCAATAATTTCCAGGACGGAAACAAATGCCACCGTGTGGGATGGAGGAGAGGACAGGTTTGGTGAACACAGCAGAGAAATGCAACCGAGGGCAAGCAGCACTTCACAAGGGTGCCTTGCCAGGGATGGAGATCCCCAACTGGTGGCTCCTACATGGGGAAAGGACAAGATTTGACTGCTGAGGGTCAACAGCACCCCTAAGACATCAGACTATCTTGCTACTGAAGTGACTGTGGCATGGGAAATCACACCTCTGCACACCCAATTTCACCATCCACTCGGTGAGGCTAAATGGGAACTAACAGAAGTAGAGTAATTTGGGCTATGAAGCATGAGAGAAAAACTAACTGTGCTGTTACATCTGGTCTAAGGATGGAATGTGAAAATAAAGCATGCCATTTCTACAACACATCCCCAGCAGTGAGGTAAACTTCCTGAAAACAAAACAAAAAAAAAGAGCCTGTGATCATCAAGAAAACCAACAACTGGAAAAATAAAACTGGAGAGTACAGAATTGTGTTGGTTTTATTTTTTCCAAGACCTCTATAAATGTCTTCAGAAGGATGGAATGGATTTTCAAAAGAGCAATGATGACTGAAAAAAACTACCTATAAAGTTCAATGACACTTCTGCAGTTAAGCTCTTTTTTGTCTTGTAAAATACTACCTGTAATTCATATTTTGAGAAAGAATAGGGAGTGCATGTTTTATTTTCAATTATTAAGTAATCACCAAACCATGTAAGTGATCCATTCACCCCCAAAAGAAAAGCTGTGTTAACTTTTAAGGGCCAATATATTTTTTTTCCCTCACATATTAAAAATCTGCACCCTTGCCTGGAAGTGTCTGCATCTGGCTGTAAGTCCTTTCCAACCAAAATAATTCTCCTTGAAGAAAGAGAAATAATATCACTTGTAGAGAAAAGCCAAAAAGCAGGCAAAAATATCCACGTTTAACTAAAAAATGAGCATGGTAAAATTGATGCTTACACATAGGAATGAAAATTTCTTTTAAAAATTCAATAAATATACTAAAAATCATATTAGGTGAATGCAATCAGTGGGGAAAGGGGAGAAGGGAAGGATGGGCAGTGTGGGACTGGCACTCAAATGGGATCTGATGGGGAAACTGTGAGCCTGAGAGGCAGAAACCCCACATCCAGCTGCTGAACTGGTTAAGAATAAATTTTTTAAATGCCCCTTTCTATGTTCTCCTTTGATCAGGTAATATAACACAGGGAAGAGGTGGCAGGTGACAGCAAAGGCGTCACCTATTTCCTGTCTCCATAACTTAATGCATAGCTTTCCCTACATCTTGGATACCTGAACTGCTTGGAGTTCCTTGCACAGAAGAAGAAAGCACCCACGGTCACCTAAACTGACCCCACCACAAGGCAAAATGGAGATTTTTCTACTATCAATGGAAAAAATCCCATTGGTTTCAATTGCCTTTGGGTCAGGGCTTTACTTCAGAGAGCTTCTAGTTCCTTGACTGACATGGGAAACTTCATGATCAGTCCAGCGTTGTAACCTGCAAGACCTGAAACGTTACTTTGAACGAGTGAGGCTCTGATGCAAGTTTCTGAGAGCAAAGGGGCTGAGATGGTTCAGTGCATCAGGAAAACAAAACAATGCAAAAAAAAAAAAAAAAAAGGAAAAGGGGAAAAAAAAAAAAAAAAAAAGAGGCAAATGGTGGGTGATTCTTCAAGAAATTTCTGAAGGTTAGTTTGCTGGGCTGCAGAGGCTCACTGAAACTTTGCCTAAGGGGAATGCATTTTTTATTAAGGAAATAACTTTCTAAACACAGAGCCCTTCTAATTTCATAACTGAACAAATGGTTCAATTCCTACCAAAAACTTGAGAGGAAGGAATGTGGTCCTGTGTCCCAGCCTTCTCCAGCTCCCTATTGCTTCTCACCATCTCCTTCCAGTGGGTCTTTCTCACTCTTTTTCTGTCCTGCACTGGGATTTAGCCAAACATCCCCAACCAGACTTCTCATCTGAAACTTGATCCTGCTGTCTTTGGGCCTCTGAATTTATACAACCTATTGCACAGAATGATCAGACTCCTTGAATCTAGGTCAGAACACACTGACTGGATTGATTTAGCTATAGATAAACTCCTATTTTTTTCTCTTTTTTTCTTTTTTTTTTTCTTCCCTCTCCCCCTTCCCACCCTCCTGCCTTTACTGGAATGAAAGCAGGTCCTAAAAACAACCCAGAACATTATCAAAAAAACTGACAGCTTGTTTAGGAGGCTGAGCAGAGGTTTGCTGGGATATGCAACTTGTTTTACTATAGCTGCTGCTAGGGTCTGACGACTTTGAATTCACAAAGGAAGACAAAAAATTATTCTTTCAGGGGTTTTGCTAAATTCTCCCCTCTTCTTTTCACTGCCTTGCTGAAAGGATCCATGAAGCTGCCGCACCAGAGGCCACAAAAGGTCACAATCTCTGTGGGATGCTGTAAAGCAGAGACTGAGAAGGGTTGGTGGTGATCTATTGATGTGTCTGTAATAACAACAAGAATAAAACGGTAGCCATAAACCTTTCATCCTGGGGGGTCCCACAGAGCTTTTCAGAACATGGGCCAGATCCAGAGAGGTACTGAGGGCCTTTACTCAGCCATAAAAGCACCGTGAATGCTGGTGGCCAAGCACCCTCTGCACGGGGCTGAGCACCTTGCAGGACCTGGCCCTGCTGGGGCACAAACATCACTTTGTCTCCCCGTGACCATTTCCATGGGAGGTCCCTGTAGCACTTCAGCAGCACAAAGCGGGTTAGATTGAAGCTGGTGTGCGAGTGGTGAAAATTATGCTGTGCTGGGGAATGTCTGGAGAGTTAACTGGCCCCAATTCCAAGCTCGGGATAAAGGAGGGAGGAGAAAGGAAGAGGAAATAATTCACTAGCAGTATCCCATGCAGGTTAAATGTCCCATCCATCCTGATCAATGAGAACACTGCCGGTTTTTAACCAGCAACACAAAGGGGTCAGCAGGGTTCAGCTGCTGTGCCCCTCCTGCCTCCCCTGAGCCCCCGGCACAGGCAGGGGCTGGGGGCCACCAGGCCAAAGGCAGCAAACTGCCAGGCTCACCTCTGCTCCGCCGGGCTGTAGGTCTGTCCTCGCTGGCAGCTGCTGATAGTGATGGGGTCGAAGTTGTGGAAGGAACGCAGGGCCACCCCGGAGATGGCCACAAACTGGGAGCTGAAGCTAATGAGGACAGCCTGGGTGTGATAAAAAGGGTGACTGAGGTCATGGATGACGGGGATAATCAGGGGATTGTTCCTGCAGCTCAGGACGTGGACACCTGCCAGAGGAGAGACAAGATCAGAGGAAGGGTCAGTCTTAACACAATTGCTTCCCAAAGCTGTGGGCACTTCAGAAGCATTTCAGCCATAGGAAGGACCCTTTAGAGCTGAAACGTTATGGTAAGCTGCCTGGAGGGGCTTCCCAAATCGCTTCAGAGAGCTTAGTAGAGAAGTATATCCCTCCAGACAGCTGAAGAAAGGCTGCCATTCTCTCTGCAAGCACGACAGGCTCTCAGAGCCATTTCTTTAGACCACAGCTACATTCCTATTGTGCTCTGTTAAATCAGGAGCAACCATCATGGAGGAAGCAGAGTCACACTATTGTAAAATTGGTCTGAGATGACAGTTGGAGCCTTTATACCATGCATCAAAGGGTGCCGGCAGGCTGGGTGGCTTTGTACACTGTGGGCAGTGCACCAGTGGCTTGTTTGTAGCTGTGCATGTTATTAGCACTCAACGTAAAATTTCTTTATCAGGAGCTCTACACTAAATGTTCCCTTTTTTTTTTTTTTTTCCTTGATGGTTTTCAGCCTTAGGATGTCTTGCTCTCTTCTTCAGAAGGCATGGATCATCCTGGGGAGAGAGATGAGGGTGATGGACTAGGGATTATAGAGGTGATCTCATTTGAGAAGAGAATAATTGTGTCTTGGGAAAATAAAAAGTTTCTCAAGATGCTGAGGTGCACAGAAGCACCAGAGAGGTGACAAGGAGAACACAGTGAGTCGAGAAGAAACTCTCACCTTCAAGCAGAGGCAACCTGAATTCAATTCGGCCAAATCCATCTCCGGGGTAACTCAAAGGACAGACAGCTGTTTTCTGGCCTCAAAATTCATTTACTGAGATTCATGGTTAGCCAGCTGACTGCAGAGCTTTGCCTCCACAGCTCCGTGGCATCGCTCCGAGGATCAGCTTGGCTCCAGCTCCATTTGCTTCACTGGAGCTTCCCCAGAAACAGCTTTGGCCCAAGCTCTTTGGCTACCCTGATACACTTACAAATTCAGAAATAAAATAAATTCTATTTGCATGTTTAACTGGCTCAGGGATTTCTGTTATTACTATTTTTTTCTAGTTCAGGTTTCTTGACTCAAAAGGGAAGGAATAAAACGTTTTCATTTTTTCTCCTTAGAAAGTGATTTCCTGTGAATTAGACAGACCTCTGACCACTCTCTTTAAACATCTATCTCCCACTCTCTACTTTAAAAAATATTCCTGTAATAAAAAAATATTTAAAAAAAAAACAAAACCAAACCTCTTTTTGTTTTGGTCTTTACCTGACCCTGAAATAACCTCCCTGTCTTCTTGCCTCCCACAGGCCTTTTGATATCAGCTCCTTGTGGAACAGTGCACGTTTCTCACTTAGAAACAGGTGCAGTTAATACTCAAAATCCCGGGTTCCCAAATTCCTTGGAAGTTTCTGCCTTCTCTGATGGAAAGCCAAGAAAGACCTTATGTTATAAGGCTGTTTATTCACTTCCATTTAATTCCTTGCGCTCAGGTGGTGCCCACAACAAAACAGATCTGCAGAGGTGTTCTGCACTTGCTGGTGTTTTCTGACCCCAGCAAGGTAAACGGGAGCCAAACGGGTCAGGTTCATTTAACTATCCTGCCTTCATTAGCAAAAAACCCAGTCAAGATAGTACAGGTGTCCATGGCAGGGGAGTTAGAACTGTCTCATAGTTTGCCCTTGTTTCTGTAGCTCTGGATCCACTTATTCAACATTCAACAGTTTTTGCAAAGTATCCTGTGGCTGATCCTCAGTGGCCTCAATGTCTCTGAATTAACAGAGCTGAGGTGTTTGGCATCCCAACCTCTCCATCTCCTGCTGAGACTCAAAAGAAGCTTCTCAGAATTTTCTGGGCGTCCTCATGGTAAAAAAGTGTTCTGATCAAGGCAGGAAACTGCATTTGTGGATAAACCACATTTTGCTCCTGGGAATGTCTTTAGCACTCTGAGGACTCATCAAGCTGCAAATGATTGCTGCTTCCTTCCAGACGTGCTTTTTAGTTTGCCCCCATGTTCTGCTGAAGGCTGACTGACCGTCTGCAGTCAAGCCTGCACCAAGTGCTTGCCAAAGCCAGCAGGTCAGCTGCAGTTTCTAGCTTGCCACCATGATAATTCAAAAACAATGTGCAGGAGGAAGATTTAATGATGTACCCAGAACTCAGACAGAACAGGGATTGGGAGCTCTGTCTGGGTGAGAACTGCTGGGTAGCCTACCTACACCTCTTCTGAAAAGGTCAGAGGGGCTTTTCCATGAAGGCAGCATTAGAGCTGCAAAGATGTCCTGGCATCAGCCTGAGCCATGCCAAAATCATGTTGCAACTTCATCAAGGATTTCAAAACCTCACCCTCAGTTTCCTCTTTGCTCTTCTTTCTTGTTCTCTTTCTCTCATAATCTGTCTGTCTGTCTCCATAAAATGTCACATTAAGTATTTATTGGCATGTTTGTGTCTCCACCATTTATTTCTCAGAGGGAAAGAGCTATGTGCCACTGTTTTGTGAAAGGAGGAGGATAAAAATAATCTGGCTCTGGCAAATCAGGAGCTATCTTGACTCAACCTGCATAACTTGCTATGAATTTTGGTTTGTTCTGGGACAACAGACACCACACATTCCCACCAAATGAGGTATCACCTTGTATAATCATCTGGCACCTGTCTCTTGTGTGTGTCCCTTCTTCTCATCACTAGTGGTTGAGCTCATTGGAGTTTCATTTTGCCAAAACTACAAAGTTATGGTAAAACAGAAAGCTGGGGAAGGGAGTTATGTTTTCTGAAAAAATTATTCTCAGGATGACGTGGACAGCTTTCTTGCCAGTAGGAAAAAAGGAAAAAAGAAAATCCCAGGAAAGGGATTATGCAAGTCCTACCCTGACAAAGAGTTGGGAGCTGCTTGGTCCTGAAGCCTAAATGCAGCCAGAATCAATTGACCAGACACAACTTTCCTGGATTCAGGGACCTGTGCCCACAGCAGAGACAAAAATCCTGGCACTTTGGCACAACTGACAGGTCCATAGCCTGGGTCGGGGACATCTGTTGAGGCCATGCAAGAAGTCTACAAAGGGTCTGGAGTAAGACCTTCATTAGACCTGAAAGACTTCGAATGAAAAATATTGGCCATTAAATAGCTGGGGAAACCTCCCTGTGGGCAGGACTAGAGATGCAACCAACTATACCTTGCAATACAGAAGCTTTTGCTGCACCAGCTGGTGCAGATCCCTCACTCCCTGCTACCAGCAGCTCATCTGTACCACTGTCAATGCCTCTCCAGCGTGATGCTGTTAGTGAAGCACTGAAACTGCTTTTTTTAATGACTACAAAGAAGCTTATCACTTCTGAATGCATAGTGAACAGGTATGGAGAAATATCTTTAGCATGATGCACCATTTTTCAGCAAACTAAATGAAATGTGGGTGCTGCAGCATTAAAGCAAGCACTTTTTTGTCTGATTCAGAAAAAAATTGAGCAGCACTATTGATCATTTTGTGAATGTACCAACAGATCAAGCTAGCAATAAAGAGGGCATTTAATAAAATACAGTCTTACCAAGGTCATGGCTTTGCTCTTTGGTGTCAAACAGCTGCACGCTGATGGTCTCCTGCTTCTGATCCAGGTAATAGGTCCCATCGGTGACCAAGTGAACTAAGACTGCTGCAGCTACCATAGGCTGGGAAAAATAAGCCTGGGAAAAAAAACAAAACAAAACAAAACAAAAAACCACAGAGGCTGCGGTAAAGAACTGTGGTGGGCTTAAAAAACCCCCAAGAGTAAGTGCAGGACTTTAAAAATAACAATTCCCATTCCAGGTCACACAGAAGTCTTCTCTTCCAATCGCTCCTACACAAACTAGATAAACTCAAGTCAAACAGCCCTGCAGCTGGAGGCCATAACCTCTCAGAAATTCAATAGCCTTGGCACAGGGGGAGACTTCACCACTGACTCTCCAGACAGTGCTCAGAGACTTTGTTTTGCTATTTTGCACTAAACATACTTCAAAGAACAGAGCAGCCTGGCCCTGGGAAGGCTGTTCATAATATTTTGCTTGTTGGGGAAACGCTATACAGGCAGGCAAAGAGGAGGCTTCTGAATGACACGAGCACTTCTTACCTTCAACCAGAAAACGCTCTGTGTAATGTGGGAGTACTGGAAATTGGCTGAGCAGGGATACCAGGCATACTGAGAGACCCCATCGTTCAAGTCGATCACCTTAGTTCGACACATCTGCAGGACAAAAAAGAAACACCAAAACAGGCATAGATGAGAGTAAGGAAGGACTATGACTGTTTAAAGTGGGGGGGGAAAAAAAAACCTCCAGGTGCACTGCTAGAATAAAATAATACTCAATAACACGAGATTATTCAAAAGTGAGGTCTCCAGTTTTTCCACCTCAATAAGAAAAACTGAAACATGAAAAGGAGCTACAGACTCACAGCAGCTGGGTGGCAGCCAACAGTTTCCTCTTACTTTGGTACAAGGTCTCTGACAGCATGCAGAACAACTCTGCTCCCACCCAAATGGGTTGTCACTCTTCCCACTGGAGTCCCAGTGACGATCACTTCTGAGCACGCCAACTCCCAGAGCAGCCAGCCTGCAGATGCTCTCCACAGAACTCCAGCCATGTCCTAGTTTAACCTGCATGTTACTGTCACCCCAGGGAAGCCACAGATAGCCATGTAAAGTTGGAAGCAAGTATAACCAAGGTAGTCCTGTCTCTACAACTCAACTTGAGCAGACAAGTTTCTGGGTTTGTTAGTTAGGCTCTGCAAGTGGAATCGCTGCCTTCTGACACCAACAGCCATTCCCATGGCAGGCAGCAGTGGGATTAGAAGCAAACTGCTCTTTTTAGTCAAGAACAAGATGAATCCCAAGGGCTGGCATTGATGAAAAGCACAGAGAAGGAAACGTCTGAATTCAAGTAGCAGAGGCCTTGCAGTGCTGTCAGTATGTAAGAGGTGAAAATGAAGCTGCAAACAATGGTAGGATTTACCCTGAAACCACACTGCTCAGGCAAACTGCTGCTAAAAAGGGACCCACGTGACCATAGCCTTCATCCTCTGAGTAAGAACAAAGATGGGAATGTCCACCATGCAAAAGGCTACCACTGCCTAAGGAAGATGCTTCCAGCTGAGGTTCTCAGAGCACCTGAAATGTACCTGTTAAGATTCAGAAGACTTCGATGAACTCAGTGACTGTTATTACCAGAGACACAGGGATGGAGGGAATTCCTCGTGGTCAGACAGTAGAGTGACAAGAGCTACAACTGTAGCCCAGGAGGACAAACCATCTCCAGCAGCTGTAACAGCCATAGGAGAGCCCAGGACTGATCCCACAGACCACCAGGTGCTAATTGGAGCCATGTACTCCTGAGGACAGTATTAGTTTTCTTTCCAAGACCAGAGCCTGAACTGAAAGGTCAGGTGGTGACGTGCTGTCAGTAAAGCTGTTCCCATGAGCAATTTCCCTGATCCTTAGAACAAAAAGAAACCCTGAGGTGAAACAAGAGAATTAACAGAGAGATGGTTTAACTATTCAAAATGCTATGCCCACTCAGTAATTCTGCATGGAACTGCCCTCCTGGTCCCAGAAGGCAAAGTCTGGGCAATGCAAAGAGAGCCTGGGATGCCTGGGAGCAAGAAACCAGATTGGCTATAAGTGATGTAATCACCTCCATAATCTGAGTCCCTCAAGAACCAGAACAGAGGAATCTATGGACAAAACATAAATCAGCTTTAATGGGCTGGAAGAAGATTTTTAGTTTATTTATTTTTTAAAACAACTGGGACCAAGCTTCATTGAGGCTAGGCAGTGGATAGTGTTACATTTTACAGCAGAGCAAAGGCTTTACATAAACTATCTTTGGCATTTGAAATCCAGGCCAGCAATTTGACATGTACCATTTCACAATTTTTTCTTGCATTTTCAGCAGCCTGTCTCTTGTTGGGAGCATGGTTTTTATTTTAATACCTCTCCAGATAGGAAATTAATCTTACCCACATCTGCAATTTATATGGTCGGAGAGCTCTTTGACATGAACAAAAGTCTGATTACTTTTATATGATTTTGTTCTTATTCTTATATATCCTCCTGCTATATTGGTCCAAAAAGGTGGTTAAAAGACACAGAAATAATGGTGTTTGGTGCATTTTAAGTGCCACTTAATGGACGGGTGAAAACCTGTATTAAGAAATCAGCCATACTTTCACAAAAATTTGAATCAAACCCAAAATAAAACCCTGCTGAAGTGGGTTGGAAATCTTGGTAACTTTTAAATGCCTTGTTTGATTTGTGTGTGTGTATGTGAACTCCAACACGTTCTGCTTCTGCCTGCATAAAGAGCCTGTGTTTGAGATGTGGGCTACAGAGGTGTGCAGGCTCGGTAGATGGGTCTGGATTGAAGAGGTTAGGTAAGCTTCTTCCTGCTGAGGCTGATCCATTGCTACTCAGAGAAGTGCTTCAAGGTGGTTCTGGGGTAAAATGTTATTTTAGGAGAAGAGTATAATTGAGGAGTGTGGGAAAAGTCCACCAGACATGATATGAGAAGGGGCTGTAAGAACCTCTTCACATTAACTAATGGAAAAAAGTTCTTCACAATTTTGTAATGCCAGTCTTACTAAATAAAGACTCCCTATTACCTATGGGGTCCACCAACTAACACGTGGTAGATACATCAGCTTTTCAGTTCTATCCAGTGTCACTACATGACTGCAAATCTGGGAATTATTTGCTGGGACAGACTTTCCCACCTCTGTCTTTAAGCCATCCTTAGAAAATGGAAGCAGCATGAAGGCACCTATTACTGCAGTACCACCATGTTTAAACTACAAGTTCTTATGGCCTGGAAGACAAGAGCATCATCTAAATAGTGTTGGCTGTCTCATCTAGATCATGTTCCTACCTAGAAGGGTTGGATCAGATGATCCTTGAGGTCCCTTCCAACCTGGCATTCTGTGATTCTATGAGTCTATGATCTCGCATGGCTGTAAACTCAGAGCAACTGACATTTATGAGAAATAAATTATTTCCTACCATCCTATGGTTTGCTACAAAGCACCTGACAGCTGTGGAGGGAAGAAGGAATAAATGTAGTTCTCACTTCAGGGTGTTACCAAGCACTAAAGTATTTGCTTTGAAGAATGACAGCATCATGCAGGATTGAAAACTTCACTCACTGGGGCTTATCTGGGTTCTCAGACCCCCAGAGCAACAGGGATCCACAGCTTAGTATCTGCTCCAAAGTATTCAGGGACTATTTGTGATGACTTACTGGAAGCCCATGTTGTACCCCTCCCTAGGAAGCTGCTTTCAATTAAAAGAGCTGATGTCTGTTCCTCTCAGAGGTTCTAATACAGCTTGTCTCCCACCCACACATTTTGTACACAAACATTGAGAGAGAGAATGAACAAGGCCAGAGAGCACTGTGGGATCTTCCCACAAGAGAGAATGCCTGGAGGATTCCCTTTGACTGATTTATACAACCTCTTGTCAATCATAGGGACAACATGTTCTTCAAACCGCCTCTCCTGTTTTCCTTCTCTTACTCAAGGGGACCAAGGAATGTGTCAGTAGAAAGGGAAAAGTGATATATTGGTAGCACTTAGTTCCTTGCCACATCTAAAACATATTTACTATTGCAATCAACTCCATTTCCTCATAATGTTTTCTTTCAAAGTAATATGAGAAATTTGCTGAAGAGCAACTTTTGGAAGACAACCCTTGTGAACGATTCCCAGCCACCCTAGGACTTCAGGCACTGTAAAGCTGTACTGAGGGGCTTCTGTTCCAGGCAAACTACAGGTTAAGGATCACAGATCCTGTGAACTGGCACTGGACTAGGTCTCGACCTGACTGTTCCCAGTGCATGTCCCCAGCACAACCTTTCAGGCAGCTCCTGTTTTTTCCAGGCCTGTCAGACGAGGATGATATCCCCCCTGCATCACACAGGTATCTGGTAGGTAAAAGCCATTAGGCACAAAGAGGTGCTCAGATGTTACAAAGAGAAAGGAAAAACACCCACATACAGGTGTGAAGGATAAACCTCCCCACAGGAGTGGGTTACATACAAGCAGATGCCATCCATCTCTGTCCTTCCCATCCAGCAAGCACAGCCAAACACCCCAGGCTTTGCCTCTGCTTGTGGGTCTTGTCTCTCACATGGTAACATCAAAACAATTCTAAAGGCAGAGGGGTGAGGCTGCTATTTAAACTCAGCTGCTGCCCTACTCAGATCTAGCACACGTTGATGCCACGGTTGGTGTGGCTGTGCCTGTCTGCATGCTCACGGGCAGCTGGAAACAGAGCACCTCTCCATGGCACAGATCTGTCTGTTCCCCAAATCCCATCTGTTGTCCCGTGATGGGGTTTCCTCCAGACCATGTCTCCAAGCTAAGTACGGCTGTGACGGGTCCTGGCAAGCACCTGGCCATCAGGCAGCAGGGAAAAACTTCTTCTGAGGAAGGAGGGTGGAAGTGGTTCTCCTGCCCCAAACTGCTGCCTTTCCCTCCTTCCTTTCTACGAGGGACTGGGCTCCTGCCACCTTTGCACCAAGACAGACAATACTTCAGGTTTCTGGGCAAAACGGGCCATACCCTTTCCCATTTGCAAAAGAGCAACCACAGAATGAGCAGGAACAGGATCTGTTGGTAAAATCCCCCAATGTCATCTATTTGAGGAGCACACAACATCCTGAAAGAGTCTGCACAAGGACATGGAAATACTCATGGACTGATACAAAACCCATTCAGGCATAAACAGGACATGTTACCATGCTTGAAGATCCAGCTAAAGAACCAGATTTCAACCATAATGCTGAAACCTAATTAATCCACACTTTTTAGCCAACTGCAATCCAGAATGTTGTTTATATTTAACTCAATGAATACCAGGGAATCCCAACCATGACACAAACAGCATTTTAACACATCCCTTACAAACAAGAACTTTTTTTCTCCACTGCCAGACGTGGGGGCTGGCAGTCACCCTGATCTTTTACTCTTAAATATGTTATTGTTCTTGCACACCTAAGGTTAACCTCACCCAAGGATGAGAAACTGCAGTGCAACTGGTAAATATCAGAAAGGTTCCTCCTTGTTTATTGCCCAGTACTACAAGGCAGATTGACTGCCACATGGACACCACCCAGTTTGCCGACTGCAGCACAGATCTCCAATCTGTTCTGAAAGCTGTTGCACTGTTCTTCTCATTTAGTCTGGGAATTGGGCTGGAGTTACACAAAAAATCAAAATTGCTCACATTAGTGAGCACTGAACCATTAGAAAGGGCACCATTTGGGTCTCAACAAACACCCCAAAAATCAGACAGTTTCTAAGATCATTTCAAACCTCATGAGCCCACAATGTTCAGATGGAAATTTTGCACACAGGTTTATTCAAGGGACATCAGAAATTTTACTCTGTGTTTTCTTTTAGATTCTGGTCAGAAATGCTTCAGCATCTTTTCTGGTGTTCTGCATTTGTCCCATCAGAAGACTGAAGCCACTGGTTGTCTCCTGATGATGAAAGTCAGCGTTGGGTCATTTCAGGTTGGTCTCTAAAACTTCAGGAAAAAATTCAAAGTTACTTTTTCAAAACTGGGTACATATATTATGTACCCTTGTTTTATGTGCACCAACAGTGAGCTTAAACTTCCCTGTTGCTGTAAAAATAAAACAAAAACCCATACCCAAATACCAGATTCAGCAGCATAGGTTATAAGCATCACATGATGAGAGAAAATTGTGTCCTTCCTCTTTCACTAGCCCTCTTACCTTCATGTCTCCCGCCTCTTCCTCAGCAGTAACTTTCCCTGACCTCTGATGCTCATAAACTGCAGCTTCTACTCCAAACTTCTCCTTGTCCCATGTGCCTGATAACTGTTTTATTGCGTTTCATTCTCTTTGTCTGCTTTTCCTTGTTTTCTTTGGGGTACTTAAAGGCCTGATGGCAAAAGATGAAAAGCTGCAGCGTGTCCTGTTCCAGGACAAAGACATGCAGGCAGGTGAGCAACAGAAAATCTTTATCAACTGAAAGCTGATATAACTTCTGGGGTAACACACTGATGCTATATTATTCCCAGATTCAGCTGGCTCAGAAGTCAGAGGAAATCTCATCTGTCAATTTTAACCATGTAATGAAGAACAGGATTTGGCTGTGGGATTGGGAAGGAGATTACATCTCCTGCAGGATGAAATCAAGCCCCATTGCCAGTTGCTATGTCCAGTCTCAGCACAGCCACTTCCCCTTTGAATCTGGAGCAGTGGATGGTGTCTGGACCTTGCAGACTTAGTATTCAATTAGCATGTTACAACAGATTGCCTAGCACAGAGCACTAGTTTTCAGTTGTAGGTTTGGCTGGGCTTTTTAGTAATTGCAAAGTGACTTTCATGTGTATGAAAACACAGCAGCTGATACAACATGGCTTTAGGAGCTTGTTTGCAGCATGATGTGATGATAAATTCTTCTACTTTACCATAAGGATGGTAGTGCTCATTTCCAAAAGGAAATTTCCTTGGGTAGAGTTTTGGATGCAACATTGGACTGTGATTCAGAAATGAGTGGGAGCTGCAAGAGCTACTTTGGTTTGTCATATAAATTGGTTTAGTTTCAGCAAAGAGAATAGGAGCCACAGGTATTTCCATTAGATGATGGCCCAGATTGCATGTGTATTCATTATGTATTATTTACTTTAGGTTTCTCAAAACAAGCAGTTATTTCACTTCCAAAGAGTCTGTATGAACAATGTATTTCAATTTTTAAATCATGCAGACCTGCATTCTTTGAGCTTTCCTTTGAATGCTTGTTATGTCCAGATTCAAAGCAAACTTCATTTCAACTCAGTGAGTTCAAATCAAAATCACATAAAACCATAAACTTTACATGGTATACCTGAAAAAACTGTAAGCCAGTTCTGACTGGCCCTATCCCAAAACCAAAATGGTTTTGACATCCAGCCAGGTGTAATCAAAATATCTAGGATGCTAGCTGGACCTGTGGAAAACACAATATGGAGTTTTTATTTTACAACAAAACCCTAACCAGATGATTTCTGCATGGTTCAAAGGATCAACCCAAAGACATCAGCTGAGCCAGGGCCAGAAACTACAGTGGGGGAAAAAAAAAGTGTGAAAAAGAAGAAATAATTCTGCTAATGGGATTTAATAAACAGCTCAACATTTGCATAACTCCACAAGTAAACACAAGTATTTGGAGCTCATGATTGCAATTGGGATCTATCCCTGGCTCTTTTTGCCATTCTGCCATGCACCCTGAGAAGATGGGAAAGCAAGTGATGGCCATGAGTGCACAGCAATGCAGAGTCCAGCCTCATATGGAGCATGCGAAAGTGTAACTGAGCCATTTGCCCCTGTTTATTCACATCAGACGTTTGCTATTTCTTCAACACAGCAGTAGAACAGAAAGATGCTGCTCTCAAACAACAGCCTATTCCACCCCAGCACTGCCCAGGATTTATTTAGAAGGCATAATTCTTAGAATCAGCCCTGAAATGCATTCTGCATTATTATACCCAAATTCACAAATGCACCTTCCAGGAGAAAGAGCAGCCAAACACAACCTGCTAGACAGCCAGCATAAAGAAACAGAGCTTAAAAAACCCTTTATACCCTTACTTCTGCAAACACCAGCCTCACTAAAACTGAAAGACATTTTAAATCTACAGCAAAATCTCCTGTCTACAACTTCCACACTGCTGCTCACAAAAGTGTGAAGGCATTATAGACTGATAAGTGCTTTAACAGACTGCATACCCATCCACTGGAGAGCAAGGTTAAACAAATACAGTAGCCAGAAGATTGTTGTTGGCTGCACACTTGGGTTCCTGAACTGCCTGTCTCTAACTTCAACCATCAAAGTCCACAACAGCAAAGCTCACACATAACTGCTGGCCAAGGCTGGCCATGGGGGTGCTGCAGCAAAGGAAAGCAATCCCATCCCATAAGTTTTTACCACCAATGAGTAGATCAGAAACTTTTTGTTTTGTTGTTGGGTTTTGGTTTGGTTGATTGCTTTCTTCCCCTTTCCTTTGACTGAAGCATTACATTTGGTGGCAGCAGGCTTCAAAAAATCATTTAGTCAAAGGCAGATTATGCTCCATACATTGGGAGGATCTTCAATGTGTATTTTAATTGTTATATTACTGGATCCAACTCACTGAATTCATTGCTGTTTTGCTGGTTTGGCACTCCTGCAGGGCAAAGCAGGATAGGGTTTGGTAATATCCTCTCCTTCCTTCCCAAAGCTGGTCCTATAAATTTGCTTGGATGAAGAAAGCACACAGATAGTTAGAGAAACCTAACAACAACAAATCCCTAAAGAACTTCAGCTTGATGAGTTCTCCACCAGAATCACACACTGGCTGAGGTGAACAAAGATGCTTAGAAGCACATGGGCAACATTGCTGGTAGGAAGAGAGACGAAGAGGGAAAAAAATTAAGTCACATCTTTTTCAGCTATCAAAGAGGAAAAAACCACAACCCGTTCATTTCCAGCATAGTAGGAGTTGACCTTTAGTACCCCTCTACCTAACCCCACCTCTTCTGAACTGCCCCAGGTGCACAGGGGACACAGGAGCAGCTTACAAGAGATATCAGACAACACAGGTGCCACCACCAGCTCTGAAGGTTCCTCCCTGAGCTTCGCCTGCAGCTGGAGCCAACAGCCATGCAGTGGTTAATGTCAGCTCTGGCCACATGATCACATGCAGGAAAGGTCAAAAGAGTGATTTTTCATTTAAAAACATCTGTGTGTTTAAAGAACAAAACTTTCTCATGTGCAGAAAACCAGGGGTTTCCAGTGCTTTTATTTCCAGACTGAAGAGTCATGCTTTTCAGCTTTGTTTAGGGTTATGGGCCATGTAAACACGCTGTGTAAACCACACGCATCACACACTGCTTCCACATGCAAGGATAACTGGGGGTGCAAACCTCTCTCTCCCTGGCTCCTTTTCCCTTTCCAAGCTGCTCAGCTTCCCACCCCACGCTCCCAGCAAGCCAGCCAGCCACCCAGTTGTTTTCCCTTCCTATAGGAAGACATACACATGCCTCTAATCCTAAGGGTATAAGTCTGCTCTGGGCTGTCAACAGGCCTTAATTGGATACATCCAGGGAGATGATACATTGGGAAGAGGCCCTGGATTTAACAGTGAGAGGGAAAGCTGTGGCAGGGCTCCCAGGGAGCGTGGTGGGGGGCACAGAGGAGAGCTGCCAGGGGCTGTCCTGGGGAGCTGCCTGCAGCTGCCCCTCCTCAGGCAATGCCTTTTGGGTTCCCATCCAAAAACCCCGTGGACTGTTTTTCTTAGTACCTGAAGGCATGGCTTATGGTATGTGATGCAGGAGGCTCCCCCTTGCTTCACGGGGTTTTTCCAGGAGAAACTGCAGAAGAACGAAATTGCCGCTGCACAAACAAATTACTGTGAAATTCCTCTGAATGAGTTGGAGCATCCAGGGGAGTCCTTAGAGCAGTGACCAATTGCTTCCTCCAGCCCATGCAAATCTCCCCCCCAAGTAAAGGTTTGGTTGAAGGTGGCTGGGGAAGCCTCTAGCCTCAGAACAGCCCTGGCTGCTCTGATGAACCTCAGACTCCAACAAATTAAGCCAAAAGATGACTTGCACCATGTCATCCCAAAATAAGTTACTGAGTGATTAATGTACAAGCATCATCTGTGAGAGGAAGGTTCCTTCAGCCTCACTGACTTCCAGAAACAGGCTCCAGGAGAATGGGCTGTGGGCACAGGGAACTGAGGAACTCACAGCTGCCCAGGCTTTGCCTTTCCTACCAGAAACAGCCACTGGGAAACAGTTAACAGTTCCACACCATGAGGCTTTCCTTTTCCAACATGTAAGGTTCACAATGTGAACACAGTGCTCCAGGAACAGATTTGCTCTGATAGAAAGGCAGGTTTTTCAAAGCTACTCGGATGTAAAAAGATGGAAAGGAGCTTCTCTCCACCCCATGCTTCAGCTTCTCTCTCTGGAAAAAGACCTGTCTTTGCTCAGAGCACTGGTGGTTAATTACCAGACAAATAGGGAAATACGATTCACTGCCCAAAGTGCTAAGTGTAAGGATTTTGGCCCAGTGACCAAAATGGCTAAGCAAAACTTGATGTTCTCCTGAATGAGGGCTTCTCCCAAGTGAGTAGATACATCCACAGGCAGATAATAGCTCTGATCATGCAGATCATCATTTCCTGACACACATTACAATTTGCAGCCAGAGCCTGAGGCTACACTGGAAACCTAGGTGATGGGCAGGCTCCTGCAGATAGCAAGGGAGCTGGGCCCACTCACCAGACAGGAGATTCATATCTTCTTACCAGATTCACCACTGAAATGACCTCAAAAGGAACAATAATCGTCCAATTTTGCAGGAATTATTTCCAAAAATGAGCACGGATTTGGGGTTCCTCAACAGTGTGCTAAGACAGCACAATTCAGGAGAGATTCAGAGCAGCTCAAGAGTTTAGCCAGATAGTCCCCAGTTCTGTTTTGTTTGGGTTTTTTTTTTTGTTGTTTGATTTGGGGGTTTGGGTTTGGTTTTTTTGGTTGGTTGGGGTTTTTTTGTTTGTTTTTTGTTTGGTTGGCTTTTTGAAGCAGCTACTTGTTTGCAGGTGGGGACAAAGGGTTTGACTCGAGAGATCTTCAGGGCAGTGCTGGAAAAGCACCATCCTCCAAAATCCATGCCTTTTAGAGAAATCTCAAGATGAACACCCTAAAAATCATTGGCATTCGAACTACGAGGTCTCTTATGACAATGTGGGTTAAAATGCCTACAGTACTCCGAACAAGTAGTGGAGACATTTAAAAGGAAAAATAAATTCTCCACCCCTGGCATGAGAAAGTTTACTTTCAGGCTTAAAGAAATGATTGTGTGGTTTTGGGGATGGCATTCCGTTCTGCTGAAGAATAGCACCCTGCCTGCCTGTGTATCTGTGGCTTTGTAGCTACATTACAATCCTGGAGAGCTCTGTTTACATATTTTACATGTTTTCTTGTGCAGAACATGAAACCAAATTACATAGTAATGGCCATGATGGCTTCACTCTTGCACCCTTTTTCCATGCCTTCTTTCCAATCACTTGTTTTAATTCTACCCAAAACAATCAACTGGGTATTTTTAACTGCATTTGACTGATCAGCAATGTTCCAGACAGGTTTATTTGCTGTTGCAGCAGGAAATCATGGAAAAGCTGGTGAAGCTACATGCCAGGGGGGTAGGAAGAAGACGGCTAGGGCAGGGGTGGGATGCGAAATGCCGAGAACCCTTCATGCATGAACAAAGCAGACGTGTCGGTGCATTTATGCAAAATCATTCTGCTCTGAATGGAGAGGCACCCATGACAACCCGGATGGGATGCAGGAGAGCTATCCCACGCTTACGGCTGGACATGCTCTGCATCTTAACGCTTGGGAGCAGCAAGAGCAGACGGAGAGACTGGCAGGTTGAGGGGCAAGGGCCGAGGAGGGGGGTCTCCTTTCAGATGAGTGCACACTAACGAGCGCTGCTGCTGTCATGGGGTCCTGTTTTTCAGCTCCCTGATGCCAGGGGGGTCCAAGCTGTTTGCTGTTGCTCTGTGTAATCTGGGTGGGTGGCTGGGTATACAGCAGATATGATCATAAAATGGTAAGTTACTTCCTAAAGAAGCACGTAATCCTTATTATTATCCAAGACAATATTCCCTTCTTGCCTTTCTTCTCGCTTCTAGCAACAGCAAATGGCATGGAATTCTGCTCTCATTTCATTAGTGGTAAATGCCTCCTGGTCCTAGGAAGACAGGACCAATTTCCGGCACCTGAGGATTTTTGGTTGACCTTCATCTCTGAAAAGGTCAGACTGAGCCTGTCTGAAAGTACTGTTGGCTGCTTTGCTCTCTGCATCATCCTTTGTTTCTTTTATCTATTTTCTCTACAGTACACAAAGGGAACACAGTGTACCAGCCCCTGGTACTCACTGTTCTGTTTCCCTTAGATGACTTGCATATGTGTTCTTGAAAAATTATTCTAAAAACTAAGGGGGGGAGGGGAATGGAAAGAAAAAATATCCCTTGAGTGTTTGGCAAAATTGCTTGGAATCTCCTCTGACATCTCATTGTGTTCTCTCTGTCCTTCCCTTACACAAATCAGCCAGAGGCTACAACACCAGCCATGGGGTCTGCTGCTTTACTACTGTCAGGAGTAGAGGAACACTGGAAGACGTGGGATGGAGGGGTAAGAGGGAAGGAATCCCTGTCCTGTCCTAGCAGGGAGCAGTCATCCATGAGATGGGAAGCATCCCCTTTTCTCCAGCCCAATCTGGATTGACTTTAAGGGTAACACTTTCCCAGCCACCTTTCTGCATCTAAGTCTTTTTCTAGAAAGACTAGAAAATCCCATTTCTCATTTTATTTTGCTTCAGAGACCTCCCCAGAGCATGAAGATTATTCCTGAGCAGGAGCCATGGCACTGATGTTAGCACACATCTTTGTAGCATCCCTCACCCTGGTGTGGAACCTTTGCAGGGACTACATCCTCAAAGGAGGCAAAGCAACAATGCAAACATGCAGATAAGGATTGGTGGAATTCCTTTGGCTGGAAAGTTACAAACTTCCATCTTTCCCAGCAAGACAGGTGGAAAACAAGGTTTCCATCCATTAAAACAAGGAGTTGGTGGAACAGTTTTCCATTTCTTTCACATTGGGAATGAACAGCCAAACTACGTTAGGGTAAAGCTTGGTTAATTCACAGATAAGAGGATGTGAGGTGTCTGACAGCTAAAATGCAGATTTAATGACCCCAAGCCCCTTTCAGATCTCTGTTCCCAGACAGTGACTCTTGGAAGGCCCTGAAGATTTTTCTTTTTATTCAAGATATGAATATTTCCCCTTCAAGATTTCCTGAGCTTCCTGGTTCTGGGGAGGTCTACCTTTCTCTGCTCCAGTTTCCACCTCTATTCAATGGATCAAGCAGTGAGGCTGTGATAAGGCTTCATTAAACCCTGCACACTGAAAAAAAATATGAAAAATATAATCACGTAAGCCAAGGAAGGAGCATTCCAGCCTGAATTTGCCTGATGGTTGGGGCCAGGCTCATGATGCAACTCTCCATACTTCAGGCAAATGACCAAATTGGCTGGTCTCTAGTATCCAGGGGAAGCCTGAAATGAAGACAAAGTTTTGGACCCCCTTGAACTAATTTTAGACTTGCAGACTTTGTAACATAAGCTGAAGCCTTTTGGTGGATCTGCCAGTAATGGAAATGAGCTCAGATGCATACAGCAAACCTACATTCCTCTTGCGACAGCCTGTGCACAGTGTCCAGTTCATATTTTTCCAGAACTGGTCTCAGATCACTCATGGTTCCCCCATTAATGTTTTTTCTTAGTGGGATTCTGCCCTCATCCTCCAGAGCTTAGCGGTTGAAAGCCTGGCTCAGCTATAAATAACAAAGACATTTGCAAAGCAAATCATCTTATTAAAAATGGGGATTTTTTATCCCTCCAACCACAACAAAACTCTTACCACTAAAGAGCAACAGGGCTTGGCTGTGAATTGGGAAGTTCAAAAAGGGCCACTTGCAGAGCCGACAGACAGACACCCTCCCTCTTCTCAGCACGATCATCCCAAAGGAAAGGAATGGCTTCTCCATTAAAAGTTGCAGGTTTCCTCTCTTCCCACTCCTGCTCAAAATTACTCTATCTGTTGGCTTCGCTGGATCTTTGGGGAATTACCTTCAGTGTTATATTTATTAGACAGAATAAAACTGCATGGCAGAGAACTTCATCATCTTTCTCTTCAATTTTTTTTGTGATATCTCCTTACCACTCTTGCTCTACCATGGTGTTTATTCTAGTATTCAGCATATTTGCATGCTTCTGTCTTCTCCTTTTGTGGGCTATTTCAAACATACAACAATTCTAGATATGCTTCTGCTATGGGGGAAGAATAAGTTTGTTGCAGTGAGACTGGATGAGTGCAATTGTGGGAACTCCAATAGGGGCAGGAGGGGGCCTCTGTTTGTGGGAAAGATGTAATAAGAATCCTCTTCTACAACTTCTTACTCCATAGCAGCCCCTGTGGGGTACCCCAGAGGAGAACAGGGTGTGTTCATTAGCCCATTAGTCCAGGAATGAAAACGAATCCCAGGACCTGCCTCAAGAAAGAGCTCACTTTCAGTTAAGTGTGCCTGAGCTATGTGGCTTTTTCTGCACAGGGGAGAACCAACCTCAAAAAATAGTATATAGAGGAAAAAAAAAGAATTATAGATATATATTTATATAGTTACTTGGTTCTAAACAACTTCTGCACGTCTGGGAGGATGTTCAATGAAAGACATAGCTACTGAGGGACCAGCCTTCCAAATTACCAGCACACAAACCAAGTGCCAAGTGCTGAGCACACATTGCTGTGACAGGAGTAACAAGATCAACAATAAGCCCTGTAAAGACCCATTAGCCTCTTTTTATAATTCGTCATTTTTAAGACCAAAAGGGAAACTGCAGACAAACCAGTTCATCAAAAGCAGGAGTGCCACCAGCAAAAGGAAAGGAGAAATGGCATCTCCAAGGTCGCTCTGCACCCACCTGCTGCTCCTTGCACCCCAACCATGGAGCAACTCTCCTGAAAGAGCCCTGTCAGAAGCTTCCTCCCAAGACATGTCCAGATAGAAAAGACACTTTAGCAAAATACAGAAATCCTTCCTGCTCTCTACAACATTAAAAAAAAAAAAAAAAAAAAAAAAAAAAAAAAAAAAGGTTGCTCTTGAAAAAGACACAAACAAGTAAGCTGCTACATTCACTCTGTGTAAAATGTGCCAAAACAAAACTGGTGTGCATTGAGAGCACTGTGACTGAGTCAACTAAGGCAATTACAAGGCTCTGGTTTCTTGAACTTTACAGGACATCATCCATTGACAGTGACCTAATCCACACTGCATGTTCCTACTTAACATTCCTCACTGTTGCAGCTTCACCAGGGATGATACAATGGGGATTCTCCAGGCAGGCCATGAGTTCACTTTTTAACTCATGTCTTCTCAAGCCCAAGACTGCTTACTTTGGTGTCAGGAGCATCAATAATCTTTAGCACATGAAATGTCCTGAAAAATAAACAGTGCTGTAGAAAACCCCACACAACCAGTACATCAGCAATGATAATATTTCACACGCAGTGGATGGCAAGGAGGGGCTGATTACAAACTCACAGAGAGAGCAGGAGGGAAAAGAGAAGCAGAAGAGCATGCAAAGCCCTTATTGCTGAACTTCTCGTGCAGTCAACAACAGATACTGAGCAGCCTCTCTTCAAGATCTGTGGAGGATGCCAGATAAAAAAAATCATACTGTAAAAATACCCTCCATTGGTGCTCACATTTCTCTGCTGCTGCAATGTTGCTGACTGGTCCTCTTTGGCTCTAAATATGATGCTGTCAGTACTGAGAATATTTCTTAATCAGCACTGAAGGGTGGCTGCCAGGACAGTGGAAGTGGCTGTCTGTCAGTCTCGTTTCTGCAGAAAGGATGACTGAATAAATGAGGGGGCTGCTTGACCTTTCAATTTTTCAAATGTGTATCTCTTCACCAAGACCGTGTCATTCTTTGTAAGCATTTTGTTGTTGAAACCAAATCCTGTAACGTGAAGTGTTTAGGATTTTTTTCCCCTCCCTTATTATGCTCTGATTCAGCAGCCTCATACTAACAAGTTCAGAGCCAGCAAGTAGGGTCCATCACAAAATAAAAGCAATTGTGTACACCCTGCTCCTAAGGGACAACCAATTCTGCAGGAACAGGCCATGTCTTAGCTGAATGGTGCCCACAGGTGTGGGGTGGTCAGTCCACAGAAGCAACCCTACAATACCAAGGAAGTGTTCTCCAGATTGCACTCAAGAACAACTCTCCAAGGCTCAACAAGTGCATGCAGGCAGATGGGAGACACGGTAAGGAACCAACCCGTGATGCCTGTTCCTCAGGATCAGGAGGCAAAACTGTGACAGTCACACGGAGAAATGGGTGTTGAGGTATCTGAGGACAAGAAACATTTTAAATCATGAAGGATGTTTCAAAGGTTTGAAACCACCTGGAGAGCACTGGGGCAGTTAGAAGAAACGGGGAAGGCAAACAAACAGGTAGCTTATGTATTCTGTATATTGCTGTGTACTGCACTCAAACATATCTTTCATGGCATTTCTGATGAGAAGCCAACACAAATGCCACTCTGATTAATCAGGAAACTACCCAGCAACAACACGAAAAGTTTGCACAACACCAGCAAGCATACAAGCTACCCCAAAAGATAGCTGGGTGAGAAAAAGTGTTTCTTTCATCAATACAAAAAACCTCTAAGGCTCAGTGCTTGTGCAGATAATGAAGCCAAACATGTTTACACACCAGTGATCATTATAAGCAGTGATTAGAGGACATCTTAGGTTAATTGTCATCTCTGCTAGCTAACAGACTGATGACCTGCTATGCCACCTAACCTCTCTGGAGTGACAAGTCAGGTGCTTTCACAAGCCATAGAGCCTGTCCCCTTCCTGGGGAAAATAAAGACTTTCTCAACATGTATGATTAAAAAGGTCAATGAAGCCCATGCACTCAAACTGGTGTAGTAGGACCAGCTGAGCTAAAGCAAAAATTCCTTTTGTTGGAAGTAAATAGCACACTGTTATCTCCACAGGGGCCAGGCAATAACAGGAGGCATGTTCCCATTCTCTCTGCCAGTGTGTGATATGCTACTGCTCTGCCTATAAATACAACAGCTTTTTTTTTTTTTCCTTTTTGCCTTTTTTTTTTTTTTTAACAAGGCTTTGACAACTTCATTTCATCGGGGTACAACAAACAGGCATGAACTGTGACTACACAGCAGAGCTTTCTGCTGTGTGTGCACGTGGTGGTGTTTCTGCCACCACAGGACAAGATGTTACCTGCTGCACGGTGTGGCTGCCTCTCTGCCACTGCATCCAGAGGAAATCAGGGCAGCTCGGGAACAGAGTGCTTGGGGAAATGGACATAAAGCAGCACCTGAACTGGAAGCCATGGGCTTTTGACTACTATAACACAGAGAGCTTGAAGGAAAAAAAAGTTATGAAGGAATTGGTAAGGGCCCAGAGGAAAGTTCCTTTTACAGTGCAAAATAATAAATGAGACCATGACAAAAAAGCAATACTGGGCTCAGGATTCTGCATTGGTACTATGCCAGCTGACCACGCTTTGTGTATTTAAAACTGACCTGGTCATTAATTTGTTACAGACTTGTGCAATGTGAACAAGGCCAAGACTCTTGGATAAAGATTTTTTTCTCTTGCAAGCCAACTGGAAATGCTTAGTGTTTACTATTCATGGAGAAATGTGCTTGTCACAGCTGTGACGTGGCATTTATCTCAGCACTGCCCACTCAGTACACCTCCCAGACAGTTAGATTGTAAGAACAACTTCACTGCATCGGACCCAAAGTCCACCTAATCTACTGCTCTACTCTAGCAAGGGGCAATTGCTGGATGCTGAAGGAGGAATACACAAAGCAGCTCTTCCATATGATGACCCTTCCCATACTGTATCCTCTAAAAACCCAACACAAAGCAACACGGGCATTTCCTAGGCAGGGAGTTCCAACTGGACTGTTGCATCTGCATCATGTACAGATCTGTTTTCCAGGCATCTATCCAATGTCTTTTTGAACTCATTTGTATTTGATTCTCTCAGGAAGACAAAGGTAAAGTTATGGCAACTGGACCTATTTATGGTTCAAAGGAGACATGGAAGAAGGGGGTTAAAGCTAATGAATGGCTTTGGGAATGGACAGGACCTTTCTCAGAACAGAACAATAGGGTGCTTTTATGAAACTGGGAGACAGAAAACACAAAACTATAAAAAAAGAAAGATCACTCTTTTGTATTACTCAGCATTAGCCTTCAGAATTCATCACCACAAGATAATGCCCTGTGCTAGCTGCAGAGAGCTGGACTAGTCCTTTAGGTGACAACAGCTAGCTGAGGTGACTCTCACACAGCTTATTGAATCACTTAGGCCATAACTTCAGCCAGCTTTTGGTTGAATGATTGGAACTGAATTTCAATCACTGCTATCCAGGTACACACACAAAAAAAGAGGGAAACTGCTGTCAGGAACCTTTCTTGGAGAAGCAGTGAATTAATAAGCAGAACACTGACCATCTGGCTACACTCATGAATGTTGCTCCTTGCTGGACTTTGTTTTCTAGAAGAGGAAAAGTATGCTTCCTTACCTGGGTTGCTGCTGGCTGACCAATGACCACCCATCCTGGACACTGCTGGTCACTGTGGTGTGAGACAGAGACATTGGAAGCCCACTGATCAAGGAAGCCTTTGGGAGTGTAAACACCACAGTCTTTGATGCTGGTCATTTGCTCAAATTCCTCACATACTCCATCGCCATCGTGGAAATAACATCTGCTGGGTTCATCTGCCAGAAGAAAGCAGAGAAAAGAAATGACAAAGGACTGGCTAAATATCTGCAATCATGTCATCTCTATGACCTGATAACTTCAGTGGTCATGTACCAGCTGGACCAGGTCACTGGGAACTGAAACATTAGTCACTTCTAGGCAACAGAAAGGTGATTTTAACAAAGCCAAGCAATAATAGTCAGCTTTTGTATTGGGCATCTCCCTCAGGATATTTCCTAATGTAAAGGGATTTTCTGCTTATTTTTAATTCATCTCCATTTAAAAGGGTGGAAACAGAAGAAAGCAGAAACAGAAAATACATAGAGAGACAATGTGGGTGTTGGCATAATTCCACCAGCTTGCATGGAAAAAAGCCAACAGAGGGCCTGGTCTACAATGTTTTTCCCTTCTTGTTTATAAAAGGTATCTGCAAAACAACAACAACAACTGTGAATTTAGGGCTGGTGAAAACTGCCAAGTTTACAGCCATAGTGACCAACGGGCCAAACAGATTCTGTTTATCCAAAGCACAGATATATTATACATAGTGTGAGGGTAAGCTTGCCACATACACACACAGCTCCAACCAACATGACTCAGATTTGACCTGAAAGGATCAAAAGCAGCAGGAGACTTTATTATCCTTGTCCATTTATTCTGTGGCTTCTCTAATGAGACTGCCAACAAAGATGCCAAATTTTTGAGGTTGTTTCTGTAACACTGGCCCATTAAAAACTGAACTGAGATCCATCTACTCTTTTCAAACAGACTGTATAGCAATAATGACTTTCAGTCATTAGAGTACTCTGTGAAATGGAAACCTTTGACCTGTTGGTACCCTATTTTGTATTGTATTATCATTGCCAGTCCCCAGAGGTATCCAGTTCTGACAGCCTGTTGTATTTTTGTCTGGCAAATAAGCCTGCTGAAAAAAACGGTAGGAAATTAGCCAGAGCTGCTAGCTGGACTGATGGAAACAATCCCTAAGGAGAATCCTGTCGGCAGCATTGGACTATCTTGAGCTAGGTGTCAGAAAATCCAATGGATGCTCAATTTTGAGCTATTTCCAAACTACTAAATCCCCTGTTTATTTTTCCTCCTAGTTTACACAGTGAAATACCATCATGAGCCAGAAAAAAAACAGTTTATTGCAATTCAATTATTTAATGACTTTCACTCCTTTTCCCCTCCCTTCCTCCCAGACCCCTGTGCAGATTTCCAGGTCCTTAAGAGAGTGTGAGTTTGAAAGAATGGAGAAGCCTATCAGGGGAAAATGCCATTATAGTTTCATTTCATCACAACCTCTGTGTGGATGTGGATAAGAATAGAGAACTGTGCATTTGCTTGGCCAGTACTCTGAGCTGGCAAGAAGCAGCCAGCATGAATCTGGAAGCTGTTCAGCTTCCAGAGTGTAGCCTTGAATCTGGGTGTTCCCAGGGTGGCCAAACGTCTTGACCCTACGTGTCACATCTTAAAATCTTCATATGGCTGGAAGCCACCAAACATATACCACACACCTCGAAGATCTGGGAGGAGGAGCACTTGGGAGACTGCTTCACAGGCAAAAGATGACAATGGCTCCCCGGGGTGTCTCATTACTCCACAGTGGAGGGGGCTAGGGTGGATGTGCAGATGGGCCCTAAGGCAACCAACTCAGCAGTCCAGCAGCCCAACTGCCTTGCCTCCTCCCACAGCAGATTGCCCAACAGCCCTGATGTGAGCAGGGCCCTGCTACTGCTCATCTGATACTGACAAAATCAGTCACATTATCATTCTGGTTGGAAAATATCTTTAAGATCCTTGAGCACAACCATAGCCTAACTCTACCAACCATTAAACTAACTCCAACAAGTCCAGTGCTTAAACTATGTTCCTAAGTACTACACCTACATGTTTTCTAAAGACCTTCAGAGAGGGTGATTCAACCACCTCCCTGGGCAACCTATTCCAGTGTTTGATTACTCTTTCAGTGAAGAAGTTTCTTCTAACACTTCTAATGTTTAATCTAAACCTCTTCTGGTGCAACTTGAGACCATTTCCTCTTGTCCTGACCCTGCTGGAAATGTGTGCTTGAACTGCTTACAAACCATATGAGCCCTGAGAGCCCCAGTTTGGATATCTCTTGTTTCTCTGCAGGGACTATTAATGCTGGCAGGGTGCTACACCAGGGTGGCTCACTCATGCTCTGTCTGGCTAGTGCAGGGAAGGGGCAGATTGAGCATGGAACTGTGATGGCTACGGAGACAAACTCTTTCTTCCCTCACCTCATCCCCTGCATCTCTTGTTCTGATCCTTTCTCTGCAGAGATGTACCCAAGTCTAGCCCAGCTCTCTGCAGTGCCCAAGAACAGTGGGATCAAGCAAAGTGGCTCATCCACCTCACAGCACTATGTCCTAGTTTGAGCTGAGAAATGTTCTCCCCTGCAAAGCTGTGGTCAGAAATCAAAAATCCTCAAAAACAAACCCCAGAGCTATGAAAAGAGTGTTTTTGAAAAAAACCCCAAAACAAACAGTTTCTTGTCATTTTATAACAAGAAGCTTATTTCTGTAAAAAGAGAAAATAAAAAAAAAGGGGTGGGGTGGAGACCCACTATATCAAGAAGATACAACCTGAAACCTATAACCCAGTCAGACAGGTGAAACACAGGTCCCCACATGCATCCTGATGCACACCAACAGAAACCCTGACACACAGACACATGCACACTCTCAGCACAGCCCCCAGTGCAGCCACCCCACCCCTGCAGACACCTACTCAGCAACTCACAGCCTAATTTTAGGTGTCTGTGATCAGGCTGTGTTTCCCTGGCCCTCCTGAAACTGTGACTTATTTTCACGTCAGGCACTGCAGTAAGCACAACATTTATATAGAAACATACTCCTGCACTGGCTCCAAATGTTCCCTCCTAATGCGATGATAAACGTAATGAGCTTCTGATAAGATCATGTGCTTGGGATAAAAGAATACTCAAGACCTACTCCAATCCAATGACTTAATTCATACTCACATGGATGGAAAGGCAGCCTCTGAATAGCTGTGATCCAGACCAATGTGTGATCCTAACAGAGGCTAATTTGTTCCTGATTATGCTTAAGACCCCAATAAATCTGTCTGTTCAGAGTCTGCAAAACCCAAGGGAGGAACTGAACAGAAAGACTGAGATGTCTGAATTAAATGGAGACTGCCTAAATGATTAACAAACTCTTACTGAACTGCACTGTCAGGGACCCTGCCACCGTGCTGGGCCTGGCGGGCTGCAGCACCCTGCCCTCAGTGCTTGGGGACACTGTGGGTGGCTGGGTGACAATTTTCACGAAGGCTGAGAGATTAGGGACCTGCTCACTTCTGTGTGCTTTGAGAAATGGTGGGGGGAAGTGGCTTTACAACCATAGCTTTCTTTTAAGAAACAGCTGCAAGCTGACACACCATCCTGAAGCGTGCAACGCCGTGCCGAGGGGAGGACCACTGGTGCAAGGAGAAGACTTTTCCCACCCAGGTGCTTCCTACCTGATTGATGGCAAAAGGGGACTTCTTTTAAATCCTTCCCAGACACTGATGATAGGACTGACAAGGGCATCAGCCAAATGTCATGCAGTACTGGGTGGCTAAAAGAAAGCAGAGGCTCTGCCTTCCTCCTGCTCTGACTCCTGACTCTTACTGTGGGCCTGGATCTCAGTAGGATGGGCATTAAGGCTTTGCATCTGCATGAGCAAACTGACAAATAACCAGACACTTTCATCCTGTGATTGCCCTCACAATGTAAGAACTAATAGGCTTCTTCCCTGTCCACAGAGTTGTGAAGACAGCTCAGTTAAATCCACAGAGTCCAACAGGCTGAAAGTCAGTGAGGGCAGTGCTGGGAGTGGGATATTTCTAGTCAGCAGTAGCTAACATCTTTATTTCTATAATGGTGCAAAATGCCTTTTCTGTTCTTTTCTCAACTACTGTGACATGAAATGCATCCAGGCCCTTGGGAATATGCCCTAATTTTTGTCTCCACTGAGGTCTATAATCACACAAGACCTGGAGAACGTCATAATGTTGAATTGGTCACATATGACCTGCATCATAGACTAGGTTCCTCAGAACTGTGGGCCATCTCACTTTTAAGCTGAATCTGACTTGAAGGAGATATGGAGGAAGAGAACAAGGAGGAAATTCCATTTTAATGGAATTAAAATTTTTTTTAAAAAGCTTGCATCTAGTACAGTAAATTGTCTGCGGGCATAGCACCGGACAGCACAAGACAGTATCTCTGGGGGACTGACAACAGATGCTGAAGGATCCTGAGCTGAACTCGTGTAACATGTATTCATTCATGAAGCCCAAGCTCCTTTTCTGTCACAAAATTCTTACCAAAGGCACAAAACTGTTGAGGCCAAACAGAAATCCCCCTTTTGCCCTTGCTTTGGGAAACAGCAGTCTCTGGTTTGGGTAACAGTAAAGATTTCTGTGAAATCCAGGAATGCCTGAATTCTCACGGCAGGTGAATTCTCCACCTGGAAAAGGTGGATTTGTTGGGGAAACAGATTTGCAAGACCTGGACTGCTTACTGTTGCAGCTGGGCTTCAAGATCCAGACCTGTCTCGGTTGTCTTGCGTGTTGCACCAGAAAATGATGCATCATTGCTTCTTAAGCTGTCCAAGCACAGTTGCCAAAGGCAGCCCTTGGTATTGAAATACAAATCCCTCTGAGTCTCAGAAATGAAAGGATACACAAGGTAAGGCAGAGGATTCAGAGAGCAACTGAGGATCTGCCAGACCAGGTCTGGATGAGCAGCACGGTCACCTATTCAAAGCGAGGCAAGAAAATGACCAGCAACAGGAATGAAGTCTGGTAGAGATCAGGAAGCAGACATGCAGGATATACACTTAGCTGTGACAGGCAGCCTTCCACCACCTTAAAAAAAATAGTAAAAAGGGATGAAGAAATCCAATTTATAGCACAGGGCACATCCTCTGACAAGGCTTTTCATGTTTGAGCTGCATGGTCAAAGTGCTGGGGACAGGCTCTCGGGGTGGCTTCCTGTTTTCAGCTAGAATGCAGTGATTGGCATCAGCCAAGTCTTCTTTTGTGAAATAACTGATTTTTTTTTTTTTTTTTAAAGGCCAGACAAGAAAAAAAAAAAAAAAAGTATTTTTAAGCTCAGCTGTTTACTTAGGGATGTTTCGAAAAAAAAAAAAAAAAAAAGGAAAAAAAAAGGGGGAGGAGGGGGACACACAAAAATGCAGAAGCATTGTCTCTGAGTTAAAAATTCTTGGAACAGAGTGAGCTTTGCATTTTAACCCCCAAAAGGTCTGTCCAGAGGTGTACAGACCTTTTTGGACACAGCAATGGCCACATCACAGGCTCACTGAAGTTAGCAACTCTGCAGAAGCAGAATTTTACCACCACGTCATATAATCGGCATTTCTAGCATTGGTGTTTCTGTTCATAGATGAGAAGAAACGTTTCCAGCAGTTTCTGTCACAAAAGGAGTAATAATTCCACTGCAGATCGCATGAATCCGGCAGCTGAGCGACCGCAGAACCTGCTCCAACAGTTTCTATGAGAGTTTCACCTTTGGCTTGAGTGGGAACAGAGTGAATAATATGGCCTGCTTCCAGAATATCTGCTGATCTCTTCTTTAATATTGAAGAAGCCAGAGACAGAGCTATTGCCTGCTACAGTAAAATATCTGAGAGTTATTTTCCTTCCTGGATATTCTGATTTGAAAAGAGGAAAACCATTACAGCGAGCTTGGGCAGACCTTTCTGAATAAAGTTGCATATCAACAAATGGTGACATTTTCCTTCAATGAAAAAAACCAGACACCTTGGAAATGAAGGCAACATGGGTGTTGCAATCTGCTGTGGAACATCTGGGGGCCTCGCAGGAGGCTTTTTTCCCTGTGCAATATGACAATCATGTCTGAGCATCTCCCAAACAGAGCAGGAGGCCATAATGCATTTGAGGATCGTGGCTCCCTGGTCATTCAGCTACTTCATGGAAACACATTCCTGGGCTTCTTTGTCTGGCATGACTCCTCTCATCAGTATGATATGGCAGTTGGAGCACAATAATTATGCAATTGATCTGCATGCTGCAGACAGATACAATTACAACTCCCTCACAGAGCCTGGCATTGAAATTTGATATTTCACCTCTAAGAACACAAGCCCTTGTCACTTAAGTGGAAGGATATTTTCCATCATTGGCAGTGGAAGTAAGACCTTATCTGCTCTGCAGCCAGCCAACAGGAGCCAGTGTGGCCTTCCCCCAGCCCTGGGCAACCAGGCTTGTTGTAAAAGCTTGTCCTCTTCTCACCTAATCTTGATTCCCTCCTTGGTTGCTTGAATAAATTGGAAAAGCAGTGCTGAGAATGTTTCAGTGTTTTCTCTGACTTACACAGATGCATTAGCTAAACTTGGAGATTGTGGGACAAAAAGTCTTGAGGCTTCTGTCATGCAAGGCAGCAACTGCTATGACCATGAGAAGACTGGCTAGCATGGCCCTTCACACCTGGCCCTTCCTTGGGAGGCTGGGAAGAAGCCCAGGAGACAAAGAAAACACAGAGGTGCCTTGCACCAAGGAAAACAAACTTCTTGTTTGTGCATGTGGTTGGATGTTAGTGCAAAGGGAGACCTTGTGCTCAGCGTCTTCAAGTTGTGACTCAAGTGCTGAGTCACAAAAGATGCTCTAAAGAGTGAAGTGTGACCAGCCATGGAAGTGTCTCTGATCCACAGAGAGAAACGCATGAGGGATGCTGCAAGCAAAGGAGTCATTCTTCTTCTGGGCTCCCCTTGTAGCTGTGTGTCCTAAAAACCAAAGCTGGATTGAGCTGGGCTGGAGTCACTGGCCTAGGGAAAAATGCAGGCAAATACCACTCCAGCCCACATTCTCCCCCACAAAAAAGCATCTGTCCTTTGTGTTTAGCTGCCTGAGATGCCTGCTCTTGCTGCTCTGTGGCTCAGCTGGCCCTGCTAAGATTGCACTATTAATGATGACAGTCTGAAAATCACTTTAAGAGACTTTATGACAATGCTGTGATTACTAACTTGCCAAATGAGTGTTTAGACATTTTAGAACATGTAGCCACACTCCCATGAGCTGTAGGAAACAGTCGGCTTCAAAGTATTTGCCTGAAGCTGAAGGATTCACACTAATATCATCTGAATAGCCCCGGCTCAGGAAATTCACTGCTCTTTGCTATGACGTCTGCTATAGAACCACAGCTTCTTTATCGACAGCAATCCTCTTTCTCAAGCTCCTTGGTCAATGCTTTAGTCTTATTGATGTGAGATGCTGAGTTTCTCTTGCAAGGTGGCTCAGTTTATCCCATGCTGTTGTTCTACTGAAAGCCCTTGGTGGGGTCAGCCAAGGCCTATTTAATGTTGGTGAAAGAAGGCAAAATCACCATTAGCTGCTGCGGGGGCCGGGGTGGCGGCACTCAAAGCTGTGCTCCTGTGCAGGGGTATGGGGAAGGGAGGGGGAGAGGATGGGAGCCAGGCGTGCTCTCAAAGCATGCCCACAATGAATATGGATGGTCATCCATCAATTTATTTTAAGCACATTACTTCTCTGTCAGAAGCGGGAAGGGGGGGGTGGGGAGGGGAGAAAGGGGGAGGAAGAAAAAGAAAAAGAAAAGGAAAAAGAAAAAGAAAAGAAAGAAAAGACATATAAAATTAGGTTTGTGTCACTCATTTAACACTGCAATTTCCCTAGAGGATTATGCACCAAACAGAGATAGCATGCTCATGAATATTAATCATTTCCCTGAATGCAATGCAGCCTGCCAAACAATAAGATTAGGCGAAAGTGCTATGCTTAATTTATGGATAATGGGAGAGGTAAGGGATAGAGCTCCCACAAAGGTAAGCCTCACAGCTGGAGGGAGAGGCCTCGGAGGAGAAGAAGGACAGATCCAGATTTGTGAGGTAGGAAAAAAACATTTGAGGCCAAGAGGGAGAGAAAGAAAAGGTGTTTAAAGATCATTGTCGAATTAAAATCATACTTCTCCCTGAGCAACCACTGGCGACTAATGCTTCAAGCATGCCAGAAATTGGTGGTAAATTCAAGAGCTAGATATATTTACTCTGTCTTTTCCTCTACTCTGTCCCTTTTCTTTGTATTTTATATTCCTGAAGCCCTAACAACAAACCACAGAGACGTGTGTCTAACCTGAAACATTCACATTCTTTAGTAGGACCACTCATACATGGAAGTTAGCCAAAGCACTGACCCATTTTGCTGTAAAAAGACTTTCATGAAGAGCCCCTTATAAGCAAAGGAGATAAAGTGCAGCAATAATAACACCAATAAGATCTGACTGAAAACCCATAAATTACTAGGCAAACTTAAGGGCAGATAGAAGTTCTGAAGCTACTTCCCAGCTGTGTCTCAATACATCTATCAGTCTTTACTTACAGCTTTTCATATTACTTTCTCTTCCCCTCCCTTCTTTTTTTTTATTGATCTCTGCATCTTTTTTATTATATCCTTCTCTTTTCTTCAACATCAGTGAGCTAAATCAATGCATCATGCACAGCACACTCAACAAAAGGAATGCAAATGAAAGCAGAGGCTCTTTTTCAGTGTCCACACATATATCTAGATGCATGCGTACAATGCTGGTGTGTGGGAGAGTGCCTGTGCCTACCAAGGGCAAGGTGCTCAGCTGCTTGTTAGACACCCATTTCTCAACGGTGTGGTGGGAATGAATCGAGTGCTAAAAAGCTCTGGGTTCCCCCAACTGCACATCATAACTCTTACGAATGGAGCCTGGTTTATACAGGACACATCAGCTTGAACTTGGCTGAGATCTGCAGTAATCACAAAAAATCAGTAATCTCGGGAGTAATCAAGAGCAAGGTGAAAGAAAAGCAGCCAAGAGGTAGGAGAGGGGGGCATCAGTCATAGCGGACATGACTTTGATTCACTTGTCTCCTACAAATCAAAGTAGAGGAAAAGAGAAACTTTCCCCCTGGGACCGACCAAATCCTGTGTGGAGGAGATAAAATATGCAAAATTCGCTATGAAAAATTGGGGTGGGGGGGAAGTAGAGACAATTAATTTCAGGATGGGGAAGGGTGAGTGTACCACAGAACTTTAAAAAGAAGCACTGCCAGATGCTTTCATTCATTAATTAATTAATCTCACTGTCGCTCTTCAGTGTGTTGCAGGAAGAAAACCCTATTAATCTTATCTGCTTTCTGTTACTTGGCTTTGTGCTCAGAGAAGGACAGGACAGCCTGACAGTAAGACCACACAGTTTTCATCCCTGCCTCCCTCTTTCTTTCCCCCGCGCCCCTCCTCCTGTGGCAGAGCAGATTGATCCACTGTTATCTGATTAGTGAGGGAAGCAGGAGGGAAAACAACCCCAAGAGAAAAAAAAAATGTCTAATTTTATTACAGGCACTAGCGCAAAGTGTTTTGAGAGCCTTGTGCCATTTATTTAAAGGAAAGTCGGATCAATTAAAAAAAAACCCATGAGCCTAAAATGCAAAGGGAGCAAAAGAGACAGAGGGACACCTGCAGACACCTGCCCCCATTCTTGGAAATGCCCCAGACACAGCTGGATATGACCCTGAGCAACATGCTCCAACTGTGAAGCTGGATCTAACTTGGAAGTTGTCTCTCCCTGGATCAGAGATCTCCAGAGAGACACCTTTCCAACCTAAATTATTCTGTGATTCATGGCTCTAAATCCAAAGCTTGATTGTGCTTGTGAGGTCTGTTGTATTTGTCTTCTACCAAGTACAGTGACTTCCATGGTCTCTGCTTTGGAAGGAAGAATCCCTCTTGGACTTTTCTATCAAACCTCCTACTATGGAACCCCATACCCAAGAATGCTTCTTCAGCCCTGCCTTTGCAAACAAAACGTTTAGTGATTGTTTTCATCCACGTGGGACCCAATCCTGCTGACAGTTTGTGACAAGCAATGCATTCACTGTTGTGGTTAGACTTGCTGAGGTCTAAAAAATGCTGTGGGGTAGCTCAGAAACATGCCTGGAAGGAAGCATTTGCAAGATCCAACCCCGAGGCTCCCAATTCAGCAAAGCCTCTGAACATGTGTTTGAGGCTCACTGAATTCTTTGGTGAAGAGGAGTGATTCCCAAGGCTCTAAGAAGCTACATAATACAAGAACATCACTGCAAAAATTAACACTGTCTGAAATAATTTCTTGTTGTCCTGCAGGACTGTAACATGTGTCAGCCTTGTAAACATGGAAATAAACTACATTCATTTCTCTGTACTCCTCAAACAGGAACGCAGGCATTCTGCATTTTCCAAGCAAACACCCCACCAGTCTCAAAGACGACTTTTGTTTGGCTAAAGGCAGAGGATCCAGTCTGATACCATTAGACTATGGAGAAAGCTGGATTTCTGCTCTTTCAAATTATTATTTATTAGGTAATATGTACAGCCACTTGCTTTCCCAAAATTTTTATGTTTTCTGGTGAGACTGTAATCCTTGATATGTTAAAACAAGCCAGCACTGTTCATTTGAAGGATTAGATAGCAGGTTTGTTTCTAGCTCTTAGTGTGCTCATTCTTGGAGGTCCAGCACCCAAAAAAGCCAGAAGGTTTGTTTCACAGGTACTACCTTTCCTAGAGATTTAATGAAGGCAGAGTTTGCCCCCCCAAAACAGCAGCTGATCTACCCCAGCAGACCCTGAGTTCACACTGGGGCCATCACTGCCACAGCAGTCACACAACAAAACATTTGTCAGGTCATTCATGCACCTTGACATTGATTCAGTTCATTGGCTTCACCTATGTGAATATTTCACAAACACTTTGATTTCATTCACGATTCTAATCCAGGAGCTGTGCAAATCCAGGAAGTTTCAAAGCCCATGCCAAACAACTTGCTACCTCTGGAATTCCCCTTTCCTTTGCAACAGAAACAGATCTGAAAAATCCTTTCCTCTGTAACGGTGTAGAAAAAAATCTGCCTGTTTGTTTTAGTAGCTTAATTTTCTAATCCTATTGCTGTCATACAGGCTTTTTCCACACTCTTAACCAGGCTGGTTGCTGATACTGGAGATGAACATGAACACAGGCATAAAGCAGGCTCCTGCACCCACCTGGCACGTGTACCACTGTGGGTCAAGGCTTGGGACATCCCACTCTTACTCCTGTCCGTGGACTTACTTGGGGCATGATGCAGCTGCTGTCCACACACACAACCCAGTTTCTTTGAGAACCAGTGTATACTGGGGAGGACCTGGGCAGTGACCTGATGCAAATCTGGAAAGGCCTCAAAGCACAGACCTGGACCACGGAGCTCAGACCTGCTGCTGAGGAGGGTGATATAGATGCAACCATACATCTCCAACCCAAAGCCATGCTGGAACCAGCCTCACATTATGCCTGACTCCTGGAGAACCCAAAACATTTGCATAAGTGTTTATCTCACTTTCAAAATATTATGACTAATCTTTCAGTGCTTGAGGCTCTAATGGAGCAAGTTACTTGAAACACAAATGTAACTTCAAGACCACCAATAGTCTCAATTAGCCTCAACCATAAATACTCTCAGATTTCAATAGAGCAATTTACATATTTACATATGTAAATAACTACATCACCAAATCAGGCCTTAAGCCCCACAGCATGGAGTGCTGCAGCAAAACTGTAGCTGTTACAAGAAAAGCAGTCCCCAGCTTATCACCCAGGGGAAACATGGTGCCTGTGAGGTCCTTTATGTCTTCCTCTGGGCACAAGAGACAACCATCTGTTTCCAAAATGAGCAAATCTCAGTCTTGACAACATTATATTATCTGCTCAGGACTGATGCCCTGAGCTTAAGGCATGGGATCACTAGGTGGGGTACACAGTATTTGCTTGGTCAGTCCAGGTAAGGAATCTCATAGAATCTCTTTACAAAGCCAAGTCTTTATACACATCAGCTTTGGTTTCTGAAGCTCTGCATGATCCATCTTTCTCCAGACCTCACTGAGCCTTGCTTGGGAAATGTAATCCCACAACTCAAGGCTATCCCATAGATGGTGCAGTGTAAATTGTTCTCCAGTTCCCTCCGTTTCCCTCCTCTGGCCCAGCATTCCTGGGAAGTTTAATAAATATGTAAAGCTTGCAACTGCAGCCCTGCTATCCTCGATAGCTCGAGCATCTTCTGGCCATTGTGCTTACAGGTTTTGCTAATCAGAGCAAACCAGGCTTGCAAATGAAATCTGATTAAGTAGTTTCCACCTCTGAAAAAGGGGATTAGCTAGACCTTTGATCCTCAGATATTGATTTGCAATTCAAAGGAGGTGTGACCTCAGCCGGACTTTCTTCTGGTCTCAGGCCCTTCCCCTTTCACTCCTCCTCCTGTTTACCAGAAAAAATCAGTTCATGCCTTCTCACGTACCCAGATCTAAAGCCTATTGAAGCCAGTGGAAAACCACCCACTGACTTCAATGGGCTTTGGATCAGTCCCACAATGGCTGACTTAGCCTTAAGTCCCAGGCTGTTTCAAAGCCAGCAGAACCAATTTCCCATCAAAATGACCAGAAGCTGGGAAGATATGTTCGCCTTTCAAACCTACAAATTCCACCCTTTTTTCTGTCTTCCATGACAACTCTTCAGTTGGAAATGCTGAAAATACTGTTCATTTTTTCCCTTCCAGTCCACATAGAGTTGCCCGTGGTGAATGGAAGGGCTCTGAGCCAGACTTACCAATGCAATTAAAGGACAACTCCTGCAGGCAGAACAGGGAGCAGCCATCACCGTTGATCTTGTTCATATCATCACATTCTTCCCCCAACTCTCTGTAGTCAGGGCGCACACATGCAAAAAAGAGTCAGATGGTTAAGTGGCATCATCCCCACAGTTGCTGCAACACCTCTGCAGAACCCCAAAGCCTTGAAATTTAGTACAGTGGCTTTGTGTGCCAAGTCTTAAAATACTTCTCCCTTTCTCCTCTAGCCCTCACTTTCGTTGTTCCTGCTTCACAAGCTTGCCCAGCCACTTCTCCCCTGCACATGTGGATACCACTTGCTGTTCTCTGATGAGGATATGCGCAAGTTCCTTCATAGCTGATGTGGCTGCAACTCAGCAGGTGGGGAAAAAGAGAACAGATATCTCCACAACTCTTTGTGTTAAATCTGGAAGGGCCAAATTGTGACCCCAGCATGGGAATAATAAGGCATAAAGCCTGGTGCTGGGCTATTCCAAGTGAAAGCACTTGGAGGAGAACAGTCAACAGGGAGCTGCTGGTGCAGGGGATGGGGTCCTGCCTTTTGCCAGCCCACTTGGTTGCAGGAGTGTGGGAAGAAGAATGGGAGCCAGATGAGAAAGGGGCTGCCACAGCTGAGAGTGGAGCCACAACCAACAAAGCTGTGACACAGTCTGGTTCCTGCTTGCTCCTGAGGCAGCTCAGCTATTGTTCAACGCTTGCTGCAAAGCCACAAGTGATGTTGAGGAATGTGTAAACATAACAGTAGGAGAAAAGTTATGGAAAGCAAAATTAATCTTTCTCCACCTCTCTCTCCAATACTACTCTGGCTTCATATGTCATTTGTTGTTCTCTCTGATTTCCCTGCCTGCTGGGCCTCATCCTTAACATACTTTCTGCCAGGTATATCATCTGACAGAGTTGTACTATGTGATTGCTGATCAACATTATTTCAAACAAATAATACTGGCTGGATTAAGCACTTGTTTGTTGTTACTTCCATTGTTTAAATTATTAAATTATCTAATGCCAGGAAGCTTTGAAGCAGGTGGCCTTAAGGGCCAACACGGTGAAAGACTAAACCCTGACACAGTTTTGAACAATTGATGTATATTTTCAGTGGTCAGGGGATTGGCACCCAGAGACGGAGCAGCAGATGCAGAACATGAAATTACCAGTATTCTCCCTCAGAGGCCAAATCTATCACCTCCAAATACATCCCAGCTCCTGTGGTGGGCCAAACAAAGGGTTGCACCTGGAACTTGGCCCACTGCACCCAGGGGTTTTACCCTGTTCACCATCTGCCAAGCACATGGGACTTCCTGTACAAGGACACCATTAAAGGCTGTGTGAATTTTTCCACCACTCACTTCAGCTCTATATAGGAAATGTAATATCCATGTACAAAGATATGGATATACAAACAAACAGCATAAACAGCATACCGTGTACTTCACTATCGATCCTTCTGTCTGGACTCCATTATCTGTATCTCTGTCTGTATCTACTGGTGCCAGGATTGCAGGGCCTAAGTTCCAATTAAATGTCATCATCCTGGTAATCATCAAGCATGTGAGTCATTATCTACAGATGAGAGCCGGCCGAAACAAGGAGACATCAGAGCTCATCAATTCCTTTCTAGTCTCAGATGCTGTCTGAGAAGATGTGCCCAGATTTATCTGTTTGCTTGCTCCAGACTTACATTTGGATAATCCCGTCTCCACAGTATCCACTTCCAGAGACATACACCAGGGTGGGGGAAGGCTCACTCTCCTCCGTCCCAGAAACAACGATGAGCTGGTATGTGTAGGTGGTCCTATCACTCAGTTCCCTGAGAGACAAAAGGAAACACTAAGTGATCAGTAAAACAAAGGCAATAGCAAAGGGCAGAGAAGGAGGTCCCAAAATTGGGGTTGACAGCCAAAAAAAGCAACTTTTAGTTCAGTCAGGTCCTCAGAATATTCCTACCTTGTTCTGATGGACTTAATTTTTAGTTGGGTGTCTTGTGAGCATAATCAGCACTACCCAAGCCTATGCTTCATTAATGGACACCTGAAATAGGTGCACCTCTTGACTATTTGACAGCTGAAGTATTTGCTGATGATGATCACTATATTTGTTGTGTTGCTGCTTACATCTCTATCCACTGCAGAGATGGCATTGCAGTGGCCCCCATGGCACTCTGTCAGTCCTCAAGACGTGCAGTCAGACATGAGAACAGCATTACAATCATAGAATTGTGGAATCATTTTTGTTGGAAAAGGCTTTTAAGATCATCAAGTACAACCATTTACCCAGCATTGCCAAATCCACCCCCTAAATCACTGCAAGGACAATGTTCCCTGCCAGCCTGTGTCATAGTTCATTTAAAGAACTTCAAATACCCTGAAAACACTGATTACTTCCTGCACATCCCTGAGCTCAATCCAGCTGGAGCCAGATGGAATTTGCCTATTGATTTAAGAATTGGACTGGGGATGCTACAGTGATAGATAAATAAGCTATTCCCTTAATATGGGTATTAAAACAGTAGAGTTAAAACGAGGATTTCGTCCTCTCCAAGGCAGCACAAAATATAGGATCCACAGCACTGGCTCACAATATTAGCACTGATATATTCACATGAAGTATTAGCAAATATTTATATATATAAATATATATATTTTATATATATATAATATCATCTGTATTTATACAAAGCCAGACTTACCTCTGCATCTGTAAATTAGGAGTAAATATTTTATGTGCAATATAAAAATAATATAAGCGTAATATAAAAGTTTAGCTCTTTTACAATGTCTCTTACATTATCAGAACTCAAAACCTTCCACAAAGAAACTCATTACCCTTCTCCTCATATTGCCAATTTGTAAAGCCATGGAGTGGCAAAGACAAAATGATTTCCTCGAAGTCATCAATCAGCCTAATTGCAGAGCCCATAATGCAACCCAGCTCTCTCCTAACCCACACCAGTCCCCCACTTACTCATTCATACTACCTCAGCTAGTGACAGTAATATACATGTCTTTTTGTCACAGGAACCTGGTCAAAAAGCATGTATTAATGAACTGTGTCCTGTGAGGAGATCCATCTCCTACACAGAACAGCAAAGACATTGAAGTACACATCAATGGGCTGGAGTTACTGAAATCCTCAAGCTCATGAAGTAAGCATTTCCTTAAAACATTCATTAAATTAACAAGCATCACTTTAACTCCAATATCACGCATTATATTTTAATAAAAAGCTGTTCTGCACAGACACTATGCCTGCAAAAAAACCATCCCTGACCGAATTGCCTGCGAGCAGTGCAGGGGTTTGAGTCTTTGTTACCACGCTTGAAACGGGGAGTGAAACTCACCCAGACAAAAGCACAACACAATAGACTTTCTCCCTTCTCCTCCACCTGATTCCTGGCAGCAGTAGTCTGTTGTTCCTGCTAGCTAAATTTGGAGTTCACACACCGCAAACATCAGCACAGCACCAGTATCCTGATTCACTTAGAGATTGGGGAGACAACTACGTAGATAGTGGTAAGAGTGGTTATTCAGTCAGTGTGAAAAATGTCAAACTGCAATCGTTGAGACCTGCTTAAAACAACTATTCTGAGAAGAAAAAAATACAAAATTACAGGAAGTAACTTGAGTGACCATTGATGTAGAATACTGAGGGCTTCCTCTTGATTTCATTTCTAGATAAATCCACTCACTAAGACAGGAAGTTTCTGGTGTACACTGACAAAATCAAAGCAGAGGCAAGCTATCATTACTAAAGAGAAGTTATTTCTCAAGTTCTTTCTCAAAACCATTCATAAAATATTTAAGATTAACAAGTATACTTGCAGAAATGTGGATTTTGTCACTTGGGATCTGCTAACCACAAAAAAGGTTCAATTCTTAGAAAAGACTGTTAACAAATGAACACTTTGGGCAGCTGTAACAACTACAAAATAAATAAATACATGCTGCTTGTTGTTGCACTGAGATCAGTCACGCTCAGAGGAGATCTGAAACAGGAGTATGTGCTCTCCAGAGGTGTCCTCCAGCACCAAGCAAGCAGAGCTGGAGATGTGCCTGGGCTGGAGCAGCAGAAAGCCACCTTAGAAATTCGAAACTCAAGACACCACACTTTCACCTTACCCTGGCCTGGTACAGCTAGTGGCAAAATCCTGATTGAGCTCTATGTGGCATTTCACATCTCAAGAGCTTCAACCTGAGATACTTATATCCTTCTGAACTCTGAAATATATCATATTGACAGCTGCTGAGAGTTTTAGCATTCCTTCACAGTACCCAGATTTTGGAAAAATAAGCTGCTAGAGAGACAATGAGTGCAATGCTTCGGGCCATAATCCAGTACCAGAGAGAAGGAGAAAGGAATGCAGGAATGAAAGGGTAAAAAATAACAAAAAAAGAATTTGTTCTCTCCTATATAGTTATAGGGCACCAAGGCCAACAATACAGACTATATCTAAAGATGTCAGCAAGTCAAGCTCAAGGTCTGCTCCAGGTGATGATAAAAGTGTGATTTTTTTTAATTTTTTTTTTTTACCATTTATTTTCTCTCCCCCTTCCCTGGAAGCTGGTGGCACACTCAGAGTGGTCCTGTGCTCTCTCTGCTCTGCTGGCAGACACATCAGAAGTGCGCCGGCTTTGTACGACGCTGCTTAAGGAAGTGAGAGAGAAGAACATCTTTAACATTAAGGATGTGAACAAACACTCTTTTAAATTTATATCTATGGTCTTTTAATGACCTTTTCGAGAACTGAGTAAGCTTCATTGATCGCCACAGCTTCCGCCTGTGGGGAGGCTGTCTTATTAAAAAGCAATGACTCAAACCCTCTGCTTAGAGGGGGAAATAGGATGCACCCTGTGAAATACCACAAGGGCAACTTTCCTGTCTGCTGTGGCAAGTGATGGATCCAGGGTCAGAAATATAAAACCCTCTAATTTCTTTTCTTGATTTTCCTGGGGAGGCCAGGCAGTGGAGTTGATCTTGCTGTGTTCCCCAGGCAAGGGACCTCTGCTTTCAGTTTGGGTGTTCCTGTAAAGCTGACAAGAGAAAGTACATCTCTGGGGAGTTGTTTTCCACTCAGAACAAGGTGGGTTTAGAGATTTACTGAATTTACAGAAGAAACACACATGGTCTCGAGTGCCAAGATATCTGCAAGGGCTGACACTGCCCCAACCACATCTGCTCTGTGCCCATTGTTGGTCTGCAGCATCTAAGGACACCACAGAGACTCAAGATGCAGAGAAAGTACCAGGGAAAAGCAAACATCTCACATATCTCTCCCTACTACAATGGCACAGATGTTTTTCTATAAATACTACACAATAATATCTACAAATACTACACAATATTTCTACTACAAATAATATCAGGAAGAGGTTTAATACAACAAAGACTTGATTCCAACAAAACTGAAAATATACCTAAGCTTCTGCCCTATAAAAACATGAATGGCCAGAAAACAATGAAAGGAGACAGTGTACCTATTATTTAAGGACAAGAAAACAAGCATCCCAAATTAACTTATGGTCATCACAGGCAGTGTCATATGAAACAGGCAAATTCCACGTCTCAGTTGTCCTCATGAAGGACCCATCCGTCTTTGACCTTAAACAGCCACCAAACTCTTGAGCCCAAAGACAATATTTCCTGAACAGCTCTTGACAACCCAGAGTGAGCCCCAGCCTCCCAGCAGTGATTCTGTTTCCCTCTAACACTGTCACCTTTTCTTTTCTTCTCTAGCAAGCTGAGCAAAACAGGAAATCTGCTGGCAGCAAATAGCAGTGACCCCACACCTTCACTTGTTGCAATGCTTTGAATCAAGGTGGTCTGAATGCAACTCAAAGTCCACACCATCTCCTGCCCTGTCCTCCACGTCCTGGAGCTGGGGAGCCTGTCCCCATATGCTACTCACAGCCACTGAAACATCCAGCATCCTTTACAGAGGTGCTGAAAAAACCTAAATATCCACTAACTCTGCAAAGAAGCCATGCACTGCTCAAACATGTTTACAGCTTCCCAGTCCTGGGCATTGAACTGGGGCTCAATGCTTCTAGATCAGAGGAGTGAAAACTGCTCTCATCTTTTTTCCAGTTCCTATCCTCTTTCCTTCATTGCTACAGACTAAAGGGATATGACTGTTTTCTTCTTTTACCTCCTCTCTTGCACACACTTCCCCTCTCCTTGCCATTCCTTCTTTTAATAAAAATGGCATGAGAAGCACGGCAGAAGATAATGAAGAGAATTCCTGCCCTCTCTGCAGTCAGCAGAGAGATGGGGTGGGATGCCGTAAACAACAGACATCCTGAGCTCTTACGCTGGGCTGTTTTTTCAGCTGCTGTCTGATCTCTGGCTGTTTGGATAAGCCCAATGACATGGCAGGTGCAAAGGCCTCAAAACAAGAACTCTTGCCTCTCTCTCAGACACTGAGCTGACTCAGAAGACAAATACCAAGGAAATAGCCTTGGAGAGGGTTTCCTCTCTGTCCATGATGAGATAGGTTCCAGTAGGGATGGTGAGTTTGCTCTGAGCCCTCAGACTTTTTAATGAGGTGTTTGTTTACCAGCAAATGAAAACAGGGTGGGTGAATGAACACTTGTGGATTGGAGGAAAGAGTGAGGACTGCGTGGTCAATTTCTGCTCCTAAACCCAGCTTAACCCTGAGCTGGGTTTCTAAGGAAGAATGTCAGAGCAGTCATTAACCTGAACAGATAAATCTCAGCTGAATGCTTGGTAGGGTTCACCTTGAACCATGAGGTGTCTCTGCTCTCTGAAATCCAGTTTCCCCATTCAAATCTGTAGCATCCAGCCAAACCCCAACCTCAACTTCTGGTTGTATCAGGAAAGTATTACTACTAACACCTGAACAAACCACCTCCACTTACACAACACCATGGTGATCCCACACATTTGAGATTGAAGTCAGAGGTTGAGGGATCCAATCTATTATGAAAAAATATATATACCCTTTGCTCCATGAAATACTTCGATGAACCAGCCACCACTAATGCTCATAATCACCACAAAACCCAAGCAGGCCATCAGTCTACATTTCTGCTTTTGCTCATGCTGATGTATGTCTCAAGAAGATTTAGAGACCTCAGCAAAATACTCCAGGTTTAACCCACAGCAACTCAGCTGTTCATCGGTTCCTCTGAGCTGCAAGCATGGGCATTTGCTACTCAGACCAAATCCATTCCTTCATAAGATGCCCCAGTGCACAACTACACACCTGAAACCCAGGTCCAGTTTAGGACCTCATTCACATTTGGTTTTGGACATTTGTTTTTTACAGAGACCACTCTCTTCTGCCCTTTGTGCAACAGCCGTAAGATTTTAAGCAGCAAATATACAGATATATATGCAACTGATTAACTCCAGAAGACTTTGATATAATCATCCAGCTATTTGACCTGGTACCAATTTAAAACACAGTAGCACATTTAATATAAAACAAAGTTTGCAACAAAGGCCTTAAAGATATTTCTTGATTTTTTTTTTCCTCAAATGAAAAAAAACATTAAATATCGGAAGACAATTTTCTGCTTTTATGTTTAAATAACAACAATTACATATTTTTAAAGCGGATGATATAAATGGAGGATCTAAATGAGACTGGGTTACAAATCTTGGAACAAAGCAAACCCTTGAGGCTCAGGGCCTCACATGGGTGTTTGCACTAGCTGGGCAATTTCACAGCAGCACACAGGTTAAGTGACGGAGCACCTGGTTGCTATTAGAGCAGGAAAGGAGGGAAAAAAATCTATTGTGTTTGCTTCTTCACTGTTGCCATCAGTCCCTAAGCTGAGACAGGAGCTTCTCAACATGAAATGGAGGTGGCTGTCACAGTAGAGAAGGCTGTTACACTTTGAGGAAGGAAAAATCTGGGGCAGGAAGCCCTTTTGCCAACTGGAGGAAGCCAGAACTTCCCTATGGATTTCAAAGGAACTGTGCTAGTATCACCACCTGAGGACAGTGCCTGGTGTACCAACACGGCAGGGAGGAAACAGTAACACAACGGGTAGGCAGGTTAGGACAGGTAAAATGCTTTAAAGGCCATCATCATCACTGGAAACCTTTGCCTGCTCCACTGTGCCTCTTGGTGAGCACTGCCTGATTACTCACAAAGGTTGTGCTGTGGCTTCTCCATACAGGACTGCCAGCAGCAGGATCTGCATGGGCTCCAGTGCTGGTTCAGCTCACACTGCAGGAGAAACGCATGACAAAAACCCTGCACAGGGTCTGGGACCCCAACCACCCTCAGCTTGTTGAAGGTGGGAGCATTTAGGTTCCAACACCCTTTGTCAGGTTTAGCTCTCCCCATGGGCACTTCCAGTTTAGGGTCATCAGCTTGGCAGAACGCTATTCTTCAGCTTCTCTGAATCCAGACCCGATCTCTAGGATTTCCTTTCAACAGGCATCAGCCAAGACCCAATTTTCAGAACTTAATACCCTCCTGTTTCCATGTAATCTCACCAAAATGGCAAACAGAGCCCAGGGAGCAGACTGTCACAGTGCCTGATCCAAAGGCTCCTGAAGCCAGTGCAAGTTATTATGTGCATTTTCAATAGGGCTTAGATTGGGCCCCAAGTGAACACAGATGTCTGCAGTTTTCTCTGGTTTCACCTCTACCATCCTACCCCTCCAAAGCTCCACTTTGGAGACTAAGGGGGTGGAGGGAACCGTGGCACTCTTGGGGTGCTGCTATTTGGGAGGGATCCTGTCTGTACACGTGTGTATGCGTGAGAGAGACGTATGTGCTGTCATGCAGAGCAGAGACTTGGGTGAGGAGATGAGGTGACTATTCCAAAGGAACATTTTGTCATTTCCCTCCTTAGGGGATCTGTGTTTTGCCTTAAGCCACTTCAGATTATGAGAAATCCTACTAGCTGGTCTCCAATGGGACCTTTAATGGTTTAATAACTGAACATTACTGAACATATTTCCACTCGCCTCTTTCTAAAATCCCATCATGAGCTAATTTCCTCTATTGTCATTACATCTGCAACTGGTCTTACATTAAAAAAACAAACACAAACCTGTACCACTGTGAATAAATGATCTGGTTTGCTGCACTGAGCTCTCAGGACTAATATTTTTAGTAGTGGCTGATAATTTGGGGTGTACAGTCCCAAGTACACTCTCTGCCTTTTGCAGAGAAGAATGAGCTTGATTTCTACCTTGCCCCTCCTATCACAAAAAGCTCCAGGAAAATGCTGGCACTGGGCCACCAGCAGGGAGATGCTAATGTCATCACCCATTTATGAAGATCCTGGCCAGAAAGTCTAAGATGAATCCTGAATGAAGCAACCACATAATGGGTTTGCTGGGCCCACAGCATGCTCAGTGCATCACTTGCCAGGCAATGATACACCTAACAGGCTTCTGCATTGGCTGACACTGTACCTAGGAAGGTATTATGGGCTGCACAGGTGTTTCAGTCTTACTGTAGAGTTGTTTTCAAATCCTTGCCTTTTATAGTTCCAAATTTACCAGGCTTGGATTTTTTTTTCCTAAGAAACTGTATTAAAAGAAAATGCCCAGGAAATGACCAGGCCAATAGTTCAGTAAAATTTACCAAAAAAAAGTTGTACTGGCTGACACTGCTGATAAAAAGGCAGGTAACACATTTCTGCTCCCTCTGCAGTATTTGAGGCTCACTCCAAGTTTTACAAGATAGTTATTTTTAAATTGTTGCATAACACATGTCTGTCCAATATTTCTTTCCTCAATCAAGCAAAGAAAATGCATTTGTTATTCTTGGGAGGTTTCTAGGGCTTATCTTATTTAGAGCCCAAAATAAAGATACACACAAGAAGGCAAACATCAGAGAGAAATTACTATCAATGAGATAATGCACAGCCTAATTTAACACATATCTGAGACTGTTTCACCTGCAATAAATTATTTTGCCCAGCAGGAAAAGTCCTGTGTGACCTTCATTTATTTATTTATTTATTTACTTCCCTGCAGCTGAAAACTCTGCTACTACTTCAAGGTCAAATTCTGAGTTCAAATTCCAAGTTCGACTTCTGAGTTCAGATTCTACACTGGCTGGGGGCAATTAAATATATCAGTTTCTAATAGTATCTATTTGGTTAATAATAGGATCACTTTTTCAGGGACATTTGCACATGGCTGAGTTGTAGTCTACAGGTCTGATCTCTCTACAGCCTCTGCGTATCACCGAGGTGATGGGAGATGTGAATCCAACACAGCAGCAGTCCTTTGGGAGTGTCCTGGCTGGAGCTGAGCTGGCAGAGCTGATCCTGAAACAAAATGTCATTCCTCAAATGAATCAGTCCCTCTTCTCATACTCTCCTTGAGTCATATCTTTGAGACAGGCAGCTGGAGGTCATTCAAGGCAATGCCACCCTTCAAACAGAGACCTAGGCTGAACAACTTCTCTGGGCTGCCCTGTCTCAGGATCAGAAACTCACCAGGATACCAACCCGCCTGTACTACCTAATTCTTGCATCATGTGAGACTGAGCCAGAACAGGAGCTATGGATTTTGTCAAGTGCCAGTTACAGCATTACATAAGAAACCGCAACAACAAAGAATCACAAATCTATCACTACAGCTGGCACCAAACAGCATCTTTGCACAGCCTTAGCAGAAAAGCTGTCTCCTGAATGGGCACAGACAGTCTGATTGTTCTTTCTCTTCTCCAGGGCAGGGTTAAGGCAATTTGGCACAGGGTGGTAAGGGAAAAAATTGCTCTATCTGTTCTGTGTGGGGGGCCAGGAAGCAGGTTTTATTCTTTCACAAAGATAACCTGGCACCTTTAATGAAGAAAGCAAGAAAGAAGAAAAGCCATCAGAATGTGGCTTCCAGATGTCAAGTCACATCAGCCAAGTGGAGATGCACCATCCCCCAGAGCAGGGGCACTGGTGGCCTCTGAAGTTTAACTGAGATCTTGGAAAGAAAGCACCCAGTGTATTTCTCCTGTAAAATGCTGGGCACGCCACGGTAACTATAAATAATTACAACTGTTACCTCGGTATTTAGCAGCACATGTGTGAAAGGAAGGTGCAGGAACAGTAGATGGAAAAGAGGGACTCTCTGGAAAAGCTTTCCCTGGAAAACTTTTCCTGGCTTCCCAAGCCCTGGGTGTAGAGCAGGGATACATGCTTCTGTCTGCCTTCAGAAGCAGAGTCACTCAGCCCCAGACCCTCACTGCCCTCCAAGCCAGAGGCAAGGCCACAAGGTTTGGAAAAGAAAAGAATTCCCTCAGGGGGAGTTGGCAGTGAAGATGCTTCTGGGTGAAGGATCCTCCCTCCTACCAGCACTTCACCTCAGTTAGGGTCAGATGAGCCCATGACCAGGTTTCTTACTGTTAGAAGGGAAGGCACTCTACAGGTAATTGTCCCATGTTTTTCTGTTCTTTCATCATGGGAAATTTCCAGGGTCATTAAGCAGAAGCAGGGCAATCAATATTGGCTGCACGAGGAAAGAGCTGACAACACAGCCAGGGTTTGAGAGAGCCTCAGAGGGGCTGGAGGAGGGATGGTGCTCAGACCAGCACATTCACTGAGCTCCAGGTCTGCTCCTCTGCCCTGCACCAGCTGGACATTAAACGTCACAACTTTGACAAACCTGACCAGAGGCAGCACCATTACACTCCAAGCTCTTCGGTGACACGTGGGGACATACAGACAGTGACAGCACAGATGCTAATCCAGCTGGGAAACTAGGCTCAGAGAGGAACAGCTGAAACATTTACTCCTTAATGCAAAGTCTCTGAATAAAGAACTAGGCAAGGGCTAGTGGTGCTACTATTGTATCTGACCCTGGAAATTTTAGGGGAATGAGAAAAATGGTGGAACAGAAGCAGGGGTGGCTTCTTGGGAAAGCTCCAGATAGCTTTGTCCATACAAAACTGCAGACTAACATTAGTTAAGATCTTAGGAATGAGCAAGAAACCATGAATAAGAGTAAATCTGTTCCTGTTGATGCTTGGTAAAAGTGTTTTAAAAAGAGATGAGCTATAAACTTGCCTATGAATGCAGATACAGATCTCATATATTACTAGAGAGAAAAATGTGAAGACTTGTGCAACTATGGAATGAAACTTCCTGGATGCAGACTAGAGAACAAATGCTTCTAGAAATGGCAGGTCTGTGGTGCTGAGAGCAGATATCAAATACCCTGGGACTCACAAGAGATGACACTACCTTGCACTTACTTCTCATAGCTGTAATGGATTGAATTGAATGAGAAATTTAAATGAAAGTGGAAATTCACCTTTCAGCTACCACTTTGAAGTTAACTAACACACATTTCCTGCAAATAAAAATCTAAACCATAAAAGTCCAGATATTTGAAGACAGCAGAGAACTCACTCAGTCCATGCAGAGAAGGATGAAGTTATCATGTAGATATGACTAATTCACATGACTGGCTATCTCAAAATGGTGCATATGCTGCTATAAGATGATATTATGCATACAGGTTTAAGAAATTCAGAATAAGGTGGGGGCTCTTCAGTGCAAGTGCAAGGGGAAGAAGCAGTTGGTTGTATTTATGTAATCACAAAAAACGAAACATGAGGGCCTTGCACGCATCAAAGCAAGGCATTTCCAGGGTAAGTATTCATACACAAGGACATCTGGAATATCATATACAGTTCTAAAGCCTGTTGGGAATCCAGATGTGAAGCACGTTGATATCACACAGGCAACCTAGCAGTTCTTGCAGATAAATCTGGGCATGTAAAGTGCTTTCTTAACATTTCAGTCCTATCTTAGATACTCCCCAGTGTTTGCTGACATATCGAGAGAAGTTTGGCAAGGTAACTGTGGAGGAGGGGTAAGCAGAAGATGGTGATAATGTGGGCTTCAGCTTTTGGTGTTGGGAGAACATCCACAGAACGATCTGTATCTTGTTTGGGTGGAAATATGGCGTTAATTATCTTCATGACAGATGGATCTGGCAATCCATTTCAGCTGCTTTAGATCATGCATTCCTCTGGCTGGTAGACCTTCAGAAAATAGAGAAATAGATCTTCAAGATGAAGAAAGGAATGCCATAATAAGGACAGATGTTGCCATGAAATTTTAGTGCTGCAGGCACCACATATCATTGTGATATTCATATTTTTCCAGTCCTCTGTTCAGCTGGGCCTGTGTCATGTAAATGCAGCCTTCTTGTTGAGTTCAGGGGCTAAGAGCACACCAATAATTGCAGTAATGAATTATTGCTCATTATAAATAGTCACAGCTGATTCTCCAGCCTCTCTGCTTGCTTGTATTTGTAGGCCTTCAGACTAAGAATGGTTTTCCAACCTCTTCAACTGGTCATCATCTGGGGTTTCTGACAAATCACCTACCATGTGCCCTTTGGACTGGATACCAGTAAAAAATGGCAAGTGCACCAATAATACAAATTTTGAAACAAAGTTTTTGGATAAAGCACAGGGCTAAAGAACATGAAATTCAAAGAGCAAACACACAGCAGCCCTGCAGCTACCTGTAATCTTGAGGACTGTCACATCTTGGTCATCCTGCCACCACTCCAAGAAGCCTGAGTGAGATGTGCACTCCACAGTCATAGGTGTACAGTTAAAACACAGTAAATGCCATAGAGTTTGTAAGTTTAGTGCTCAATGAAGGAAAAAAAAAAAAAATTAAAAATCCTGTTCTTACTTAAACAACAACTGTACACATATATTGAACAGCCACTTCCAATTATTATCAAGAAACAGAAAATGTTTAGCCATTGATTCGAAGTGTAAAGTAGCCAAAACTGAGGAGACATATTCTCTATATGGCAAAATGCAAGTTTCTCTCTCAGTCTCTCTTTTTTTCTTTCTTTTTCAAGCATGAATGTAGCATCTCTAGGTGTCACTTAGGTACTAAAGCTCTAGTCAGTGTAGGAATGGCTCATTAATATATCACAGGAGAGCAGTAGTGGCTGCTCATCTCTCCTAAACCACAACTCTCACCAGGGCTTCGTGCTGGGATTCTTTCTGAGGTTATTTCAGTCAATGCTTTTGTCTTGAAAAAACCATACAAGTTACCAGCACAAAGGCAACTCGATCCATCGTAGTCCACCACATTTTGAGGTTTCCTACAAAGTCTGCGGCAGAAAAGAAAGTTGGGAAAGTTTCCAATTCTTCGAAACTTTTCCAGTCATTCTGACAACTTTCCAAAACTAACCTCGGTGTCTGACAGCTCAGCCTGCCAGCGGGGAGAGCACAGATCCCACCAGCACACCCGGCTGCTCACCGCTCGCAAATTCGACTACTGAGAGCACAATGGGGAGAACAGGATGCTCACCCCTGACTCTCCCAGTGGCACTGACACCTGGCTGTACCTGTGACACCCTCCAGAGAGCATATCGTTGTGGGCACTCTCTTCTCACTGAGCTCTGAAAACATCATTGGTTCCTACAAAGAGTAAAACATGTGAGTTCAAGGGCCACAGTAAGGGCAAAGCAACGGCTGTGTTTGCCATGGTGGCTCTCTTGAAATTATTTCTAGAGAAGAGCCAGAGTGAAACCCTCTACATAAAAGCCAAATCCAAAGTTTGGATTAAATAGTGAGACTGTGAAGCTTGCAGATGAGGCTCCTTCCTTATCACTTGCTGCAGTGTGAAGACTCAGCAGTTCCGTGCTGCACCTGGCCTGACCTCACCTCTTTTTTTCCCCCCACTGATTTATTTAGCTTTCTGCTATCTTCCCAGACTCTGATTCTCATTTTGTATCACAGATACCAGCCATTCTGGCTGATCATACTCCATGGAATTGAGTGTTATCTTGCCTGGTTTCTGTAAGGCCCATGGATAAGGTCCTGTCCCTTAGAAATGACTGCTAGACTAGCTTAAGCCACGAGCTGAGATTAAAATTCAGCTTGAGAAGGGAAAGTCTGATATTATTTTGCATTTCTTAATAAAAAGTTTTCACTGTCATAGCTATTTACTCTCCTGTGTGGAGCACCCAGTGCTGACTAGGCAAGGGTTATCCATTAAAGGCCCTTTCTTTGGTGGGAAGAAGGTAGGAGAAATTATTTTCTTTCAGCATCGCCACATCTGGGGAAAGGATCTTGCTCACAGATAACAGCGCAAGCAAATATTTTCTTTGGGAGAAAAAGAGAAAGTGAAGATCAAGGTAAGAGGAGGCAAGATTAAAGATATGCCACTGCCTTCAAACTAACCTTCCACAGAATGTGTGGGGGGGTTATTTTGTTTAATATGGAAAACACGCAAAAGCATAAAGGAGGGGTAACTGGCTTGGGGCTTAGAGAGAGATAAAGGGGCTGCAAGGTCTGGCTGCACAGATAAGCTGAATTCCAGCTGTACAGAACAAGACAAACAGGCAGGTGCAAACAGTCTGAGAGAGATTGTCTTTACCTCTACACATGTGTGCATGTAGGAGCACAGCCCAACACCTCTGTCCCTGACTTCACCGAAGCATCTTCCCTTCCTCCCTTCTTAGGCAGTGTAAGGACTGTGGCCAGTCTTTGCACAAGGTGTTAATGGGAAATTCATCTTGCTTTTTGCCTCTACCATATACACACCACCCCATGCAGAGTTTCAGTGAGTTTGATGCACCTCAAGGTATGGCCCAGTACTATGAGTCTGCATGACCCACCAGCAGAAGGACAGCCAGTGCTGGGCGCACAGACAAGTTAGGATTAAAAAAAAAAACTTAAAAATTCACCCCACTTTTACAGCTTTAAAACACATGCCGAAATCTTGAATCAAAACCAACTGTAAGTGCTAAGGAATCTGCATTTTTGACTCCTCACCCAGTGACTAAAAACTTCATTCTAGTTTTCCTAACATCTCCTGGAAGCTCGCTGGCTGGATTTTCCCTATACTCCTTGGAAAGACACAGATGAGCTGAGGCCAGCTAGATAGTAGGGTTTGGTTTGGGTTTGGTTGGTAGGCTGGCTGGGCCACCAGGAGCATCCATTTCTTCCTGCTGATCACAGGTAGAGCCCAGAAAGACTAACATAAAATTTATGACTGATTTTAAGCTAGATATGGAACTAGCTGAGACATACAGGCAGGTACAGTAGTTTCAGCTCATGGGATTTATTCAGTGACGCACAGGAAAATTATCATTAATCCCTGGCTACTGGTTCAAGTATTATACAACTCTTTCACTATACAGCTGGCTATAAGGTAGAAGCCACCCACAAAATCATAGTAAAAGAAAAGGGATAGACCTCAGAATACAAGTTGGTTTTGGGCTTTTCTTCTTTTATTCTTCCACATTTTGTTATGAACTCGAAACTGGACCTGTTTCTGTGGGAACTTCTGCTAAGGTATGCAAATATTTCAAACCATACTAGTCCCATTTTCCAAGGAGAGTGGGCCAGGTTTCAGGCAAAGATGCTTTCACAGCAAAACCCTGGGAAAATTCACCGTTTTCCATGTTTCCACTATGCCAATATTCATCTCATGTTAAGAGCCAGCAATTGTTGGAACAAGGCTACAACCCAAGAAAGCACTTAAGCACATGCTTAACTTTCAACACATGCGTAACTTCAGTGATGTCCTGGGTTTTGGTTTTTTATTCACTATTGTTAGTTGAATAGTTAACTTGAATTTTTAAATCCGTAGGGACATTTTGCATCTTCTGAGCTGTATAATTGGGCCATGAAAGGGATGGTAGCTCATGACTACTGAACTGTTAATTAATAATTTTTATTATATTTAAATATGGTTTAGGAAACCATCACGATGTACACTTCCTTGATATTAGCTGTACTAATTAGATCACCTTTTCTAAATCAGTGTGCAGTTTTCCTAGCAGGTTTTCTTTTATCTGGTATCCATTTTTCAAAAGAGCTTCATGTTGTCCCTGCAGATGAGTGGATCATTTCCAGAGAATCATGTCATGCAAAAGATGTGTTTCTTACTACTACAGAATGTCTATGAGTAGATTATGGATGTCCTTGATATCATCAACTATTTTGAAGTTCAACTTCCCTCAACAAAGAATAACTACATCTGGGATGAAAGAGTCCCTGCAACAAAATAGCACATGTGGTATGTTTGCTACATTAGAGCAATCTCATTAAACACAGTTTGTTTCAGTGACAGGTGAAAGCAGAAAGTAGCAGAAATATGTTTGTACACCTGAACATGCAAGTGTATTTCTTGCATCCTTTGTTTAGCAGCTAATTGGTGCTCCACCACTGAAAGCTATTTCTCCATCAAAATATTACTTTCAAAAAACTTCTACAGAAATTATGACCACGTTACTCCTAAAGTCCTCATTTAGGTTATTGTAAACATTTAATTTATCGTGGCTTGAGTAGTCTGCAATAACCTTTCTGGTTCAGGAAAGCCTGAATTACACATTTATGCACAATTAGCCTAGAAATATCTCCAAAAAAAAAAAAATCCACAAAATCTCAGGGTACTTCACCTGAGTGTGTGATGTTCCTGGTTTCAGAGAGAAACTTTGAGAATATCCTCTGTTGGTGAAACCTGATACATCTACTTAGCTCAAACTCCAACAACCTATTGTGATGCTGGACATTAAAAGAAAGGGAAGAGCAGATTATCACTTTTCCCTGAACAAGTCTATTCAGCTCTCTAGAAAGCAGTACTTACATGTCAATGAATCTTCTGCTGAGGTTTGAGATGACAACTGGAGATCCAGACTGGAAAGGAGGGTCCCGAACCACTTTGTACTGGATGGGTTTGCAGTTTGCACACAGTGTGCTGTGGGGGACAGAGCTCAGCATGGCAGCATCAATTTCCAGGTGCTCATCCAGAGTGTAGATCTGAATTCCATACACCTCCTCACCCACTTGTCCTACATCCAGCATTATGGTCAATGGGATGTCGCAGAAGATGTTCTGCGGCCCAAGAGAAATGTTCTTCCCACTGACGGTGAGCAACTTGATGTCATTCACTGCTCCACTGGAGTCCCAGTCTGGGGAAACAAATGTCACCCAGACTGTAAGGGACTCGGGAGTCAGGGGATAACGGAACTCCAGCTGCAGGTAGCAGCCCTGAGGCTCAGGACAGGCTGGGGGCACTGTGTGTTGGTTGACTGCTGAGTTGGGGCTCCATGTTCTGACACTGGATTTACAAGGCTGCTCAACATCAGGATGGCCTGGAAACAAAGGAGGAAGAAAAGACAGGGCATGAAAGAAGGTAGAGAACATGGGTTGTTATTGTCACCAGTGCTGAAAGACTAAATGGTGGAAGCAAAGTATATCCATCCAGGAAACCAATTATTTACTTGAGCAGAACAGATATGGCCAGCATGGAGAGCAGGAATATAAAGTCAACATCTCCTGGCCACGTGGGAGACACAAACCCAGCTGAAGTGTCCAGCTGGAGTGGACACCACACAACACACTGTGCCAATGTGTCTGGTCCTGTTTCTCCTATTTCTAGTGCCACCCCCTTTTGCCAATATTTTCTACCCCTTCCACTAGGTACTTCACCCAATAAACAGAGTCACTTTGGATTCAGTTCACCTCTGTGCTCCTGCTTGTCACTCTAAAAGAGAACCTTTTTCTCTTCTCTTTGACAAAGACAAAGAAAAGTGCTTTTGCTTGTTCCAAGAAGCTGTTGCACCGTGCTGTTGAGGGACAACTCCTCCTCTGTCATGTACAAGCTAAGCTAACACATTGTGTAAGACTCCTTTCTCTGAAGGCAGATGGAGCACAGGTCTGAGCTGCCTCTTTGCACTCATTGTAGGAAACAACAGGCACTTGTATTTCTATGTTTCTCACCGTTGGCTATGTTCAACTACATGGGAGGTATTACTAAAAACTAATGAAAGCCACAATGCTTGCTGGGTTCCCAAATACTATGGTAACATTACAGTTTGGCACAGAGGCATGGACTGCAAGATCCAGAGAGGTCAGATGGGTGGAACAGTTGGTAACAGAATCCAGTGAGAGCTATAAATTCCCTCTTCCTTCCCAAATAATCACACAAAAAGGGAGCAGACAGGACATGGAGAAGGCAAAATACAGAAAAGAAGAAAGGGAAAAGATAAAGAAAGGCAACAAGAGGAAAGAAATGGAGAAGGCAGAGGTAAAAAAAAAAAAAAAGGAGAGAAAAAGCACAGCTGTTTGCATCCAAGGAAGAAAGCAAGATAAAGCACTGGGCAAACATGAACAAACAGGACATCACTGCTAATTCAAAGAGAAAAGGGCAATGTGTGAAGGTTATTCTTATTGTCTGTGATCCAATGAAGTGTTAGAAATGTGCCTCTTTTGTCAAGGATAAACAGCACAGGGAATTCTCCTGTCCATACCAAGTGAACCTAGATGCAGAATAGATTTCCTGGTATCTCAGGCAGTCCTCCCCATGATCTGACATGACTGTCCTGCAGATGCACAGCTTTTATCACTTCTCCCTCACCGGCACAGACCCCAAAGCTCTCCTCTCCTCCTCCCGTGCCACAGAGCAGCAAGAGTGCCACTAACCACAGCATCTGGAGAGACCACACCAGTGATAGACTTTGAAGAAAGCCAGAGTTCCATTTCACATGCTCAAGTTTTGGGGTTTTTTTTCCCCGCTTGCAAGGACTGTGTATATAATCATTTGGAGTAGCAAGTACCCCATTCTTCTCACAGACTCAGAGTGAGCACCTGACTGCAGCCCTAAGAAGATGATTTTTAACTCCAGTATCTCAGAGGGTTTTGGAAAGATATGTAAATCTTATCACTGCCATCTCACAGGTAGGAACATGGAGGTGATTAACAGCTTACAGACTTGTATATTTTCAAAGTGGTCTCCACATGGGTTCCTGCAAATTTGCCTCTGCAAGATGTAAACTGTAGAGACAACCAGGTGAACACGATCAGGTGTTGCCAGGTAGGAGGAGGAAGGCATGAGCTCCTGTTAACCCACCTGTGCCCAGTTAGGGCTGGGCCCAACTGCACATGAGCAGAATTGGGGGACCAATAAAAGGTGGGCCTTGAGAAGCCACCAGAGCTCACTCTAGAGCAGCCTGAGGAAGAGGATAGTTGACTCTGGAGCACTAGCACCAAGATAGACTGACTGATTCTAAGGGCAACTTTTGGAGTGCTGTCCTTGTGCCTTGGCAAGAACACCCACTGGACCCCAAAACACCATGGTCCAGGAAAGGATTGTCTGCAACAGTAAACAGTGAATAAACATACATGTCTTGGTAGAGCAAGGCATGATCCCCAGAGTTAGATGGGTTGAAGTCAACATCCAGTGATTTTAATGCAGAACATTACCCACAATGGGAGCTTGATTGTAGTCATCCATAGGCTAAAGACCTTGAGATAAAGAGTTCTTTTCTTAAATATTGTCAGACACTTAGACCTGAGTAAAAAATATTCATTTAATTGTGGAAGAGGATGGAAACCTTATTCTATGGCACTCTAGATTTCTAGAGATTGGTAAGTACTATGCAAATAACAAATATTTGCATTTTAAAAATAATGGTGTAGTAGCTGTTTTGCCCCTGTGCGTTCAGATTCTAAAATCCTTAAGGTTATGAGATCATCAGCAAGATCAGGCATAGAACAGCACCTCATCCAACATCATGACTTGCCTAGCACAAACAGACTGGGAATCTGATGATTGTGAGGAAAGGCCAAATCCTTTCACCAGTTAGAGAGGAAGAATGGTATATGTTTGGAGGGAGGCTTCCCCCAAACATCAGCTGCTGCCTGGTGTGTCCTGCAGTTAAGTGAAGTGGCTGTGATAAATGTCCCTCCCTTGACCCGTCACATGGGCAGAGACTTGACACACCAGTTGGTGTCAGCAGCTTCTCGGTGTGTGACCACTGTCACAACTCTGACTCGCTGAATTTTTAACATGTTCAAGACAATGGGACCATTGCAGTGGGACTCTAAGGTCCAGCTATGACAGTTCCACTTGAAAATACAGAACTAATCACTCTTGAGTGAAATACTGGCCACTGGGAAAGACAGGGCAGGAGAGCAGACTAAGGCATTAATATTTTTTTTTTAATTATATTCTCACACTTCTTCCAGTCAATAGAGAGCCAGGCAGTAGGAATTGACTGGTAGATGCATATATTGCATGGTAAGCAAAGGTACTTTTGGGGGTTTGAGCCAAAATCACCTTTCATATATAAAAAAAAACCATCAACCAAGTTGTAGAGGTGCTGTGAGGTTTGTTTATCTAGCTGGTGCTGCTGGTGAGAATCTTAGAGCTTTCTTGCTCTACAGTGAAGGCAAAGAGTAAATCAAACCAAGCTGATCTCCAGTGCCTTCCCACAGCTCCTGCCAAGCAGCAAAGGGCTTCTCATGCAAGGATAACAACTGTCTGGGAAAGAATCACAAACTATCTCAGCCCAGGTGGTTGGACTCCACAAAGCTCTTACACTGGGAGGACATGAAGAAGGGCCCAGTCCCTATTATGTTGTTACCCCCAAGATGTCAGGAAACCAAAACCAGACAAACCAGATCCAGAGCTGCTTCAGAGACATGGGGAAAACGTGGATTTCTGGTATGAAGCTGGATGAGTAGTACTATGAAACATTTTTCATGAGTGTGGTCTCAGATTTTAAAATTAGTTCATTTTGGTTACATGTGCACCTCTTCTCTACTCACTTTCCATGAACATTCAAGCAGTGGAGATCTACACACATGAACACTTGCAGAATTTGAATTTGAGCTTACATGCTTGAATACTCACAGATAGACAATTAAAGAAGCCAAACAATGATCTAACTGTGCTATTTGTAACTCAGACCAAGTGCAAATAAGCAGAGATCCTGAATCTCAGGAAGGGTGGTAGTGATGACAGAAAATTACGGAGCAACAAATACCATATGTGTGGTATGTTTTCTACCCTAAAGTGGGGACAACTTATTACATAGTTCAAGGATAGCTATCCCAAATTTTCTTTCCAGAGAAAATGGCACAACAGCAACTGAATGAGAGAGATAAGGATCCTGTCTGCACCCTTCAGAGTTAAGAACACGCAGTCACACACTGTAAGAAGAGGAAATTAAATGCAAAACGCAGCTGAGTAATAAATCTTAGAGTAGTTTAGTTTCTCTAGGAATGATGCTGCTGGCAAGATGTGTGAGATCTAGACATTTTCAAATCAGAGCTCATTGGAGAAAATTTTGATGGAACTGTGTATCTCAATGGAATATGCAGTTCTTCCAAAATCAAAACACTTTGCAAAACTGGGTTTATTTGGCCACAGTTTTATTCTGGAAAAGAAAATGGGAAGAAAGTTCTGACAATATTAGAACATCATGTTTTGGTGTTTTTGGAAGAAGTAATTTCATTTTGCATTTTGAAACACTTTTCATTTTTATATTAGAAGTTGCTTTCACCCTAGATTAGATTTGTCCTAAATAGAGATATTTTCAAATGTCATAATTTAACCCAAGTTCATGAAAGGGGAATTATATGAGCTAAACAAAACATTTTGGCCAGCCTCAAGCACTTTTTGTTTTTAATTTTCCTTCATGGAGAATTTAAAAAGTTTCAGGTTTTGTTCCAAACAAAACCAGGTTTTAAAGTCTTGTAATCCTTGGCTAAGTGGAAATTCCACCTTTCACCCTGCTCTACTACTGCAAGCCATCCAAATTTTGCTAATCCTGTTTACTTGCTAATCCAGTCACACTTGCAGCCAGAATGCTGCTTCCCAGGACTGAGCTCTTGAACATCATCCACCCAAGGGCAGGTTGCAGTCTGTTCTGTGCCTGGCAGACTCTGCCCTGAGATGGCCAAACTGTGGGGGTCAGTTGAATCACAACCTCTGTTGGGTCCCCACCCTGGGAGATGCATGTGCAGGGCAGAAGACACTTTCCCACACACCTTGTCCCATCACACAGTTGGGGACACAGCTGACCTTAAAAGCTGAGAGGGCTCTCGGGTGCTAGCACATGTATCACCATATGATCTTACAAATAATTCTTCTTGTAGAATAACTCCCACGTGGTCTAAGTGCAGGACAGAGAAGCCCATAATATTAGAAGGAGTTTGTATAGTGAGTTTGTAACACCCAGGGATAGGTCTTTTGAGTTCACTGAACCCACTTGTGCATTTACAGTGAAATCTGGGCCCAGAGTGTGCTGCTCCTGAAGGAACAGCTTGTGACCAACAGATTGAAACAATATTCTGCTCTTTCCAAATCATAACTTGTGATTAGTGACCTCTGTCTGGTATAATCTCAAATATTCTCTGCCACATCTACCTACTTACATAATGGAAGGTACATATGGAGTAGTTAATGATGGAGATCTAATAGCATTGTATGACCAGCTCTGCAGACCATTCTCCCTCCCACATGCTCCAAGAGAAGCAGTAAGAATGATATACAAAACACCCTGAACTAGACTGGGCTTGACATAGTCACCTTAACTCATGCTTTAGAGTACTTGGCCAAAGGGCCATCAGATGTGTATTCCTTTAAGCCTGCCTGACTGTGCAGCCTGCTACTGTCCAATGCAAATAAATAGGTCCAAATAATAACATGCAATTCTTCACTTTCAGAGCTGGAGTAGAAGTAGTAATTAGCTCCCCTGGGGAATTCATCTGGCAGATGTGAATGGTCAGCATTTCTTGGCACTCGGCTGCTTTCTGAAATTCAGGTTCACCTCCAAGAACTCATTTAATTCATGGGCAGGGTCAGGACATAGGGGTCAGCACACAGGTATTCCAGGCAGTGGCATTACTCTGGGGCACAGTGCATTCATCTCTCCTCTGGTTTTGTTACAGACAGATATAAATAATTCCTCTCTCCCAGATCTTCCCAATTGCTTTGTGGCTTTTCTTTTCCTCTGGCCCAACTTCTCCCTTGCCACATCTTTGCCCCATCTCTGTACTCACCTTCTGCTTCCCGTGGGCTCCAGTGCCCAGAGGGATCGCAGGGCATCGGGGAAGAGGCGCTGAAGGCATATTGCACCAAGACTCTTCCTTCCACACACAGATCACATGCTGATCCCACTTCTCTAGGAGGCCAGGAAAACAGGAAAACACACCAACTTAGTAACAGCTGAATGAGCTGCTTATTCAACTATACAAAAAGCAATAAGACTTAGAACTCAGTTCCACTTAACCCTCTTTTCTCAAGGCGCTGACAGGAGTGTTTTCTGATGCTGGCCCTCTGTAGGTTTGGGCTAAAATCTGTGTAGAAGCCATCCAACAAAACATGACAGCACCCTGTGAAATTACACAAATCAATCTATTTTTCTATTTCCCCCCTCCACTGCACTATATCAAGGATCAAACCTTGTCAAAAGAAAATAGGCGTTGCTTAGTAGTTAGGGCAGAGATACCAGCCTCAGGTGATATTGGATCTATTTATGCTGCCACCATGGATTTATTGCAGAAACTTGTAGTGTCTTCAGGATTGTGAAGGCCTCAAGCTCACTGGTGATTGGAGAAGGTAAAGTCACAGAAATTAGACAGAGCTGGTCTGCAAAGCAAGGCTTGGCTACGTATGCATAAGCCTGCTTTTGGAGGTGTATGGCCACAGCCCAAATCCTGTCCAAGCCTAGAAAAGAGGTGGGGTATGAATACACAGAAAAGAACATGCCCTTAATCCTTCTTGCAGTAGAAATTGAATTTGATACCTCACAGGTTTGGCTCTTTCTGAACTGGAACATCTTATGGCTCCACTCCATCAGATGAAATGATATGGCATTAAGAAGGGAACCTCACTGCCCAACGCCAGCAATGCTTCACCTACCCAACATGTCTAATACCAGCTGCTGTCAATAAAGTACTATTGGCAGAAATGGTTGCACAAGAAAACCCAGTTAAACACTTTTTCATAAATACGTTTGCTAACACATGATCAGGGTTTAACCTGATGTGAACTGGTGTAACTCTGATGTCTTTTATAATGTTAGGATGACTTGTATCAGCTGAGGATGCAGCTAGCACAGTTCAGCCTTACATTCCTTCTGGTGACAAAATTGGAAATCATGTATGACCCACAAGATGTGGTTATTCATCCCAGTAAGTGGCTTATTAGTCTGAATTAATTGCTCTACTATAAAGAATACTGCCCCCTCAAAAAAAACAAAAAAACCAAAAAAAAAAAATTACTAAACGCACCTAGGAAAGAAATTTTAAGCAAAACTTTTATGTGTAGTACCTGATGCACTCTCTGAACTACCCAAGTAAGTGAAGTAAGTGTGGAGTGAGTCACCAACATTATTGGTGATTCAACTGGATGATGGCCATTGGCCAATTATTGGCCACCAATAACCCAATGGTGGCCACTGGATTACAGCCAGCCACACAAATTTTAACCATCTCCCATTGCCCGATTTATTTCAGCACTGCTTTGTAAAGAAAGGGCACTGTGATCCTCAGGCAGAAGTTATTTTGGTTCCTCAGTGAGGACACTGGCACTGTACATTTACCCTCACAGATGTCCCAGGCTGCACGACCTCCTTTTCCTTTGGTGTTAGGGATGCCACACGCTCAGCTGCTCCCCAGCTTAGCATCTCCTGCTTGTTGACAGGTATCTATTAGAAAGTCAACTTTCTGTTGGCTTAATTAGGCGGAAGTAGGGATTGTCAACAGGGGGGAATTGGAATGGAATCAGTGGTAAAACTGGTATCCATTTCAGTATGGCCCACAGCCACCCCTACGCAGAGACAGTGAATGACTGAACTTGCAGACAGTGCAGAAGGGGATGCACCTGCTGAAGACCTCTGAAGAATAAAATGTGGCAATGGGGTAGAACAGAGAAGAGGGAGGCAAAGGTGGCCTCCTCTTTCCTGGATGATCTGTAGTGCTGGTAGTGAATAAATACGGGCAACATTGCCTGCCTCTCTGATTTCTCCACTGCCTCATAAGCAGTGGGGTAAATGTCTAAATCTCACATATGCAAAAAAAAAAATTAAAAAAAAAAAAATCCAGAATAAAAGGTACTGAGAAATCAAAATGTAGAATTATTATTGTGCAGGTTTTTTTCAGACACATCCACCAAAAGTCAGGCTAGAAGTCCCTGTAATAATAATCTTTCAGATTCTCTACAAAGAGACTTCTGCATTAGCGCTTGGTCCTGGATGAGGACAGAGCTTTGAAAGCCAAGTTTCCACAATTAGAACTGCTTTTTACTCAAATTAGCAGCTATACAATTTCATCACAGGCTGCCATGGTGGAAAAAACTGTAGGCTTATGGGCAAACATTTCCTTTTACCAGCAAGGACTTGGAGGTAAGAGAAATCACAAGGAGCATCATGTGGGAAAGACTATGAGCAAACTTTCTCTTTTTACTTTTCCAGTCTGGGAGCCAAATTCTACCCTGATGTAACTCCACTGGCTGAGGGGAATTGCACAGGGGATGACTCCTGGGGTAAAGTTTTTGGTCTGGAGACTCTTGGACACAAATCCTACAAACAGCCATGAATGTCAAAACTAATTACGGAACTGCATTTAAAGGCTTATGAAAAGCTAAGCCAGCTCCTTACACCTTATGCAGCCACTGACATTGAGATAAAATGAATGTAAATTGGTTCAAAACAGTATTAATTAGGAACGATAGCATATCTGACAACTTATATGCTGGGGCACATGATGCCCCAAAGTGCAGGGTAATGGAAAATCTAGACTTCACTGTTTTCTACTAAGCCAAGTACTGGGAAAATTCCAGCTTATGAGTTCAGAGCACAGAAGGAATTCATTCCTACAGCATGATATTTCAGAAGTGGATTCAAAACCTGAAGATTACAGCTGAAAAACAGTCAGTTCTCTTCTGGGGCAGCACCAGCTCAATGGGCAACTCAACACTAGTAAACGCTCTGTTTTCTTTCAGTAAAAAGTGCCTGTTCTTAGACTAATTTATCTCCTTACTTGAAATTCAGAATTAGTGCTATCCTCTCCAAGGCACTAAAACTTTGCAGCAAGGTTTAAGTGAGTGATTATGAAGCCCAGCCATCTAGATCTGGGACACCATCCTGACCAAAATACTTGCTTGCTACAAACGAGATAGTATCAGATTCATGGAAATTAATGCAGTCACCTCAATGAAAATTCAGAAGAGCAGATGCATTCAAAGTTTTCTGTCCAAGCAGAATTTGCAGCAGAGCCCTATGACAATAACTGTTTACATCCTGCCTATGCATATCAAACAGGAGGCACATGAATGGATGCTTAGCGACAGCAGATGAACGCATCTAATAGATGCAACCAGGAAATGAACAGAGTTTTCTTTTTCTCCCTTGTTTTCACTTGTTTTGTTGGCTCTATTATTATTTTATTATTACATATGATGCAACATTTTTCAGGCTTTTTGCCTTTTCTTTTTTTTTAATGGGAGGACAGAGAACGGGGAGCATTCCAATCCCTTGTGTAGTAGCAACAAGAAGAAATGCTGGTTCTTGATATATGCAATTATCAGAGATGTTTAAAAGCTCAACTAGCTGCTGGAATTCAGGGTCAAACACACAATGGTAAATTTATGTGCAGGTAAATGACTCTTTAGAGCAATTAAACAGCCATCAATTGAATACACTAAACAGGTAAAGGAGGGTCAGCCAGGAGGAAGCTTTTAGTCCTGTGCACAGCTCATGTAGTTACTCTTACCCAGTTGTAAGGACACAGGAAAGCCAACCCCAAACTTACAAGAACTATGAGCACAATTCTCTGTCCCCAGATCCACATAATTAATAATGTAATTCCTACAACCTAGCTCATAAGAGAAAAGCACCTAATACTGTGCCATCTGTGACAAACACCTAAACATAGAGAAGGCACATGGTTTACACTTCCACAGTCCATCTCCCTTCAGCTGCAGACAAGTCAGGACCTCAACCCATGCTCAGAGTCACACTTTTGAAAACCAGGCTGAGATTTCCCTTCCAATAAGCAGAGGCCACTGCCTATGCACAGCTCCAGAGAATAAAAGGGACAGTGAGTTACACTGAGTGTGCCTATGGTAGTACTGTAATTTGGATCAGAAGTGAGCTTTGGAAGTGAAACTCTTCATCTTCCCACTTTCAGCACTTGGAGCAGTCCTAGAGCATGGAAGCTGGCCCCAGTTTTGTGTGGAACCAGTGTGGAGAGGAGATCCAGGACCACACCTGATGTGTTCCAACTGCTGATGCTATGGAGCCAGGCTAGAGCCAGGCTGGAAAGCCCCCAAAACTCCTCCTGCATTTTGTCAGGTCTTCATTAACAACTGTTTTATGATAGAGATCTACTTACATTGGGCCACAATACTCACTAAAGTATCCAGAGCCATTCATCCTCTTAAAGCCCTTTTCCACTGTCAAAACAGCATGGAAGGGGCCTCTGTGCATTCAAAACCAGGCCCATGGCACTCAGCAGTTGAGTATCAGTCTTCTGGGTTTTTTCCATGAATAGTCCCATTGAAATGAATGACTTTATTCATTCAAGTGAGGCTAGCAAAATTTGGCCCTTGGTGTGCACTTTGTGTAAAAATATCTGCAAAGATTTACAGTATTCCCACACACAGATAAGATTATACTTGGCCAATTTTGCCTCCTACTTGTCTTGCACAGTGACCCAGTTTTAGAAATTGATACAGGAGTGGGTCTAACTGAGCAGCACTGGGCACATCAGTGTTCAGAGAGCAGCACGTGAGCTGTTCCAGCATTAGTCACTATCACAATGCTACCATCCTTGCTTGATTAATATATCAGAAATCTGGGCATGCTTTAGGCAGGATCATTTCTATATTTCAGTGGCATTTTGAAATGGTCACATCAGCATTTCTCTATTTGTTAGCACTGGGAATCTTATTTTAGCAAAGAATTAGACTCAAAATTATTTGAAGCTGTCTCTTTAAATCTTTTCAGTCACACTGTGCACACAGATCTGAAAACCCAAAGGAGTTTTTTTTCCCCCTTGAAATTCACTATTTATTTAACATATGATAGCTTTGTTATGAAATTTTAGATTTATCAGGCTATCAACTGAATGTTATTTAAGAAGCAGCTAACTAGGGGTTATTAAGAACATATTGATTGAGTTATAAGAAATATGTAATAAAGACATATTTGGTTACATATCAATTAACTCTGCATCAATATGTTTTAAGAGCAGATGGTATTTATTTAATACACAATAAGTGTCTTCTGAAATCTAAATTCAATTGGAGAAATTTAATTTCCCTAAAAATGATTATGGTCTAAAAAATTCTGAATTAATTTTCAGATCTTCATGTAAGTCCTTTCCACAGGTAGGAAATAAAAGGATTGAGTTGCAAAGCTGCAATTAAAGCAACACTTTTCAGAGCATAAGACCTCTCTTTATCAGCTCCTAATACAACTTGATTGCTCTCCTTTTACTAATCTGCAATAAAGGTGGAAAACCTCATCTGAGCAGAAAGTGGCAGCTATCTGCCTCTGCAGGTAAAATGCAAGCTGGCTACTGAAATGGCCATGGTGTTCTAGCAGTGCTGGAAGGAATTTCATCCCTGATGGAGGCAGTGGCTTTCAAGGTGCTCTCACTGAGAAAGCAGCAGTGCTGAGACAGCTCTTTGGGTGTTAATATGCTTGTAAATTTGGCCTCCTGTGATACGTACTCAGTCCTGAAGGACAGTCAAAGTTTGTTCTCTACGAAATAATAAAACAAAAAGCAGAGAAGAAATGCAACCAGGGAAGGTGAGTTTACAGTAATGCGAGAAGGTCAGACATTTAGGAAGTTCTCTGCCAGGATTCCCAAAGCTCCTGTGGCTCATACAAGTGCTATGTTAGAGTAATTAAATGAACCACCCAGTTGCTCAGGTCATCCTGGGGTAGAGTTGCCCTGGCTATGAACTGCAAAATGGTACAACTCTTGTTGTATTCACATTTTTATTGGTACCACATAGCTGTATGCCTATCAGACACACCCACACACACATACTCTGACCTCCAGGCTCAGCTCAGGGTGCAACAAGATGTCACTTGCATGATACTCAGGGTCCTAAACCTCTGACTCAGCCTGTCCCAGCTCCCAGCATCTGTCCCCCTCTCTGGCCCTGTCACCTCTGTGCCTCCTGCCCACCTCTGCTGCCCATGGCCTCTGTGTTGTCACAGGAGCAGAAACAATATTCACCTTGTCCTTGCAAAAGACAGGTACAAGAGGAGGAGGCTGAACATGCCAGCAGACCTGAAGCCCACACCTGTGAGGAGCAGTAACAGCAGGAATCAGAAGGCCAGAATCATTGAAAATTCCTCCCATAACATATGGAAAAAGCTTTGCCCTTTACGTGGCAAATCAATGGCCCTCAGCTGAGTGCTACAGGCTGAGAAAGGAAGAGCAGAAAACAGATCAATAACCTCCTCTATGTGAACCAGTTTGGGAAAGAGGCTTCACCCAGACTGAGCACAGCACACAATAAATCTGTGCTCCTGGGGTGGGGCCCTGGGCCCTTCTCCTGTTCCTCCCCTTCCCATTCAATGCATGAGTACAGAGCAGCGCGTGATCACCTTTCAAAGAAGTGGCCATCAATGGGTGGAAACCACTCCAGGGTGACAGAGGTGGAGGTCCGAGCCACAATCTGGGGGGCAATAGCAATAGGAGCTGGTTTCTTCACAGGCTGCCAGCTCTGGTAGACGAGGTCCAAGTAGCAGTGCATCCTGGCCACTTGGTTGGGTGTGAAGGAGTCAGTGCAGTCATCATCTGAAATTAAAGAAGTCACATCAGCCATGTGGGAGAGAAGGTGGGAGCAAGCAGAGAATTACAACCTGGCAAATGGCAGCAAAGGCCAGGATGGTTTCTTGCAGCCTTCAAAAGTTAATGGCCTGTGAACAAATCAGTGTAGTCATCACTTGTGAAGGCAGGTGAAAGGAAACAAAAGTTGAAAAGGAAAAAAAAAAATCAATAAATGTTCTCTCTCTCTGGTCTGAGATACATATGAAGCACATAGAGATCATACCTAGGGGAGACAGAGACATGTGGAGGTGAAGAAATGGAATGCAGCACCTTCTAGTCAGAACTGGGGCTACCAGTCAACCTCTGGGCTTAAAAGGATTTCATGCCTAAAATAATATCTCTAAGGGAGGCTGAAAGGGCAAGGGACAGCTAGTGTTGGGATAAAGCATAGGCTAAGATTCATGTGTGCAACAGACTTTGACAGATTTATTAGCTCAAGAGAACAGAAAATTTTTTAAAAATCCGATTTTTAAAAAGTTTGGAAATTTTCTAATGAAAAAGTAAAAAAATTCTCAAAGATTAATTAAAAAAAACATTACAAACACTGATTAAATTTTTAAAATTCTACAGTGCAGTGAAATACCTTGATTTGTATTATAAATCTCCCTTACTACCATTATGATTCTAACCCCTCCTGACTCCCTCATAAACATTTTTGAAATTTCAGATTTCTTTTTCATTCAAAATGGAGAAATCCTTTTGCTGGACCCTTTCCCACACAACTCGTGCTCTCTAAACACCACACAGCTTTGCAACTGCAGTGTCCCAGAGAAGCAGATAAATATTTCTCTATTGTGCAGATCACAGAGAGAATAAATACATTGTACAAAGTCACCCAGAGGAGCTGTGATGAAGAACTTACTGCTACCACTTTAACCATTTTTCTGGTACTCTTCCCATCAGATGAAAAGCTCTGAAAAACACAGTGTTTCTTCACATGTGCCTTCAGAGTTCCCAGCCCAGCAAAGCTCAGTCCCAGATGGGACCTGTGCCTGCTGCCTCAACACAAACAACAATGACAGTTTTGCACAGGTCAAATACTACACATTCCTGGGAAGATGCAGGTCACCAAAGGCTTTTTGGAGAGTCCCACGTGTGCATGAAAGTTGGCTGTTCAGTATTGCAACAGCATTACTAGATGCTCTGATACCTGTGGGACTCAAGAGGAGCACTAAAAATACAAATTCGTTCTAAAGAGAAGTGTGAATTTGCTAACTGAAACCCTTACTGCATCTCCACTGAGCAGCATCAAAGGACACAGCTTCAGTTGGGATCCTGATCAAATTACAGCCCCAGATGCATCCTACCACAGTAAGAAAACACCAGTTCATGTTATCCTGTGTCCCTCCTAATCCAAATGAGCAGCAAACCTCCTCTCATCAAACATGCACTGCAGATAGACAGACACCACCAGGTTGAAAATATCTGCACACACACAGGAATTTGTAAAAAGCTGCTTTAATATGACATCTCTGGATTTCCTCAATGATTATCAGTGGTCTATCCCTAAGCATGTTGTAAAAGCCATAAATACTCTTCCCAGAAGCCCAGAAGGAGACAAAGACCCTTAACAGCCATCATAAAGGAACAATAAAATACATATAGGACAAAGGAGTGAGACAGTGACACAGGAGCAAGATGACCTGCATTCTGTTCAAACATCAGCACAGGCTGTGTTCTGGGGAAGGAGAAGGGAAAAAGGTATTTCACCTGCTCGTTCAATTTCAAGAAAGGTTCAGGATCCTCAGATGAAGTAATAATTAGAGAAATTCAAGAGCCTTTGCTGAGATGCTTATTGCAAGAGAATTCAGAGGCAGAATTCCTTGCTAGATTCATGAAGAGTCATCTAAAAGGACAACTTATCTTTTTATTTGGGAACACCGTAGCTATTTGAACTTGTAAAAACAATTTACAATTCCAACTCCTCACACTTCTTGATCTTCTGGACATAACTTATAATTTTAAGGAAAAAAATTACCCTTTCAGTCTGTGCTTTGCTACAGAGTTGGGGGTAACTGGACAGATGGATGCTTGACAGACAAACAAAATATGATCAAGCTGTATACAAGCAGCAGAACAGAAAGGAAAGGCTGCATGACCTCAACCTAGATGTTTCAAAGGTATTTCTGCAGCAATTTGATATCCTGATATATTTTTATTCCACTGGCAACAACAGAAAAGCAAACAGATTCATGCATCAGCTCTAGAGAAGCCTATCACATTGCTTCACTTTATTTTTCAAGAAAAAAAAAAGAAAAAAGAAGAGAACACCAGAACATATGTAGCTCCCAAGAGCATATAGGTATCTCTGTGGCCTTCCTCCCTGTCTCAGCCCTCAAGAGAATAAGCACAGCAAGTTCTCTTTGGAACGAGAGACCTCGAAGCTTTGAATCACACACTCCACTTCTCATCACATACACACAAGCAGATTTGGTAGAAGAATGTTGTAATCTGAGGTGGTCCTGACTCATGTGTGCGATGTTACTAGAAGGTTGTATCAGGCAGCAAGACCCTCTGCCCCACCACATGCACAAAACCACACAACATGCTGAGGAGTGTTGAGTAGATGTGTATATGCTTGTACCTGGAAACACTCTCCAAATAAATAGAAAAATAAAGACAAAACTAAGCATCACTTTTAGCCAGTGCCATGAAGTGTATAAAAGCATTTCTGTTAGAAATCATTCCAATCTGTGCCCCAGATGACCTTAAACACTTTGCTTCTCCACAGTTTTATTACAGAGTAAACTCTCCTATGACCTTTGGGTGGAAAATCTGTGGTTTTGCCTGGAGTAGAAAGGTGCCCTTCAATGGCTAAAAGTATATTAGTCACCTTTAAAATGTTGTTGATGCTTTCAGTTCAGTGTCACAGCCCTTCATCATTGCTAGGCCCTGTCACCCAGAATAAGGGGAAATATGAGGCAAGGTATCCCCTATTCTTCCTGGGAAACAACAGAGGATCCTTCCACTCCTCTTCAACTTCCAGGAGTGCAGTATGGACCCCACCCCACCCATGTCTGATGGACAGGGTCCAGGAAGCTCATGCCATCTTAATGTTATGTTCTGTTGGTAGGTGAGCCTCGTAAAAAGTCCCTCCCTAGCTTTCTTACAGGGCCCTTCAGGTTCTAGGAAGGATTCCTGAGGCTATCAAGCTTGACCCCTCATTGAGTCTGGGCCTGGAGCAAAGGACACACAGGTCAGCACAAAGCTCCACATGAAATGGACTGTAGAACCCATAGGCAACATTGCTACTCTTTCTTCCCACCCAACTACAGACACCAGGAGCAAACCAAGGGAACTGAAGTACCTGCGTAGCTCATGAAGTTGCTGAATGGTGTGTTTAGGAAGCTGTGAAAACCACACGTGTCATTGCCAGGTCCTGGATCTCCACACAGCTTGTGCTTAGGAGCAGGGTTAGTGTCACTGCAGAGGTCCCCAGTCTCAAAGGAGGGCTCAGTTTCCATGCACGGGTCGCTGCAGGAGAGGATCTCTGAGATTCCCCGGAAGACGTGGTAGAGCCCTAGGCTGTGCCCAATCTCGTGGATCATGGTGTGTGTGTGGCCAGGGATACCATAGAAGGAAGGATTTAGCACAATGCCACCTGCAAGGGAAAAAAAAGTAAGAAAAGGGAAAGGAAAACAATCCTAAGGGCAGATCCACCAGCAGCTCATCAAATCCTCTACAGCACAAACTGCTTTTTGTACCATTTCCTGATCAGAGAAATTGCACAGCAAGGCTTAATGTCACCCACAATCTGGGGCTCTAAGGATAAGGAATCATGGGACAAAGTCCAATTCCCTAACCCAAAATCAGTGACAATAGGTCTTTCCACTGACAACAGGTCTTTCCACTGAATATGGTCAGTCTGGGTGGCGTGATAAATCAAGGAAAACTACTACGTGCCATTACCTCATACTCTGCAATTTCAAATCATTTTGCCTACTTAAATAGAATGATACTGCCCAGATAAGTGTAAGTGATGTATTTGATACCAAGAGACAAACAAAACACACCTGGAGCACTGTCTATATTATTCCACAGAGGAAAGATACAATAGAAGCCCATTATCTTCTGAAACCCCCTAAAAACTGGAGTAGGTTGCACCAATAGTTGCAAATTAACAGCTGAGCAAAGAAAACCAGAATATATCCAAGGCTGGAACAGCTTTTGTGGGGTGTGCTCTGATCACACAGACAGCTTTGATGTAACTGTCAGAAACAGACTCTGCTCATGCACTCAGAGGAGCTGAGTGTGATCAGAACTGCACAGTCCACTAATGAATATGCATAAGTCAAATGTGTCATAAAAAATAACATCCTGGAATGTGGTAATATATGTTTGCTAAATGCGCACAAAGAAAACAAATAGTGATTTGGTTTTTTTGGTTGTTGTATGTATTATGTGCAGATAAACAAATGGTAAATTAGTGAGGCTATGCAGTGTCTTAAATTAATAATAAGAATTGTATTTTTAGTTCGGCTAGATGCACCTTTGGATTTATGATATGCTTCACGTATTCTTTATTTAGCTTGTTGTCCTCAACTTTTCCAAGCCTTTTATTTTAAACTGTTTGTGTATATTGCCTACCATGAGAACAGGAGACTGCTTTGTAGAAGTTATAGTGGGAAAATAAATCTTGGTACACTAATAATTTAGAGACAACGAGGAGAGTAAAGGTTTTGGCAGTAGGAACTTTATCATTGACTGTTGCACAGGAAAGATGAGATCACCAGGTTCTGAGACACCATAGGCTCTTCTTTCTCCTCTGCCTGGAGAGTTGGTTACAAAAATCACGGAATTATAAGAAAATAAGCCTGAGAAGATCTTAAGAAGTCATCTAATTCCACTCTCATACAACATAGGAACAATTAGGACTATACCATCCCTCACACATATCGGTCTAATGTCTCTTTACAACCCCTGATGTCATGACTGCCCCAGCAATCAATGTCAGCACAGTATCCTTATGGCTGCCAGGATTTAACTCACATCTAATCCAAATTGATTTTTTGGCAGTTGAAGTTCATGACTTCAAGTCCTACCTCACATGGATAAGAAGAACAGAAGATTCTCCTCCCCTTTCATCAGCTTTTATGAGATTATCATCATCACCACTTCAGCATCTTTTCTTTCAGTCTGCATAGTTGTAATCCATTCCACCTCTCCTTGTAGCTCAGTCCTTTCTCTAGACACCCCTGACTGTTGTTCTGCTTTGTTTCTTTCCCAGTTGTTTCACATTTTCCTTCAAGTACACGTGTCCACACATGATACAATGGTGCAGCTGAAACATTATTGATGCTGGAGGGGAAGGACCACTTCAGATGTCTTGCAAGGATGAATGCACTCAGAGCGACAGAGACTTTCCCTTTGTGCATGCATGTGTGTGACTACCCACACACAGTGGAGAGGAGTCAAGTGGGCATATACAAACACATATAGAACTAAAATGGAAGTGAAAATTTAAATACAGACACAAAAGGGTAAATGTAATCAGTGACACTGCAACATCATACTTATTACTCCAAATGAAGTGTCTGCACATCCTTTTCAAAGCACTGAACTGGTCCTTACACAATTTCTCCACAAGCCCAATTGGTTCTGGCGTTGGACAATCCTCAGACAGCTGGAGAGGGAGATTTTATTTTTGCCTTTGTTGAAAATTTATATTTTTCACAGCTGTCAAGAATCTAAATCAATTGCAGTTTTACAGAAAAGATAAACTCCCTCATACAGGCGATCTCTATCCAAGCCTTTAGATCTGCACCACAGGACATATTTCATATTTTTTATTAAGTACATATTTGATTTACAGAAGAGAGTGAAAAAGATTAAAGATGAATTCTTAGAGACCAAGCACAGTACTGGGAGAGCTATTGTGACATGAAATTATGATTTATTTTTTTTTTTTCCCCCCCCACTGCAAGTCAACTTTAAACAGTTGGTAATGTCTCTTTTTTCTCATGAGGTTTTTGGGCTTGGGTTGGTTTTTTGTTTGGGGTTTTTTTTTTTTGAGTCAATAAATTCTGTCAGTTTAGGAGCTGAATTTAAATTATTATGCTCAGCCACAATGTTGACAATCAGATTAACGAAGTGACAGAAGAAGTCATCAGAGCTTTGGGCAAGCCCCAGCCCTCTTGCAGAAGGTTCTTCTTGGCACTCTGGAGCACTTCCCTTGTTCTCTGTTTCCTCCCATGGCAACACCACGGGAAGATGTGAAAGTACTCATTTCAGGAAGGATTTGCTACATTGCAGCTCTAGTTCACCCCAGTAGTGGCATTAGGGCTAATGTTTCCCACCAGTGACCCACACCGTTGCACAATCAGGAGCAAACAGAGTTACTACAGGGATGGTTCAGGAGTGGGGCTGTGGTATTACAGAGTGATGGAAACAACAGCAGAGTGGGTTCTGGACAAGGAGGGGGTTAATCTCTCTCGTTGTTTTTGCCAGATGTTGCCATGAGGAATGCTCATTGGCAGGCACTCCCAGCATCTTCTGGTTTGGGTGCTCCCAGCAGCAGCCCATGGAGCTGGAGCTGGAGGCAAGTCAAAGTGGAAGTGTCTTCACTTCCAGCCTGGCTCGGCAGGAGACTGGATATGTGTCAGTGCTGGGCCTTGGGAAGGGAAGTTTGCTCACACTTCTTCCAGCACAGCTGCAGAGCTGGATGTCATAATAAAACATTTACTAAGTGAAGTAGGGCAGCCAGCTCCAACTCTTTGGTCTGTCCATGGAGCTTCTCTCACCTAAGAAGACAAGTGACTATAAAGAGCTGTTACCTTCTAGGTTTTGGGTAGTGCATTTTTGGACATGGAAAAACCACCCTGCCTGATGGATCAGGCTGTAGTTCAGCATTTTAAATAAATTATAAAGGGTATGCTTTAGAGTAAAGACTGTATTTGCTCTCCTTAGCTGGGCATTATATTTACCACATCTTTTTTGCTTTGCTCAACGTGGGGTTGGGTAATATGATAACTATCTGAAACAGCCTTTCAACAAAACTGAACTTGGCTGAAAGTAGACTTCACTTCCAGCCTGGGAAGATCTGGACAGGCTGGAGAAATATCTGGAAAACTTGCAAGAATCTCTGCTCTTACAAGATGACCAGAACAGGTTTGCAGCCCCAGGGAGGTTTGTGCAGTTAAGAGACATACAAACCCCATTGGTGCCTTCAAACCTTTTGGGTTTGCTTTGACATTTTGCAAGGAGCACAGGTCTGGTGGCACTGCAGGTGTCAGGTAAATGAGTCATTTGGGAGGCTGCACAGCTTTGTCTGGGATCCCTGGGTACCAGCAGCCCTACTGAGAAACTTAGTTATGAAACACGCAGGGCGATCTGCAGGGTGGTGAACTCTTTCCAGTCCCACTCACATCAACACTGGAAATACAATCTCTCAGCAGTTTGCTCTTTTGCAAATTGCTAGAGAAAAATAGCAACAAATTTTAACAAAAGTCTGTAGGGAAAATTAATTGAACACTTACTAAGTAATGAAATAAGGATCAGAATGTTAACAGGCTAAGGTTAAAAATTCACCTCTGTCTAGCATTCTCCCACCTATTCCCCCCCCAGTCTTCTTTACAAAGTGGAGTGAATGCCCTGTGAAGTAGCTTCACTTAAAAGGTGAAATACTTTCAGCGTGACATCATCTACAAATACCATAATATGCTTTGGGTTTATAACCTAATATTTTCCTGGTTGTGAGCCAGTATATGGGAAATCATTAAATGCTTTTTTCCCCCTGACTATATATTAGAGGAATGATAAGAAATCATATTGGAGCTTAACACATATTTGTCTTTCCTTCTAAGTGACTCAAAAGAATGTTTCACAAAGAAACATCTTTATCACTCACCTAGATGCATCAAGGCTTCCTTATCCCAGGGCCAAGTTGCCACTCCAGCCAGCTCTTCCTCAGAGGAATTGGCAAAGAAGATGTTGAGGTGTGTGGATCCATCCAACTTGAGAATGTTCTTCAGTTCATTGACATCCAAGTATGCCCTGTAGAAAAACAAAAGCTTTTTTTCTTTTCTTTTCTTTTCTTTTTTTTTTTTAAGGTAATACAAAAAGCAACAAAGTATTTGAAGAAGTGCTGCAACCCAGGCAAAAACCTTGTAATATCCTATGTATTAATTACCTGAAATATTGTAATAACCCAGTCCCAAAGCTTAATTGTTTTGCATTCATATAGTGAATCTCCTTTGAGTATGACAGCCCATCAATTAAATAAGGCCACAAAATCCAAGGTAAAAACATAAAGCTTCCCACATTCCTAAGATATGTGTAGGAATCTATTTATTGTGAGTGGAGTTAACCATGTGTTATGGTCAGTAAATCTTTTTTCATCAGCAGTTACCTTGCAGATTTCCTCTAAGCTGTTTATCATTGTTACCTCTAATTTCCCTTCACAAAACCAAATTTCACATCTTCAGACTGGCTCAAGAACACCAGCTCATAAAGGCACTCCTTCAGTTCCAGTGGTAGTCCCTTGTGCCAAGTTGTATATGGTTGAAGCCTGATACAGGATGGGTGTTTGGAATTGATATTTTCAGCAAAGTTAGGCCAGGAGATCTCCCTGCAAGAGATCTCCACAGCAGTGGTACCATAACACAACATAAATTCCTAAAGGATACTTAAGTTGCCCCTGCAATATGAGCAGCATTTCTTCTTAGCTGTTGGGATGTCTGGAGGTTATGGTGCAATCTCTTTGCAGGCAAGAAAAGCCAAGCCCTTAGCTTGATGGCCATGGGAACTACCTCTGGCACTCCTGTTAAGGAGCAGACTTGGTCAACCCTGGAGTACAGGAGGAGCTACTTGCTGAAGCATGGACCATGGTGCCACGCTGGTTCCACTAGCACCATGATGCTCTAACTCAAAGTAAAGCTAGAAAATGGGAATCGTAAGAGTAAATCCATTGCTTCTCTGTCTCCAGCTCCCCTTGACTTTTGATGTGAAGTGCTGTGCCAACACAATGTAAACCTAGGATGAGACACACTATCACTGGTCAGGTGAAAACAATGGGAAGGGTTCACACTGAGTCAAGCTTGTAAGGAAAGGACACTATGACAGTCTTAAGCGGGTTGATTTCTGCTTCCTAAAGTCCCCCTATCCCTATGTACATGGATGTGCAGAGGGCTCACACAGCTCTCACAAACCAGAAGTCCTGAGATGCAGTAAGAAGGGTTCCCTGCATAGTTTGCAAGGCTTTCATTCCCAGAAGGGTGAAGAAAAATAGGGGAGTTGGCTCAGCACCAAGATCTTTCTGTCCTTCCCTGGAGGACTCCCCAGTGGAAAACACATTCGAATTTCCACAATAGCTTCCCCTGCCACTTGCTGAAGTCATTGCCTCCAAAATAGTTCATGGCTGGTGTCCCCCAGGCCCTCGCTGACTCATGGAGGAATATGTGCTCTTTGGGGACACCAGTGGAAGGATATCTTTCCATCCCATATAGTGTTTATCTTCTGATGGATGTGAATGACATCCTGAAGCAAAGGTCAGCACTGTGACCTTTTACACATTTCTCATCTCTCCACTGTTCCCAACACATCCATGGAAAATACACAGATCTCCCCCTTGGCTTCTTAAGCTTCTTCTGCATGCATCTGCACAGCGTTCTGAGGCTATGCATGATCTAATTCACAAATCTTCTTGAGCCCAAACATGGGCTCATACTTACACATGTCCACAAGCAGAAGTTTGATATTATATATGAGAACCAATGTACATTTCCAAATGAACGTGTAAGGGCTTTGGGTGAATGTGTAACGTAGGACGGGTGCATGTGAAGGAGACAATGTGTATTTCTTCATGCCAGGCAACATCAGTAAAAGACAGTGAGAAAAAGTGTTAGAGAAAACGTTGGAGTGACATACTCCACGCAAGAGAGACAAAAGGACAGAAACAGAAGCACTGTGTACCTCTGAGAAGAAAAATGTTTGTGTTTTGTATTGCAGTGGGAAGGAAAGGTCCAGTGTCTGTGTTTAGAACGCTGTTGACTCTGGATGCAGATGCTTTATGGCCCATACAAATCCCTGTAGGAGTAACTATAATCACACACTTCTATTATGGTTTCAAACAATGTGAACTTATTTCTTCATTCTCAGATGTTGCTTTGCTTATTTTTTACACAGTCCAATCCCCCTTGATATCCTCAGCTCATGGCTATAATCACTGCCTCCCTTGCATCCAGGCTATGTGCTTCAAGACAGAGGGCTGTTTTGTACACAGATTATTACTGCAGACACTGAACTCCGATTTTAGGTAAATCCACTGGATTTAGTCAATTGGACTCAGCTTTAGAGTATTTCTCTGACCACCCATTCCCTGCTGGCCAACCAAAGTCTGTAAATGAGCAGGATACATTCATGTGGTGTAAGAGCAGAGGATTTTTAGCAATGAGTATGCACAGGAGGAGGTGTAAACAGCTCATGTTTGAGAGAGTGTAAATGCAAACCACTTTACAAAATCCATCAGCAACCCCCAACACACAAACATGCTTGAGCTCTCAGCCCAGGCAAAGCCCTTGTAAGGGTGTGAACATGTGCCTGCGTGTGCGTGCATGAGCAGAGGTGTGAGTGTGTAAGCAAGGGTTTGGATTGTGTACACATGAAGGCAGCCAAGAGTTTGTATGCAAAGGAACCAGTGCGTGTGTGTAAGAGATAAAAACACAAGCTGGAATTCCATCCTCTCCTTCCTCCCCATGTTTCTAATAACCTCCCATCCCTATCCATCATCACCACATTCCTACACTCAAGGAGGCATAAATTAACTACTTTTGTAGTTCATGTCCAACTACGTAGCTGCAGGCAGCAGACCCAACAGTTACCAGGTCAATAGAATTTTCAGTTGTGTTGGACGAGGCTGACTCCCTCCTGCTGCAGCGGCTGCTTTGTTATCAGCCCAGACTATCTGACCCAACACAATCTGTGAGTGTTGCTTACACTTCTCAAGGTTATGTGGGTCCCCTGATAGAGGACATAATGTCTGTCACATGGGCTCGTGCCAAAGAGAGCCAAAGAGCCCAGCCTTTCCAGCACTGCCAAACTCGCATTTCAAAGACATGAGTGCAGTGTTGGAAAGGGATCAAAGCCTTTCCAGCTGTCATTAGAATATTTCCTTTATGCATCTCTCCGTGAGTGCCAGCAACATATTTCATAAAATTCACTGGCTTGAGATGGTACCTTCAATATAAACCTGAATGGGGGAACTGTCACGGCAAGTCTATGTGGAAAACAAAACAAAACCCAAAGCACAACAAAACGTGTAATTCCTGTAATGGAAAAAACATATGATGCTGTGAGTGTGCCTTGCTCAAGAAAGACTAATGAGCCTATTAGTGAATAATAAAAGGTCTCCTTAGCTGGAATCTTTTTTAGAAGTAGAAATTCTATGGGCTATTTAAGGCCATTTGGGACACCAAATCATATCAGGCAACGTGTGCATTACCACCTAGAGCTTTCCATCAACTTATTTGTCTAATGAACAATTTCAGTTTACTGTTTTCCTCTGCTGCAGGGTAAGCAGCTCTCTGAAACTGCACCACACAACAGCTCACCCTTGGCCAGTAAGCCTCAAGTCTCCATTGGAAACACATACCCAGCACAGTGCTCCAGTCTAATTGAGGCTTTAGCTCATCCAAAAAGCATCTCATGACCACCCTGCCCACCGTGCAGCCTGCCCCATCACTCCCACAAGCCATTATCCCCATACTTGTTCTCATCTTTCAAGTCCCTGTCCATTTGGACCAAAGTTTTGCTGCAGTAGGACCCACCTCCAGGCAGAGAGATGTCCTGAAGCAGCCACCCCACCAGTCTGCAGGACACTGCCTGGAGCTCCCTTCTGCTGGCTCTCAACTTCAAAACCAAGCCCAGCCACAAATCTGTGTCACTTAGCTACAAACATCTTTGACAATGGCTTTTAAACTCCGTTGGTATCAGGTCTAAGTGTATTAAATCTGGCCTTGGTGACTAGAGTTGAGCAGTTTTGTAACTGGGTTGGAAACCCTTCCCCATTTTCTTACAGGTCAGAGAATTGTTTTCCCTTATTTCCCTAACATGGTTTGGGTGCAGTCGCTTGCACTGGTGGTTGTCTTTGCAAGCAACAGGAAGCCTTCCAACCCTTATTGTTAGATGTTTTCTATTGTTTGTTCTGAGTTATTCTCTACTTGACTTTGTGTTGTTTTTTTTCTTCAAAGACAAGTGTCACTTTACAGCAAGAAAACAAACAGAGTACTTAAGGGATTATTTGCAAGACCCCACCCAAAGAATAGGAACTTTGCTATCTGCTTACTGTGGAGTGTGGTCTCCAACTGCCTGATGAGTTTGTTAGCAATAAAAGACACTCCATTTCACCATTAAACAAAAAACAAACAAACAAAAAAACCCAAACCAAAAAAGAAAAAAAACAAACCACACAAAAGAAAGCAAAAAAACCCCAACAAACTCAACCAACAAAAAAACCCAAACAAACAAAGCCCCAACACCAAACAATAAAAAAACCCCACAAACCCAAAACACCAGGATCTTCTGAACTAGGAAGTCAGCTTCACAAAGTCTCCATTTTATCTCTTAACATACCAAGTCCCAACCTTTACCTAGCAGGTTCAGCATATGGCACGACAGAGTAATTCTGCTGGAATCATAGGAACTGAATACATCACTCTCCTTCCCAAAACTCCTTGTTTCTGCTTTCGGTGCACTCAACAGAGCTGTCAGCCCAGCTGAAAACATGGTACACAATGTAGGAGACACAAAGAAAGCTTTTCTGGATTGCCCTGGCAATATTCACCTGCTGCCTGTGGCAGATCCAGGTGTGGTTTCCAATGTGGTGTGGCTGATGCATCCCAGTGGTGTTCCCTTGGTCCCTCCAGCTCTCATCTGGGCCCCAGGACTGACACGAACTCATCAGAGCTGCAAACACTGCAGCAGTCGGGGTGTGGACACCAACTGTCTGTCCCATTAGTTCAAGCAAAATGCAGGGAGAAGGAGAAAGGTTTTAGGGTGCAGTGTCCACCTAGAGATTTCCATTCTCTGCAGTAAACAGCAAGGATAGTTTTGAGATAAATTATATTCTTCCTGAAGATAATGGCAAGGGTGGTGACTTGAACAGCACTGAAAGCTGACCTCGAAATGGGGCCATTTGGCAGATGTGCACAACTGTAATTTAGCTTTTCCCTCTGATTTCTCAGTCCTGGGTGATTAGACATGGAACTCTCCTTTTGGACATGCAGTGTTGATGCCCATGTGTGAGCTGCCTTTCACCTTCTGTCATAAAGTCACAGAAAACCAAGTCTGCAAAGGTTTTCCAGAGACCATCTCTGCTAAAGCATGGCCATCTCTATTGTGTCCCACTAAGCAAATTTTTGTCTAGCTCATACTACACATGACAAGGACTCTGCCACTGCCCCAGCAACCTACAGACCTAGAGTCCACGTTTCAATACTTGTAATGTTTGGATGGTCTTCTGAAGGTCTGTATCTTCTGCTGCAAACAATGCACATGACTATTTGTGCCATTCCCCACAGACAGGGAGGTGAGAGGATTCCCTTCTGCTTTACCAAACCTAGATCTTAATGAAAGCTTATTTGAAAGTGTAATGTATGCCCTATAAACCACTTAATATTTAGGCTAAACCCACCTTATTTCTTTAGCCTCTCTCCACTGGATATATTTTTTAAGGTCCTTGATCATTTCTGATGTTCCCACCTGCACTCTCCACATCCTTCTCAAAGGCAGGTCACCAAAAGAGGTCCTGCCTATCATCTCCAACATGACATAAAGTACATAGCAGAGATTTCAGACCTACAGACATTTCTAATATTTTTTTTTCTTTTTGCCTAAAATGCTGCAGTTCTCTCAAAAACCTGAACAAAACCCCAACCAAACAAAAAAGCAACCCGCTACAAACCCTCTTTAGCAGTGGACTTGTAATAAAATTTTTGTCTGACCTGATGTTAAAGATTTGCCTTTGCTGGCAAATTTAATTTAATTTTGCTGCTTGTTTCAGACAGATTGCCATAAATCATGTGAAGCAGGAAGCGTGCCTCATCTACATTTAGTTTAGTGTTAATTTAAGACACTGGTGTAAGTGTAGTAAAAGTCATGATAATTTATTGATACAGGTATAAATCTTTCAGTGATTGGGACAAAGCCTGAAATAGAGTGAAGCCAGAATATTACAAGTAAAAGGCTTCAGGTCCCAATTTAGATCCAGATCACTGCCTGGGTTCACACTAAAATCCAAATATGTAACTGTAATTCTGGCTGCATCCAAACCAGGCAGTCACCAGGTCATGTCCACAAGCATAAATTGCAAACACTGTCAGCACATGTAGGCTTGGCAGCTGCTAAAGCATTCTGGTTTATCCACTGCAGCAAAATGTCCTCCACAGCCCCCCAAATCTGATCTCCCGTTACAAGAAAGGAAAAATGCTTTGGCAAAAAAATAATAATGATAAGGATCCAAGAAAAGACACTAAGGATAATTGTTCAAATGTAAACTAAGCTTCTTGGGTCGGTTTGGTAGCTGGGCTGAACTCAGACACCCTCTGTGACACTGCTAATGCATTCAGGTTAGCTGGGTAAAACTGGATGAGGTTTTTTCATCAGTGGCAAGTCCTACAGTTAAGACTGACCCTAAGCAACACATATTACAAAATAAAAACCCACATGGATACAAAAGTTTGGGTGTCATTGGATCTAGGGTGCCCTCTTTTTCAAACAATTCATTATGCTAGTGATTTAGGTTTTATTCACCCTATGGAAAACAAAATACTAAAACATTATAGGCATAGGAGTTTTACTGTGAAAAATATGAGAGTCCTTAGCGTCTGGGATTACTTTATTCTTCAACAGAGGCTGAGAGCAGCTCTTGGTATAAGGTAGGAAATTCCGACAGCTGTCAGATTATGAGTTGCATTCCCTTTGCTCTGAAATGCTGACTTTCCAGTAGGACAGTCCTAAAAACAAGCACATCTACCAAAACACTTTTCCCTACAAACCTATGGGACTGTAAGTAAAAGACTCCACCCCATACATTAAGGATATTTTTTGCTACTAAGATTTAAAAATCAGTATCATCATCTAAAAAACCCGTAATAGCACACCCCTGCTCTGCCCTATCTCATAATAGATCTCCAATAAGTGATACAGCCTTATTTCATGCAATAAGTTACACATAATTTCTGGATGTTGTAACTCCTATATATCTACTTAATGGGCTGAACCACAGCAACAGGTTGGAATAAACCTGATGGTTGGATTATTCCAAGCCCAGCTCTGGGTCCTCTTTGGGTTTGGTTCATATGAGTTTCACTTTGAGCCAACTTCTGCTCTCACTGGGCTGCACACAAGTATCAGCTGTGACTGTGATGTATTTGCTTCAGTGAAAATCTAGAGTTAGTCAGAACAAAATTTAATTCTCAAAGTGTAGCTTCAGGTTCAAATCCAAAATCTCAAAGGAAACCTCAGCTGAAACAACCAATTTTTGCCCAATTTCTGGCCAACTAAGCTTGCTTTTTTAAGGAGGGAGGCGGGTTTCCTCAGATCTCCACACGGATTCTCTCAAAGGTTTGTAAATCCTTGCCAAATCCTTCACAAGCCTGGGCTGAGATTCAGAAATACAGTAAAAACATATTTTTTTCCCCAGCACTTTTGCTGCTGGTTCTGGCCAGGATACGAAAGAACAGAGGCTCAGGGAAAAAGAATGGGGAAAAAGATTACGCAAAAATTTTCAGATGTCAAACATGTTCTGTCTGAGCTCTGGGCAAAAATTTGGGGTGGCTCTGGATGTATACATCATAATTTGTTCCCTCTCTACCTTTCATCTCCCAGGTTTTGCTGCCAACTCTTATACCAGACACCCCACCTCTATATAACCTTTATGTAGGTTTATAAAGAGTACAGTGTTACAGACCATAAATATGTGATCAATGAACCTTCTTCCTTTACAAGGTCAACATCCAACAGTGGAGCAACATTTGAGTTTACTACTGCAGCAAGAACTAAAAAGCCCCATTTCCTCACATAGCCATAAAAAGCAATGAAGTTAACCAACTACACAGAACTAGGAAAAGATAGACTGGCTGGCCAACTTGCAGGAAGAAAAAAGAAAACAAAGGCAAAGCCTTGGCAAAGAGAATTGCGATCTTACTGTACAATTAACTTCTGAGACAGGGAGTAGGATTAAAGCATGGAACATTTCAAGACAGATCTCTTTAAAACAGCAGAGCATTCTGAAGCATACATGCACATTTCACAGACCTCTGAAATCAGCAATGCTGGCAGGTTTATTTGTTTTGATTGTCCCTTTCTTTTACTACTTTGGAGGTTTGGTTGGTTTTTTTGTTTGGTTGGGGTTTTTTTCTTTACTTTCTCCTTTTCAAGACTAGAGCCAAATGACCCATGAGAAATGTACTGTAATTTGTCTCTTATCCATCCTTCATCTCCATCTGATATTCACTCTGCCCTGGTTACCCTGATGTTTTTCCAGACTCTTCAGGCTGAACCACTGTAACAAGGAGAAAAGTCAAATGATAAAGACAGAAGTGGGATGAGGACATTTTCAGGCACCTCTTCTGTTAAAATACATTTTGTCACTTTTTTAAAACCTCTTTGGGCTGCAGCAAACCTCATTCTTGGATACTCAAGAATTTAAATCAGTGTAGGAAGGTACGTATATATATATGTATCTGAGGCTATTTCAACCATCAGTTACACTGCTTGGCACTGCCACAGTGCTTCCCCTCTGGGCCCCAAAATGCTTCCTAAACATGAAAAGAGAAATTCCACTCTGGTCATAGCCCCGACACAAGCCCTCTGCACTGCTCCAACCCCATCCGAGGGTTTTAGTGTTACTGAAGTGGGACAACAACCCTTGTGCTGGGCATCCCAATAAGAAATGTTACCATGACTGAAGAAACCATGAAACAGGGCAACGGACTAATGTTCCTTGTCCTCTGAATGGGAAAAGTGAGGTAGTGAAATGTTCAAAGTAACAAAATCATTTAGTGTGACAGTGAGGATTTTGAAACTAGATCTCTTGAGCCCATGTGCTGTGATAATACAGATCATTTTTCTTTTAAATAAGCAGCAGCTTGCATTGCTGATCCTTCAAGTTTTCTGCTGGTGGCCACTAAATCATATTTTACAAGCCTTCACTCATATTTTATAATCTTTTACACATATGTTACAATCTCAAAAAAAGTTCTAAGGGTCTGGTGCTTAGCGGAGGGAAAGTCAAAAATCCCTGCAGTAAGCTGGTCCTTCCTCAATCCCTTGGCTTCACAGCTGCTGAAGACACTGTAGGACATTTACTTCATAAATAGATTTTCTTGTGGAACCAGGGCTCTTCTTTCAATGAATAAGCAGCCACTCTTCTAGTAATATTTGGCATTTACATACCAACTCTTATCCCAAAGCTTCCAAGAACAGCCAACAGACACAAGCAGAGCGCTCTACACAACAGTTCAAGCAAAGGACATTCTTGTTTCAGTCACTGGAGCAAACCTGATAGTTTTTTTATGAAAAGCACCAGAGACCAGGAATGAAGCCTATCCTCACTGCCTAAGAGTCAGGTCTAGAGTTAGGTAGAACATCAGCTAATTAGACTGGGAGTCAGAGATCAAGATGGAACTCGAGGCTTTGCCACAGAATTTACTTTTATAATTAAAGTAACTTATGAAAACTCTCTGTATGAAAGTCAACTAACGATTGCCACTACTAATGCTCAGCTCCAGCCTTGTCTTTCTCTTGTCCACCCCAGTGACCGTGAAGTCAGGCTTGAGGTCACATTTGCAACTTGCCCAAAGAAGTGCCTTGCTGGCATGACCCATGGGAGTCACTGCTAGAGTGTCCCAGGCCTTGGCGCTTCTGGAGCACTGGAAGACATTTTGCATCCTCCTCTCTTTATAGGCCCCAGTAAGCAGGGTGTTACTTCTGCACTTCTGCTCTGCCCCTGGAGAAGGCAACCACAGGCAGGCAGGATCAGGACCCTGCCTGAGTGGGCTCTGGTGGGTCACCTACCACGGGAATATTTGGGATTTTTAAGAAGCCAAACACAGGGCAGGGTAAGGAGCACTGAGGCCTTGGGGTGCTCTCAGACTGCAGTTAGTCCCAGCTCCTGCAGAAGGGTGACACGTGGTAACCCCCCCTACCAGGGTCTGTGGCTGGGACTTTAGGGGTTGGTCCTTCAACATCTTCCCTAATTAATAAACGGGAAAAAAATTAGAATGAAAAACAACAAGATGAAATTCTTTGCTCTTTTCATCTCACTTTTTGACACTTATCCTCCCTACATATAAACCCCATGCCACTAAGTGAGATATACATTGCTATTGGAATGGAGACTTGAAATCAGGCTGACATCAGAAAAAAAAAAGAATCATATATAACCATAAAGAATCTAGCATTTTTATTACAATAATTCTGGAGCTTATGGGCCAAAGTAACCAGCTCAATATGCATCTTGCAAAACATCACTTTTGCTTTGGAGATTCTCCTTCTTTTCTGTTTCTGTTTTTATGACTTCCAAGCCTCATTTCTTTAACTGTTGGCAGGTTTGTGCCTAAAGTTGGTCCTGCTGCAATTGGCAGGTCATTGTTTATGGCTAAGATAATCCCATTGTTCCTTTTTTCTGAGAAAGAAATGAAAACCTGATTCAAATAAGACTTTGAAATTCCCTCTTATTTCATCTGATGCAGGAAAGAGTAGGAGACACCAAAGTGAAATCACAAAGAACATAGTCTAATGATGAAGACTTCCATTTAGGAAAACCAAGAAAAGATTTTGCCCCTGGCAGTTAAAATCCTCCCATTTTCAATATTTGTAAGAATTTTTCCTCCCTGTTAAAACAAAGGACTAATATTTAGTTCTTTTTATTTTCTGTTTTGGGTTTTTTGTTTTTTAAGAAGCAGTTGATGGATCATACCAGTAAGTCTTTATCTTCAACAGTGAATTTTTGAAGACGGTTTATAAAGGGAAAAAAGCAGAAAGTGGGATAGTCAAAGAACTGCTAAATATTATGAGATCTTCAAAAGCTGGTTACTCTTGTTTTTTCTCAGCAGTGAAGAGATTACAAGGAAACAGAAAATATCAGTCCTGAAACAGAAATTTCCTGTAAGAACATTTAGTTTTTAAGTTCCCAGAGTCCACAGTAAATTGCCCAGTGATCTGGCAGAAACACCAACACACCTGCAATGAAAATAGTTCAGATCTGCAGAAAAAAAATGTATTGTGGACAGTGTATTTTCTAAATCACCTTTTTTAAAAAAAAAAAAATTCTATTCCTTTTCACTAGGAAGACAAAAAGAGGGGAAAAGGAAGAGCAGGAGGACAGCTTAGTTGATTATGACTTTGTCAAGCAACTACTGTTGGGAGAGGAAACATGGCAGCAATGGCTGTAGTCAATACTGCTAAAATAAATATGTCCCTCAAAATACTGCCCCTTCATTCTCTCTGTTGAGTCAGACAAGCAGCAGGAGAAAAGATGTACATGTTTGCTTTCCCACACACTCAAGTACTTTCAGACTTCTGAGTTTTTAAGCCTGTGCAGGACATACAGCTTCTGCACAGGCACAATATAAGGCAAATACCATGGAAGATGTGTCCTTCTGGGAGTGAACGTGCCTTGAACTGAAGGGTGTATCAAGCAGAAATGTCTTCTACCCCTTAAGGAAACAGTGGCAGCAGACACATCAAATGGCCAGGTTATTAGTTGGACGGAAGGATATTTGGGTTGCCTCACATATGGATCTGCTAATGTGTACCAGAAAACAGGCACTATCAGTTCAAAACATAAGGCTGATTGTAAGCATTCCCTGGAGGACACATTTCCCAAGACCCTACAAAATTGGACTGGCAGCCTATGAAACGCACAATACTGATCCAGCATGTAACAGTAAACTATAGGAAATCATACCCATATATTTGGCCTTCAGACATGAGCACAGAAATTGCCTGTTTTGGAACCACAAGCCTTGTGGATCCACTTGAATCAAACAGACCTCTAGGAAGGGACAATGAGAATGCAAAGATCTGTTCTCCATTGTTGAATACTTACACAAAAGGGAAGAAAACTCTTTATTTTCCTTTATGACAGATTTCTCGACCAAGTTTTGCCACAAGTACAATCACTATGGACTGGCCATGCAGCTTAAATTCCCCATAACATTTGCACTCTGTCACTCTATTGGCGTCCCTCAACTACACATCAACTTTGCTCTGGTTTGCTGCAGTTAATTTATTGGTAACATGTTACTAAAAGCTACTACAGGACTTAAGACCTTGATGACTACAAAACTAGTTTTGCAAAGGGTCCAGCAAAAACTGCAGGTTGTCATTTTTGTCCACTGTTTCCCACACTTAGAGCCTGACTTATAGAAATTATAGAATTACAGAAACCTGCACAAAATATATATTAGCATGAAATGTCTTGCAGCTCCTTGTCAAAGACAGAGGAGAGCTGTTATAAATTCCCTCACTTCTACAACTCCTCTCTTGCCAGCTCAAGTATATCTCAAAAACTTTACAAAACCTACACCCTGCCTTAGTCAGCTGTGGGGGAAGATAAAGCACCCCAGAACCACCTCTTGGACTATCTCGTCCTGATGGTTTTCTAGATCAAAACTAGAAATGCTTCAAGTATTGTTCCCAGATGGATAAAGAAAGAACTTTGCATCTGATTAAGATGAAAATAGAAATAAGTTTGAGGCTGCATTTTTAAGAAAAAAATAAGATAATCTGAAGCAAAAACACATGAATTGATGTATCCCCAGAAGTTAAATTATCAGAGGAATTCTGAGTGTATGAAGAGGGAGCCAGGAACTCCTCATCCTTTTCAGAATCTAAGTGGGAGGGGGGAGGGGGAAGGGATAAAACAGCACAGATTTCTTCAGGCAAACTAGGAAAAACAACCTGATGTGTCTGACGGAAGCATTTGACTCTGTGTTTGGAAGTTTATCATGACCGATCAATTCTGGAAGAATTAGTGAGTGAGTTCTGGGTTTTGGCACTGACACAGCTGTGGTAAAAAGGCTGGAGGCAAAAGGGAAGTAATTTTCATAATGCTGTGAACTGTTGCCATCAATCCTTACCCAAAACATTTCTTCTGCTCACTCTAGCACAGTGCTGTTCTGTAGGAGCTTTCCTCTCAGCTCTTGTCTTTCGTTTCAGGAAGGCTCTTGACCTCACTCATGTTCTGGATGTGGAGATCCAAGCCAAAGACCAAAGTATTTGAGAGTTCAGTCTTTCTAAGGACTTCAAAGATCTTGGGATATGTAACTTAGTCCAGACAGAAAGCATAACACAAGTTTGGAACAACATTACATACAAAAAGATAGAAAAGATTGAGTGACTGTTAAGGAACATGATATGATGGGGAAGCCTGATGTAAATCTTATGTCACATTTAAATACTTATTTTCAGCTTCTAACTTCTAGGTTCTGTATCCCAGTGGAAGAACCTACCTTGTCTCCAGCAATTATAAAATCTTTAAGATTGAATTCTCTAAATCATAACACTGCTGCATGTCTATACCTGCCATGAGAAGAGAGCATGACTGTAACTCTAAGGAACCAACAGGACAACAGCCTACAAATAGCCAATGGTTAGCTACAAAACTTAGTGCAATAACATTGAGATTACACATATTGGGAGGAATCAGCAACACACAGAATTAGTCCTTAATAGAAAACAAGCCAAAAAAACCCCCTCTTAACTAGAAACTCCAATCCCAAAAATATTCAGGTATTTTGAACAACAGAAGCTTATGTAATCCTTAAGATTTCTCAGGCATGCCTATGTTTGTCTCTATTTGGGATTGAAGACAGGAAGAGAGCATCATCAAGCTTGTGAAAATGGAACATCACAGAAAATTCTGGTTTGTAATTGTTCTCAGCCAGTTCTGCAAACCTAAGCAGTTCAGACTGTTTGCAAACATTTCTACCCTCCCTGATGCTCACGTAAAGCAAACTAAACACTGGTCTTTTTGAGTTCTACCCATGTTCTCTTAATGAGTGTAACCAATTTCTTTATTTACTTAGACTTTTTCACCAGTTAATCTCTCCCTGACTCATTTTTAATTACACTAAATGAATACATGAATCAAGGAAACACAATACAACTTAAGGCAAAGCTTTTCAAAGAGTAAAGGGGATTTTAAGACTCACATGCTACTGGATAGTCATTGGGTCTTGTCTTTGAAAGGTGCACAGAAAACACACAGATGATTACAGTGATGGGTCTACTAACTGTTATCATCTAGATTTTATGTGATTTAAACAAGGTCTGAGCTCTGATTGCAAAAGAAGATTGAATTGACACCCTCACTCCTTTCTGCTCAGTGCTCCCTAGCCTGTCTTCTTCTTCAATAAATGAATATAATTTACAAGTTTCATTACATTATATGAAATGTACAGAAATTAGAAATGAATCAATGAACCAGGAAGCAAACTCCTGATCAGCTCATTTTTACCACATGCTGTGGAATTCTTCACATTTTACCCCTAATCCCACATCTGATCAAACTGAAATGTTTCCAGGGCCAGAAATGCCTCTGCATCTCCTTGGTATTTCTTTCATAGTTCAATCACATCTCAAAAAAAAAAAAAAAGGAATTTTAAAAAAAAAAAAAAAGGTATTTTGTTTCTGTGTGTCTTATCTTTATCTTTCGTATAATTTGAGCTGCTTAATGCTGAAGAAGTAATTTAGCAACAAGCTTCGTGTGATGGGGCAGAGCCTTAATGGAGGAAAAACACTGGCATGGCCCAAGTAACGGATTAAATCCCCTTCATGGCACTTTGATTTTTACTATGTCTTTCAGTACAATTTTGACATGGAATTTTCCTGGCATAAATCACACAGGTTTCCCTCTTCCCCTCCACACCACGCTGTGTAGCTCTGTATTTTGGTAAATCTCATCTATTAATAGTTGCCCTCTGTGGCTATAAAAAAATAGCTCAGTAGTCAAAAGCCAACCCTTGCTAGAGAACAGCTGCGGATGCCTGAACGCACACAGGCCCCAGCATCACACAGCAAAGCCCTTTCTTGGCTCCATGTCAGAGCAAACCAATTAAATAAGGCCACAGTCAAGCTAATGGAAAAGGAGCCCCTTCCCTGCAACAGAACAGGAGAGACCAACTCCAGCACTAGGCTGGAGAAACATCAGGGTATTTCCATTTCCTCACTGACATTTTCCTTTTTTAAACTCGTCAAATCCCCCTCCTGTGTCTTCCTCACGCCACTCCTTCTGCCAAACCCCAGTAAATTCTTGCACTTAAAGAGAACAAAGGTGTCACCACAGTGAGTATCAAAAGTCACAGGGTAAATTTTAAGATCTAGTCTTTTTGTTGTTGTTGTTGTTCAATTGATATACTTGATTAAAGCATTTCTGCTCTTCCTGTGCTTTCAGTAACGTCCTGGGTAACTCAGGGGAAATTCTAACCAACCAGCTGTGATCTGTGTTACAAAGTTGAGACTGAAAATACAACACAAGGATGTTGACGAGGCCATACTGGAAAGGGTGAAAGGAGAGAAATATTATCTCCTGGTAAAGCAAGAAAGTGCTTTTGTGTGTCAAAATGAGAAGTATTCAGCTTAGCAGAGGATGCAGCCTCTCATCACTGAAGGGTACCAACCCCAATGGGGCTGGCTGATGATAAAGTACTTGGCTCCGGGGCAGCAGGAATCCTCCTCAGATTTCACTTTGCATTTTCCTTGGCATCAGCTAAGGTTCTTGAAAACCCTCAAGAATTGCTGAGTTTCAGGGATGTCCCATGCAAAGTCTGTGCAATGCCACAGCCATTGCAAAGGTCAGCAGGGAAACAGTACCAGAGCCTCAAGTTCTCTGGAGACCAGGCTCAGGTCCTCCACACTTAGAGCAAACCTGGGCTGAGGCTGCAGATGCATGACACCACCAATGCCAAATAACTTCAGGCCTTTTCAAATTTCCCTCAGGATATTTCACAAAGATAAATTCTCTTTGCAAAGCTGATGGGAACAATTTGAAAAAAAACAATAGAATCTTGTGCTGGGGAAACCAACTACCACATCTTCCCACTGAAGTCTTCAATTTATTTACACAACAAGGATATAACATGAGAAGCAAGTTTCTTCCATATTATCTACTCACAATAAAGCTCAAAGGATGCCTTTTGAGGTGGCAGAAATAATTTTTTTTTTCTCCCAGGTCTTGTAACTCAACCCTGCTGAAGCTGTCCTCTAAGTGCTGACACATCTTTTCAACATCTAGGGACAAAATTATTTTAAAAAACATTGCAGGTAACTGCCACCACTGTCATTCCAAACCTCTGCTGTTTCTACTATTTTACCTTCACTGATGTAACCGAACAAGTGTCAAGAGGGCTGCTTCTGCAATTATTGAATTAATGGAAACTATACATTTCACAACAAACTGCTCACACGTATCAGTGGCCATGACTAAACCTTTAACTAGAGTAGACATGAGATGTTCTCAGTTTCCAAGGTTTGTTGCATACTATTCAAACATCTGGGTAACTTCTAGAAGAGCTGGTGTACAGGATGTAGATTTTATCCATCTTTTTCACTGGGGTGGATTGGCCACAGGAGTCTTTAAAACAACGGGAGAAAAAAATTTCCTGAACCTAGTTCTCCCAAAGAATTTTAGAAAGATCAAATTAAACCCAAAACTCTAATCTTTGTTTCAATGGGGTCCCTTTTTAGCAGGGGTTCTTCTAGCAGTGTCCCTACTTTAAAAGAAAAAGGAAATTAAAAATGAAACACAGCACTGGGGAAAAGTTAAGCATGTACTTCAAACTCACACATGCCAGGAAATTTAGAGTTAAAGGTGAAACTCCACCCTAAAGAGCTCCATACTGCAGATCTTTCAGTGAACAAACTTAATGTGTTATGAAATACAAAGACCCAGTAGGGTGCACTACGTATGGAGTTTCAGCCTTCACTCCAAATTTCCTGACTTTTTGGAGGTTTATTAGAGTTTCATACACCAGACATTTAAGTACTCCAAGAAGTCTCCTCAGAGCAGCTCACCCGGATGCCTTTTGGAAGCCAGTAACAAGCACTCCAATGATGCAGCCACCCAAGCATTGCTAATGAACCTGAAAACACTTTCTTGCAAAATTATGTTAATTCAGGGGGCTGAAATTACGTGCACACTAGGTAGCTTCAGTTGAATTACTGAAACTCTAAAACTGCAAATCTACTCAGAACAAAACTGAAGGACAGGAATTTCATTGACCCCAGCAGAGCAAGTGCCCCTAACCTTCCTCCACTCTATGTGGATCCTATAACTTTGCTTTAGCCAGGGCTGCAAGCAAGCAAGCACATAATTGCTTTTGACAGCAGTGGTTTGTATTCCTGGTTTAAACACTCTCCCAGGTTGTGAGGTGGGGATGTATCCATCCTACTTCTCAATAAATCTGGTCCTAATGGATGAAAAATGACTACGGCTATAAGCATCAGGCTTTTCCACAACACAGCTTTTATGAACACATCTTACTGAGATTGAAGTGGTTCCAGCTCATCTCCATAATCTTAAAAGATCTGTTGTGAGGCTCTGCATGATTGCATTTCCTGATAGCTCTAAGGAAATTATTACCAGCAACTCTCTGTGCTCCCACTCTGATCACCCACACTCTTCACCTGTCTCAAATATGCACAGAGAAAGTTTGAGGACTCTGTAAGATGATTTTGATGGGTGTCTTGACATACTGCTAATGGAGAAGACACCGAATTTGAAATTGGCCTCAACAGTCACTCTGCACAAACATACCTTAGTGGTGGACAGGTGGAAAAGCAGTGGGACAGCTCCACACAATCCTGATACTGGGTTCTTTGAGGAACAATTCTGTTAAGAGAAGATAAACCAAGGCATTCACTTCTTGGGTTTCCCCTGGCCCCAAACTGGGCAGAGGAGAGCACCAGTATGAAGGGATGACCTGCCATGGGGAAAGAAGGAAGACAGAACAGGGAGAAGGCAGACAGGGACTTAAAACATTAGGAACTGCTGCCAAAGAAGTTCACTCAAGGGCCAGTAGACACAAATTTTGCTTCATGCTTTTGCCTGCACATCTGCCTCTGCATCCCTTCTCCATTTATCTTTTTCAAGACCTTCCTCTTTTCCCTCACCTTTCCATTTAGTTAATCCCCTCCTCACTCTGTTCCAACCATCAAAGTTAAACATACCCCCATCTCCAAATCCTCTGACATACCCTCCTTTCTCATACCTCTGAAATTCTCCAACAGGCCAACAAGAGGAAAAAATCAAACCAAACCAAAAAAATTACAAGCAATTATTTATTATTTTATTGGAAGAAATCTTAAGAGTTGTTTTTTTGTTTGTTTGTTTTTTGTTTTTACCAGATGCTCTGACTCATTTTGGGGAAAGAGGATGAGTTTTTAAGCTTCTAAACTCTTCTTTGTATTATTCTAATTTTTTTCCCCCTAATACCATTAACTTAAGAAAAGACATCCCTCTCCTGCTGAAACCTGCTGTACTTGGTAAGCTTCAGCTCTCCCAACTACATCACAGATACCATTGCTCTGTTAACCACTGGCACAGCGTTATCTGTTTCTTCTGTTCAGAACTTGCATCCCTTTTCCCAGTCTTTTCATCACATCCACTCAGGCTGCAGGCAAGTCCGCTGTGGAATAAAGGTATTTTCCAAAATACAGCCTACTTGTAGAAACTGCTTTTTTTTTCAGTTATGACGCTTCTGAGTTAGCTTTCTCCCCTGACATTAAGTTCACAGATATTGGGTAAAGGCAGAGTTGCTGGGCCAATTCCTGGCTCTGTTCACACCGACATTTTCAGCTGAGATTATGTAAAGAAAATTCACCTGATCCTTCTCCCCCATTCCCCTGAACCCTGCAAACCCACTATGTGGAGGCAGCAGTAAAGCGAGGATTTGAAGTGTGGCTGCACAGAGCAGACTCCCTCAGGACATAGCACAAGTTAGCACCATCTCTGCTGAAAGATTTCAGTACATTTCCACAAGCAGCAATAGCAAAGGGATCATTAGGAAGGGAAAAAAATACTCAACTGGAGCACTGTTTGCCCAAGACCAGCAATCCATGTGAGGGGCCAAGTTAAATGCATCGTGTCTGTGGATGCTGTGAATGGAGCAGGGTGGAAGTGGCTGCTCTGTGCTCCCCCATGGGCCAGCTATTGCTTGTGAGAATTAGAATTCATTCCCTATCAGAAAAGAAGCCTAAAAGACAGAATGGGACTTGCAGACATAAGTATTGTACCTGGTTAAGCTTGACACAAAAATAACCTGTGCTTTGCATCTTTCTCTACATGAAAGGTGCAACCTCTGGAATTTACAGAAGGTTTCAGCTGCTACTAATTAAAAATCCAAAGACCACCTCATCCCCCTGCTGAAGAGAGGGAGGAAACAAAGGGAGGAAAACGTAGTGAGTAATGCATGTTGGACATCATCAAACTGTGGGTTCATGTGTGAGACAGTATAACTTGAACAGATCAGAGAACAAAATGGAATAAAATGGAAAGAGAATAAAACAGCTTTAGACACTGCTGCTTTTCAAAACATGGGAAGAGATGAGCTCCACCTTGTTTGCTCCGAGAGAGGCTGGAGAGCATCTGTGAGCCTGGGCCTGGAGGACACAGTTCTGCAGAGCAGCAAGGGGCAAATTCAGCACTTGCAAATCTTCCATGTGGGGTTCCGGAGCCAAATGGGTCCGCATTAGCACTGGAGAGGATAATAATACTTTAATCTATTGTCTCCCATAAGGATTCTTAATGATCTCTGATAGTTTACTCCATAGGTTTTATAGGCTGTCTTCATTCCAAGCATCCTGCAATTTGACCAGACAGTAATCTATTTACATAATGGATAACATCCATGAAAGAAACCATGAGTCCTATGAGTCTTGGGGAAAAAATGTTTCTTGAAAAAAAAAATTGTTGGAAAAGATGACTGTGGGTCAAGCTAAATAGAGCAAACTCCTACTGTTCCTAGGATGTGCAACTGTATATGTAGAAATAGTTTCTTTAGTACTGAAGGCCTGTCTGTCTATATCAGAATTCAAAACTAGACTTATAAATGTCAGATACCAGCATGGGAACAGATGCAACTCCTCCCAGCTGATTAACATCCCTGACATCTGGAACAGAGGACAGGATAAACAGAAAGAACAGAGGATTTCCTGTTGGGACTTGGCTTTTGGGTGACAACTACCAAGATACAGCAAGTCTGCCCTAGAGAGTGTTACCTCTCTGCCTTCTGAATAACCCTGGGGCTGGTAATTAAAGAACTGGACATTTAACACTGAATCCCTAGACAAAAACTCAGGTATTTGCTATATGTCTGCCTGATACCTGTGTGAATGAAGCAATCCTTGATGTCAAGAGCTGCACAATGGCCTCTTCCAGGCAGGGGATTAAGTTCTCAAGCTTCCTGAATTGAAGGGCTTTGATGAATTTCTTCTGTTCTTTTTAGTGTTTAGGATTAGGTGAAAATTAATCCTTTTTTGGGAATCAAGGAGTATTTCTTACAACTCTTCTAGCTCCTAGAAAAGGCCATTAAGTATGCTTGCCTCCTCCAGAGTAATTTGACCATATTTTGCAAGAAGCCTCATGAAAAGATTTCTAGTGGAAGGAAAAAATAAAAAGAGTTCAGGCTGATCTGGTCAGATACTCTGTGGAGAAACCCTGAAATGGACACACAGCTCACGGATCTGCACCAGGTTGAGCTAAGCTGTGGATCAGTCAGCCACATCCTTCTTTTAACACCACCACTGCCATCCACATGGCACAGCACAGTCTACTCTTCCTACAGGCTCTGCCATGCCCCTTGCTGTTCAAAACCACTCTAGGAATTTCTACAAATTGCTCTACCGTGCATTCAGAGCCTCGTTTATATGTCCTTGGAATGTGCCCATGCCCTTAATATTGAGCCAGCTGATGGGATGCCATGTTAAGCTTTGCTGAACTGGACAACATACGTGCTGGAAAAGGCCAAGAAAAAGGTGAGCTCAGCAGGGGACTAAGCTGGAGCTGGAGCTCTTTGGCTCAGTGTCACCTTGAGTCTGCAGGCAGGTGCTGCTAACAGACTGGCTGGCATGTACAGCTCATCCCTGCCCCTTGCTTAGGCAGAGCAGAAGGTTTGCAGAAGCCTCCAGGGCGCACATGTGGATGTTGAGAAAGTCTGTCCCCAGGGTCAGTTATTCTGTGGGGATTTCCAGCAAGTATTCAGCTGACTGTATGAATCCAGGGAGTTTGAAGAGACTCCAGTAGCTTTTACTGCTTCAGGAATTTCATCAGCATTTTCCTAAGAAGGCATCAAGGGGAATGCTTTCTTATCTGTCCATGTAATCCTGTGGTGAAGCCTGATGTGCAAGCTCAATATTACAAAAAAGGAAGAGCACAGTTAGCCATGGTATGGTGCAAGAATTTGCCACATCAAATGGTACTTACAGAGCATGATTTCTATGATCCCTTGCTGTTTGTTTCAAGTTTTTTGAAAAGGAGCCATGGTAGGTGTCATTAGCTCAAAATCTTCCCTATTTTGTAATATCCCAAACAACACAAGGAATGTGTCTTTCTGGCAAGTGTTTATCCTTGTTCCTTCCCTTTGTATTGGGTCAGACTGTATGATCTTAACATATTCTAATTTCCCAGAATTGCAGAAATAAATAAAAGCTGAACGATATTTGCAAATCTTGTCCTGGGACTAAATATATTTTTTCTCAGTCTCGTGAAATGAAACAAAAAAAACCCACCAAAAACAAAACGACACACACAAAAAAAACCAAAACAAAAAATCACACACACACACACAAAAAAAGTGAGGCGGATATTCTTGGATAAAGCTTGCTGTGTGGCTAATGATAACCAGTCCTTGGGTTTCTCCCTGTAGGCTATTAAAAAAGAGAAGAGATGATGTAGTTGGTACCACAATGTTTACAGCTTTTCTGCTGAGCAGCTCTGAAAGCCTAGTCCCCATCCATCAGTGTGGTCCCTCTGAACTGTCCCTCCAGCAAACTTCTTCATGGATAAACCACTGTACTTGAATCTCTGTGCACCAACATTCCCACAACCTGACTAACAGCACAAAATCTCACAGAATATCAGGTCTTTGGAGGAAAATATTTCTAGAGACGTGTCAGAAAGAGAGGCTGGAAACAAAACAAAAATTAAAAAAATAAAATAAAATAAAATAAAAAATCAGACAACTTTGCTGCTGCGATTAGCTCTAAAGTAGCTGATGGACACAATCAAAGTACCTGAGCAGTTTTTCCAAGGCGCCAACATTATCACAAGAAAATTATAATGCAGATGGGAGGTGTCTTTAAATTGTTCCAATGGTAGCACAACTGTGGTTGCACTTAGTCAAGAATCACAGAATCATTACGGTTGAAAAAGACCTCAAAGATCATCAAGTCCAACCGTCAACCTAACACCACCATGTCCACTAAACCATGTCCTGAAGTGCCATGTCTACACACTTTCTGGACACCTCCAGGGATGGTGACTCCACCCCTTTCCTGGGCAGATTGGTCCAATACTTGACCACTCTTTTCAGGAAACAAATTTTTCCTAAAAAAGCAGCCATAGAGTTTTTTGTAATAAGACTCATGGCAGCTTTGTCCCGGGATGAAGGCTTGATGGACTGGGACTGACAGTCAGAAGAAGGAAAGTGACCAGAAACAGATATATCTTCTTTTGGGGATGAAGAGGTACTAAAGAGAGTTCTTATTTATAACAGCGTTAATCCAGCGTTAGCACTTCATGTGTGGTTCCAAAGGACAAAAGTATTTCAGGATTAAAAGCTGACATGTTGAACAGCTGGCTACAACTTCTGACACTACACATGTAGCGAAAACAAAACCCAGTAGCATGTGAGGGTCCCTCCAGTACCAAGGAAAGCTGTGAAGAATCGTTATGGCCCAAAGCTCACAAAACGTTTTATTGGTACCATCTCATCTTTCCCCCCTCTCCCCCTTTTTTTATTTCATGCTTCAGAAGGCTGAGGGCTCTTTTCTCTTCTGCCATTGTTAGACTGAACTTTGGCAGAGGAAATACCTGGAATAAGATGTGAGCTCTCAGTGGTTGTGGAGATGTCTTCATTGATGTGGTGCAAGGCCTTGCACTAGAGAGGAATGAGGACTCTTTGCCAATGAAAGTGATGACAAGAGGGACTGGTAATGTAAAATGGGCCGAGGTGGTGCCAACTGAGTCACAGATTTTGACTGAGTCACAAATTGGCATGGAAATCTGTCTCAGGGGATGATGCTGAGGGCAATACCCAAGCCAAACATAGGTGCTGAATCTTTGTCCTTTTAGTCAATGACGGTTTTGCTGCCAAAGTCACTGCCTTAAACCAGTATTTGCTAGCAGTGCTCAGCCTTACAAGCCTCACTGACCAAGTCCCCAGGCTTAACTGCTGTATGTTGCCATACTGATTGCAAAAATTCATCAGAGGGGAGGGTATAAGCTCAGCCTAAGCACATCAGCCATCAAAGTAAAGGCTCCACAGAGAAGTAATACTTTCTATTGACCTTCTTGGACTTGCTGCCAATGACCAATGCTGCATCAAAATTTCTGTGTAAAGACAAATAAGTGAAAAAAAAATATTGTGGGGGATATATGGACTTTCTTAGGCTCTACTAGAAGAGTACTTTCAGGCCTCCCTCACTGGATTAGGTGTGTCAGTCAAGAGGAGATGCTTCTCAGTCAAAATGGACATGCAGAAGGTCTGTGAGCTCAGTGCCATGAAATCCATACCCTCCAACAAGTTCAGCAGGGTGGATGTCTCCAAACAAAACATACAACTGCATATGAAAAGCAATTGTGCTGTATTAAGGTAGCTTCAGATTTTGGAGCTGAATTCCTTGCTTGGGCTTCTGCGAGTGCAATCTGTACTGCAAAAGACTTCATTCAAAATAGAAATATCTCTCTATATCAAAATAAGACTAAGGTACTGTCTTAAATCTGTCAACTCGAATCTACAAGGCTTTCCTAGTTTCATTTTGTATGGGTATTATGCTGGTCACAGAACAAGTGATAAAAGGGCACTATCAGACTAAAAATAATGCATTTTTCTAAAAATTGTCATAGCTGTTATAACTAGCACTTCAAGTTCTCAGAACGACTGTGTTAAAATATTCCAATTTGCATTTTGCCTTTGAGGTTACTTGCTTAGTTGTGTTCCTCTCCAGTTGAACAGTATTGAAAGATTGGTATTTTTCCTTTCAATATTTTCAATCATTAGTATTTAAAGTATTTCCCCATTTGAGCTTTGTTCACTGGTAACTGACTGAAGTCAAGCTGAGCTATAAGGATTTTTTTTTTTAAACCAAACTCACTGGAGTTTAAAAAACAAACTGGAAAGGAAGCATTTCTTTGCAGCTTAATTATGTGTATTTAAAGCTCCAGTAGAGCTGCTAATGTTGTTTTAAAACTCCTCTCTACTAAGGAAGTTACAAATATAGCCTGAATTGCTATAATGGAAGAGACCCCAGAACAGCTCGTACTTTTTTTCTTAACCTGAACTTTAGTGTTGACAACCCAGGGTGTTCTGACCATCTAGAGGTTTTTGACTCCATGAATTGCTTTGAAAAACCTGTAACATGGGACAGAGACAACAGAATTTCAGCTTTAACCTTCACCTTCTGTATGTTTGTATCTCTGATCCATTCACACAGCGAACACTTTTTTACTTAAACATACTAACTCTTATCTGAAGAGGACAAAAAGCAAGTGGGAGCAATTATAGTTCTGTAGTACTCAACTAATGTGAGTTATTCAGGGATGACACCCTTCAAGCTAAAACACAAGGAAGCCTTGAGATGAGGATCTCAGAATTTCATATACTCACATCCACCCACAGAATGTTGCCCTGCCTTTTGCAATGAAGTGGCATTACCCCCGTTTTCACATTATATATAAAGGGAAACAGAAGAGTTCAATTACCCACCCAAACATGCAACAGCCCTGCCAGAAACTTGTATCCACCTCCCTCCTCATAACCTCCAGACTCAGTACCCCTCTCCAGCAGTGCTTACAGAGAGCTTATAGCAGGAAGAATATAGAATAACCTACCTACCTTCAAAGAAATCTTGCAGAATTAAAGTTTAAGACTACTCAAGTTCTGTTCCATGCCTGAGGGGCTCTCCAAATACACACAAGTTTTCTCTGACATCCAATCCCTACTCTTTAGAGTCTGTGGTTAAATAAACTGTGCAGTGCTACAATATACTGCTCATAACCAACAACTAACAGGTCTGCCAAAATTGGCTGCTTTGGTCTTTAGCACTGACTTTCTGTAGCCATTATGGGAAATATCAGTTCAGTGTTATGATGCTGTTGGAGATGTTACTGAGACTGCATTAATGAGAGCTAAACATTGCAAACAGAATAAATCCATTAACAACACCAAAACCCATAATGCAAATAACACAAGAGTTCAATAGCAGGAGGCTGATCAACACCTAGACACATTCACTGATGTGATCATAAAAAGCTTGTTTGTGGAAGAAATTGCCTACCTGTAAGGAGAGTATGGGTCAAAGCACGTCTTGGTGACTTCTGTTATCTCTGGGTTACAGCATTCCCCACCATCGAAGTTGTACCTCTCGTAATTACAATCCATGTCACACACCCCATTCTGCTTCTTCTTGTTGAAGAGTGTGTGGCGTACGTGCCGGCAGTCTCCACCATCGTACCCCGTCAAGGTGTGGTTGCACTCCGGATCACAGTTCTCATCCCCAATCTTGCTGATATCACAGTTGGCCAGGATGAGTCGGTGGCGAAGGGAAGAGTTCTTCACATCCAGCACCTCCAGCTCCCAGGTGATGTTGTAGCGGCTGAAAGCCTCATTTAAATGCTGATGCTGGAACTCAATCTGCTGCTGGCTGACGGTGGGGTTCTGGTGCTTGTCATCATAGAGATTTACCACACGGTAGCGAACGATTTTGTTGCGGCGGAAGCTGGGGAGGTTGTTGTAGCTGGCAATGACGTCCGTGTTGTCACAGACGGTCTGTCCGCAGAGAGGAGGGTCTAGGCTGGTATCCAGCAAATAGCCATGCTGATAGCTGAACTTGCTCTGAGGATTGCTGCCATCCTTCATGGGAGACCAGGTGTTTTTCACATTCAGTAAACTGTCTTGAAGAACTAGCTGAGGTAGAGGCGTGTCTTGTCTGTGAATTGCCTGGCCCATGTCCAACAAGATCTCCTTCTGAGACCGGGCTGTCCTCCAGAGGCTTAAGTGCTCTACATAACCCCGATAGTTCTGGTTCAGGGCATTTCCTCCAACCATGAGGACCTTGCACTTCAAAGTCAGAAGACTGAAGATGCTGCCCACTTGCTCTCCACTTGTGGCCACCTGAGCACCATTCACATAGAGTTTCATCAGGTGCCCATCATAGGTGGCAGCCAGATGCACCCACTGGTTGGGGAGGTAGCTGCGATGTGCTGCAATGGTGGTTACTTTGCGAGCACGATCCGTCTTCAGCGAGAAGAAATAGCGGGGGTCTCTATTCCCCTGGTCACTGATGGTGTTAATCCCCAGGACCCATCCTCGGTCACGGGAGGTGTAAGAACATTTGTCATACAGTCCTATGTGCCCCCGAAAAAGAAATATGAATAAATAAAGATGACAGAATAAAGAAATTAGGTTTTAAATTGCATAAATCTCTCTCTCTCTGTATATACATACACTCACCTACATGATAAAAAAAACAGCATACAAGAAAAATATTAAAACACCTAATGCGTGATTGTGGGAGGTCATGTGAAGACTTGCTGTTGAAGGTCAAGATTTGCCAGTGGTGTTTATAAATGGGATTCCCTTTTGCTGAGCAAAGACCAAAACTTCTTTGCAAATTCCTACCAGCAAAACGTACTGTGCATTTGGTTCTTACCTTCACCCAAACCATACATCAGTGATTGAAAATAAGAACTGTCTTGAGAAGTTGCCCTTATTGATTTCACTTGTACATCACACCCCTGAACCCTTTGTTTAATAAGGTCTAGAGGAGAAATAAGCATAAAATCTTAGTACTGAACAGTTTGAGAGACACTGAGCACCTACAATCATCTTGACAGGTTCAAGCACCCAAATCCTAAACAGAGTGAATGGAATGAGTTCAGGCTACCTTCAAATTCATACCCAATAAAAAACAGTAAGGAACTGGCATATACTGGTATGCTGGTTATGCTGAGCAAGGTATATACAACACCAGGGAAGGGCAATAATCATGCAGAGGTGGACACACACATTCAGAAAAATCCCTGCTCCCTCGTACACACTTTTACTAACAATCTGGTACACCTCAGGGCATATACACTTATTTGTCTCAGAGATAAAATGAGGATCCACACCTAAAGGTCTCTCACCCAGTCATCAGACAGCTCCAAGGGATGGGAAGAACCTACTCCTCCTCAGTTTGAGACATGAGGTTCAGCAACATAAAGACACGTTTCCATCTTTCAGTTCTCAAAGGCCAAGGGCTGCAGGGCCACACCTCAACTGTAGAAGCAATCATTAGAGCCTTCAGCACCAAACAGCCCTTCTGCTATCAGCACACCCAAAACAATCCTTCCCCCTAAGCCTTCACTTCCAAAAACCTAAATGAAAATCATAAATCTGACAGTTTGGTCCTCATGAAAAGACTAAATATCCCCTTACCTCAACCCTGCACCCTAACCCTCCCAACATTACAACCAAATAACATTTTCTGCTTCTGAGTAAGTTGCTCAACAGCCATCTGTTAACAATCACTCATTAACAGTGCAGTCTTGTCTAGTATCAACAGAGCAAAGGTTACAGGAGCATTCACTGTATTTTTCCTCCCCTCTCCCAGCATACACCTTCCCCTTGCCCCTTTCCTCACACCCTTCCCCTCTCCTCCCCCTTTAAAAAAAAAAAAAAGAAAAAAAAAAAAGTCTTCTGATGGGAAAGTTAAAAAAAAAAAAAATTGAACAGGCCTTCTTTTCCTGCACACTGGTATTTTGATAGGGACTCTGAGCTCCCCCTTTTCCTGTTTCCTTTGGAAGAGAGATCCCAGGGTTCAGAAGGTAATGTGTTTATTCATCTGTAGGGCGCACTTGGTTCAAAACCTTTTCGAGACCAATTTCTAGTTTATACTGCTACTTCTGATCATGAGAAAGTAGAGCAGGAGAACCAGGACAGCAAAAAACAAATATGCTTAAAAAAAAAAAAGAGGTATTTGCTGGGATGGTTATTTACCCGAGAACTTCATGATATGAAAGCCAATAACCTCCTGAAGTCTTCTTCTTAAGCATTTAAAAATTTCTCTTTATGGAATAAATACTTCTACAAATCATCCATTTTCAGCTGTATGAGAGCCCATAAACATCTGCATTTTATGAATCTCAAACGAAAGGATTGTCCAGCTATAGTGGGTGGATAATACTGCAATGAACGAGAAGACAACTCCCTCTTCCAACCTTCCAACTAAGTAATAAAAAAATGAGTTATAAAAATCTCAACTTATTGTAATAAGACCATTAGGGCTCGTCAGACATTTTGTAAGCGTTTTTGCCTGTCCAGAAACGCGAAGATGGTGAGAACAGGAATATGATGCAGAAATTGGCTAGTCCCAACAACTTTCTCTGGGAAGCTGTAGGGTTTCAACATGGCCAAGAGAACCCCAGGGCCTCCCTCACCTCTTTTGACTGTAAGCACAGAAGGTCAACCCATTCCAGACACACTCCCTACCATCTCCTGCCACCTCTGCTGCCCAGCAACCAAATTCTCCAGGCCTGTGGACCATAGGACAGCTGCATACTCAATAGCTGATCCACCTTTTTCTTAGAGCATCCGATGGATGGATCTGTTGGATGGATGGCTGCAAGTTCTGGAACAGGTGCCTGGGGTTTCCAGCTCTGGGGAAGTCCACCATGCAGTCTTTAAGGGTCAAGTTTTTTTGGCTTTTTTACTGACTGGGGCTGGAAATATTCCCACAAAGAACTAATAAATTATTGTGGAATGGAAATTCAGTTTCCTAGCCAGCATTAGAGAACATCTTCCTCTCTCTCTGAAGTGCTGTATGATGCTAGTGATTGACCTCAGCTGAACAGATGGAGCTGCTGGAGGAATACTACAGAATAGTAGCAATCCTTCCTTGCCTTTGAGCATTTATACCCTGATGTGATGCAACATGTCTTGAGTTTGGCTCAAACAGCTGCCATCATTTCAAGATTTACAGGGAGCCAGAGGAGGGCAGAAAAAAAAAACAAAACAGTGACAATAGGGACACTACTGAACATGCCAGTATGAAAGCTGCTGAACTAAAACAGTCTACTCTTCCAGTTACTTCCATTTTCTAGTTTATGGCAAAGCTCATCACTGAATCCATATGCCATGTACAGTATTTTTTCTCAAACTTTTACTATCACAGACATCCAACTCTTGATGAAAAGACGGATTGAACACAATCCCTTCAGCAGCAAGACTTATTCTTTATTCTCTTTATTCTTAAGAGAAAGGAAAAAGAGTAAGAAAATGGATAAGAAAGCCACACTTCCTCTAACTTGCAAAGTTGTACTAGTTCATTTTACAACCTTCTTCTACTTGTATGCTGTACCTACTTTCCCAGTCCTTCACTTACTTTTGGCTTTAGACTAAGAATCTTCCAGCTAAGGGAGTGTCACTTTTCCATTTTGTCCCTAGCACAATGAAACTAATTTCATCTGGGACTTCGGATGTCATAATAAAAGAATGTGTTACTTCTTCTATGACAACTAACAAGGGCAAAGCCATTGGAACAGGGATGTGAAACAATTGCCAGAACTTCTGAAAACTAAGTAATTTGATGTTTTCACTATTTATTTCAATTTAGTAAAAGGTTCCATGGCCATGAGTTAATTCTCAGATATAATTAAGAACATTTTAAACCAGAAGATAACTCTTTTACCTCAAACAAGGCTGTTTTTGAGAAAAATCACCCCTTGCAATGGCTGACACTCTGAATTCAAAATTCAGCCGTGACCACAACCAACATTCTCATGAAAAACATACAGAGTTTAGATTCTCATTTACACTGAGAATTCTTTACAATAATGTGGCAAAGGACATTTTTAGTTACTTAATATCCCTTTACAAACCAAAAGTGGTGTAAAGAGGCCTCATGGTAAATGAGACTCAAGCCAGTGACTGCAAAACCACAATTAGGTGAATATGCCTGAAATTTCTGAGTCAAGAAATGGTGTGAAATAAAACTGGCGCTTGTTTTCCCCACAGCAAATAGATTAAAAAAATATGTACACATTTCATACAGCAGCAAACAGTTTCCTCACTTCTGCTTGCTTTGAGATACTAGAAAGGGATGAAGCTACAGCTGAGAACAATACTGACAGCCCTTCTAACTCCTTACTCTGAGTAGTTTATTTCTTTGTAAAGTGCTAAGGGATTAAAATGGAATTTTATCTTCTATTAAAAAGGTGTGCTAGTTCAGCTTTCCAGCAGGAGTAATTGGTAACCTTCCTTCCCTACAAAGGAGTCAGTCACTTTCCAGACAACTCTGGAGAAGCACACGAACAGAGTAAGACACCACGTTCCTTAGCCAGAGACAGACTTTGATGGTCCACAAGGCTCCTTCCAGTCCCGTGATGTTTGTCCCTTATAGGAAAAGTAAATTCCTAGGAATCAAAAGACAGGGGAAAGCTGGAAAGTTAAACTCCAAAGGCCCAAAGCCAAAAGCCAAACATGGAAAACCATAAATACAGTCTCTCTTTTTTTTTTTTTTTTAACAAGTGAAATCTCAGTTCTCTGACTACTGACCCACAACTGCTCCAGTATACAACTGTCCATCTGCCCTCTTCCAGAAGGAAAGAGGCCAAGTATTTGCTTTATAAGCCATTTTTTTTCCCCAGGGCTTTGATCTTGACTTAAATAGAGCCAGGTCCTCACGTGGGCCCTGTGTGCTGGACAGGGTTGGGCAGCACAAGCACAGAGTGTAGCATCAGCTGCTGAACTTCTGGGAGAAAGTCCTGGGTGAGGACACAAGGCATTGCTGTAGTCAAGCTGACAGGGCTGAGATTGGAGGAGATGTTTATCAACAGCAGCCACAGAGGAGTGGGAACTCACAGCTACAGGCTGAAGTTGCTGGAATTATTAGTAGCCCTCTCTTTGAGGACAGAGCTTGAAATAGGAGAGGATGATGTAGTCCATTCAGGCTGCTGTAATCCACTTTAATGTTATCAAACAAGACTCCAGGTCTCCTTCTCTCACTTCATGCAGATTCTTGCATATTGCTAACAGCAGTCTTCTCTGTAATCAGCCCAGCCATAGAATTACGTAAGAATTTCATTCTTGATGCAGAATAAGTTTCCTTGCTTTGCTGAGCAATGGGAAGAGGGGGAATAAAAGAGGGCCTGGGGGAAGGGAAACAAGGAGGTCAGTTTGACTTTGAACACACCAGGTGTGCTGCAGAGCCCGTCACAGCCGAGATAGGCAGGACAGAAAACAGTGCCCTGCACTTTTGAAAGTTGGTGTGCCTGTTTTGCGGGGAGACTACAACCAGAGGTGACAGGACTCAGTTATGAAAGGGGAATTTAGGTCAACAATCAAAGCTGCAGTCAGGAGGCCCAAGAACAGGGAGCTAAAGGTTGGGGCTGTTTTTTTCTTTAGCATGCTTTAATCGTTTAGTATCAAAGCACAGAGGAACGCCTGAAAGAGCAAATATTCTACCAGAACCTATAGAAAGCTTTTATCTGTCCAGAGGAAAATAATTAAAACCGACAGATTTGGGTTAAGTATCCCCATGTTCCATGCAATTGGATAAGTCAGCGAAGATCCACTGGAGCAGTTCTTGAGTTCTGCACTGGATATTTCATGGTATGATGTTGAACCCAATAGAGTTCTACAAAGGGGAGAAATAATCTCTGCTTTCCTCTGCCATGCTTTCCCCAGCCCCCACTTCCTTCTGCAATAGTTAAATAATTCAAAGTCTAGAGTGCTTAAGGAAACATCTCTGTCTATACCATTTCCAACACAGTTAAGAGGCCTCTTGAGGTCGCCCCCTGAGATGAAGAGTGGCTCAAGCAAACCACTTGAGAGTTGCTCAGGTGGCAACATACTACTTAAGCAAGCAAAAAGGGGATGTTTGCTGCTGCTGGCAATCTAGCCAAATTCACACCAGATATTATAATTTACAAATTAGGCACTAGGATTCAGATCTGAGACAGAAGGAGGGAGTTATTTTGGTTCTGACATGAAAGACTATCTTCATCATGTAGAAATAGAGTCTAAGAGAGGAGAGCTATGCCAATTTATTGTTGAGAATTCAGCCCAAGTTTCTCTGCTATATCAAAAATCTTTGTATCATTGCCATTTATCATTAAGCTAGGCATACATTCTGTTTCTCCAATTCCCAGTCATTCGTATGGTCAATGAGGTACCTGGAAGTCTGAAAGCGGGACAGTGAGAACAGCTAAAACAGCAAAAGGTGAATTTGTGGCTGGTTAGTTATGAATATTACATAAATCTTTCCCTTCTGATAACCATATCATGTAGGCTGCAAGGGAGCAGCCACTGGCATGGACAATCATATTAGTGACACTTCACTGGGCCTATTGTAAGAATATAAGCACTAACAGTACATAAGAGCTTACTGCAAAGAGATCAGGTAGGCTGGGGTTAGTGAGAAATTAAAAGATTGTGAGGATTTTGTGGTGTAAGAGAAGACATAGCACTGCAGAACCAGATGGCACAGAAGAGTGAGCTCCAGTCCTTGTAGCACTGCAGCAGGGCCATCCTTGGACTGGGGACTGCTTTTGCAAAGGCTCCTTTGTATACAGTATCAGCGTAAACAAGTATTAGTGGGAAGTTTGGTTTCTTATCTAGATCTCCCCAAGCATTTCACAATAAAGCTGGAGAACCAGTGGAGACTGGTACTTGGTTAACAAACTGTGGTTGTTTATGATCCAATAACTAGGTTTAGGCAGGCTTTTAGATGGACAGCAAAGAGCACATCCTTTGCAAGGGTCAAACTTCTGCCTCTGCTGTAAAATCTGGGAGCAAAGAAATATTCCAGACAACAGGGGTAAGGATTTTCCAATATCCACAAAACAACTTATTTCTCCTGCCTTATTCTCACAAACAACTGAATTTTTGGGGTTGAAGCCTGGAAAACCAGTATGAGTCCATGTTATTAGAGGTGATCATGATACATGAAAACACAGGGACAGTATTAAGAGAGCGAAGGAAGGCTTTGTTTGAATAATATTTATTTTAAAGTCACAAACTTTGCAGCCATCAGCATGTTCCTTCAGAGAATCACTGGTGTATGTCATAAATGGAGAGGCTTTGCATCAGGCTTGATTCAGACAAGAATTCAGGTGGGTGACTACCAGTTTAGAGACTCTAGCCTGGCCCAACGATAATAAAACAGAGTTCAGTGTTTATGAAAACTTGCATATCCTTCAAACACAGGGAATGGAAAAGCCTCGGTAAGTTTGTTGGTTTGGCTTAAGAGGATCTTAACACACCTCTCAATTTCCAAGCTTATCTGTGCTCACTGATCAGCAGAACCAGGTTACAAATTAACCTCCTATTGTAGCTGAGACAGAATTCACCCTCAGAGCCATCCAGCATTAACACCATTCACACTTAAAAAGCAGATGTTGCAAAATACACAGATACATATCGAGGCATTCATGAAACTCATCCATCTTTCACAGACACACACACAAAACTGGAAGTACACACAGACCTGCAAAAAGGTCCATAAATACAATGACAGACCAATAGAAGGGTCACTACACACACAGATGACTGTACCCAGCAATGTGCTTGGTGGAACATACCTCTGCTTCCATGTCTCCTCTTCCCTGCAGTATTAGCCAAATACTGATTAGTTATCAAAGCTCTACAAAGAAATTTATTCTCGTACATGTTAGCACAGAGTGGCTTTCCCCCCCTTTTCTAAGAGCTAATGCTTGAGAGCAAACACAGACAGTATCTTCTACGGAAGGGACAGATATGCAAGCACCATAACTTCCAGACAATCTAAATGATAAAGTGGTATTTCTGGGCTCCTTTTAGAAAACAGCGGAGAGAATTGATCATAAACTGGGTCAAGATAGGTCAGCATACCTCAGAGCAGATCAGATGGCCAAAACATCCCAGGAGGAAACATTCTCCTGGAAGGATTATTAGGGGCACATCTGTGCCATCAGATGACCATGCACAATACCCATCAGCTCCCTGGGAGTTCAATATGGCATTTCCTTTCAAAACGTGCTTTGTGCCTGACAAGCACTGCAAGTCAATCAGCTGCAGCAGCAGCCAAGCCTGGAGTCATGCTGGAAAACCGCCTGATGTGCTGCCCCACGGAAGCCCTCCACGGCCAGAAAAGTGGAGCAGTGAGAAGTGGAGGTCTGTGCATGAGAATGCTTGTGGTGCTGATCAAAATACACAGCAAAGACTGAAGGAGGGACAAAAACACAGCTTGTTTTGCTTTTCAGAATTCCCTTGTCTCTGACCTTTACAGCAGCTTTAGGGCAGCACTGAAACCAGCTGAGCAGTTACTACTCCCAGCTGCAGAGAGAACAGATTTTACACCATTGCACAACACATGTGTGTTTCGGGGGGGAGGCTAGGGCTAGAGAACAAAGAAGGAAATCTGGTGGCACCTAAATCAAACATTATAATCAATGAGTGAGTGGGAAGAGGACCTGGGGAGCAGGGACAACCTTAGAACCCTTTCCAGGATCAGACAGATGGCCAACATCCACATTATTACAAAAAGAAAACAATAACAAAAAATTCCATGAATGCAAACTAGGGCACCCCGCGAGAAGACTGTAAAAATCACATCATGGTAGCTTAGACTTGTCTTTGTAATCGAGAGGCATTTCCACATGAAACAATTTTAGTTATTTGATTGGATTTTGAGAACATTCTTGGGCAGATACTTTGTGAGTGCAAAACTGAGTAGTTCCAGCACATTTACACTGATATACACCATTCAAGGTCTTTGCCTCTGTGAGCATTAAGTATCTCGTTGCATAAATATCTCAGATCTTATCCAGACTCATGTATCTTATTGCATCTAATTTTCCCATATGACTGCATCTTACCCAGACTGGTATCAACAACAGGAACTTAGCAACCTTGAAAACAATGTCTCCTATGCAAGACACAGAAGTGTTCAGTAACAGCAGGCAGGAGGGAGCTGATTGTGCCCATTTTCTGCTGTCACTTCACAAAAGATCTGGGCCTTCTCTAATCACGACTGTTTCATGCCTCAAATTCCCAGCTCCATACTTGCATACAAGTTCCAAACCCATACACAAACCACAGAGATATTTCTGCTTTCTAGGAAACATCCTGCTGAAAAAACCTGACTCTCAAACATGATATAACTATTACAGAATGCATACCAGATAGGCTGCAGTCACCACACACTAACCAAAGTATATAATTTTAAAGCTCTATTTTTCTGCTCAATTTGAATTAGACTGCATTTGTTTTAGTATGATTTTTCTCCTGGAAATACCTGAGCCTGTATTTCTCCTCTACAAATATCAGTGGTCACTTGATCTGTGAGCACAAATAAATAGACATCGAACAGAAAAATCTCACACGGATACTCAGGATGTCTTAGAAGTGTACAGAAATAAATTCACACCTATTAAGCTGAAGGCTGTAGCTGAAAATTCAGCCTTTAGTTCTTAAAGAATACAATGGGACAGCAGTGGGCAAACCTCCAAAAGGTTATACCTCTACTTCACTTTCCATAAGTGTTGCCAAAGTCAAATGCTTCTCGAAAGTAATTGACCTTCTCAAGTCTGCAGAACTGGGAGAAAAACGTAAAAGAAACAAGCTACCTTGGAAGATTTTTGGCAATTCTTGTGTTTAGCTGAGCAGCAGGAAATATCGTATGTCCAACATTTCTTATGTTATTTCAGCCCTTCCACTTCTGGTTAAATTTGGAACAAAAAAAAAAAATCAATACTAACAAAACAGTATGTACATATAACTACTTTCTCAGTGCACATGGGCTGGAGGGAGCAGACCAGGGCATTTCAAGCACTTGGCTTAAACTTGAATTTTGAGGAACTGTCTCCAGCTTCAGATGGCTCAAGTGTAATGAAATACCATCTCAGCACATTAATTAGCTAGGAAAGGTCTTTGTTGTTGTTTTTTGTTTACCACTTGGCCAAAGTCACAAGAATAGGTCACTTCAGCATATACCTACATACCCTTCAGGACTGCTGTTCTGCCCTGAGACACTGAGACAGACCACCCAGCAAGGAGAGGACAAGCAAAAGTCACCCCCCAAGCTTATTCTCTGCTGTATCATTCACTTCACTGTTTTTCAGGGATGTCTGCTGCATTAGCTTCACAGTCCTGACATTGCCAATGCTGCAGTTTTCAGAGGGAAACCTTGACTTGGCTCCCTGAAGGTTGTATTCTGGAGGTAAATTCTCCTTGACTTCATTTGAAGTCAATGATAAAACTCTTACTGCTTTCAATGACAAAAGATTTCAGTCTTGTTTTTCAGCTTGACTTCAGACTAGCAAGCTGTACTATTTTGAAGGGGGAAAGTTTAGTCATTGCTAAACTCAGCATCCTGGTTAAGCCACAAAATTTAAAGAAGATTTACAACATTGTATGAAACTGAGCCTGACAATTCAACTGCAGGAGACTCTACAAAGAGCCAAGAATGTTACAGTGAATAGAGATAAGCACCAGTGTCAAGGCCAATCCATAGAAATACTGGAAAACTAAAAGATTTTGAATTACCATCCCTGTGTTACCTGTACTTTACTACTGGTTTCAATTATTTTTGCAGAAATAGCTGAACACCGCAGAATAATCTGATGTTAGAAACATTCAGACAATATTGGTGGGGGCTGACTCTTTGAAGAACTTTAATTTGGATATAATTTATAATTGGGAAAAACACTCAAATTTAATTGGGAAGTTATGGTAACAGATATTCCACAATTCTAGTCAGATAAGTTTTTCTGTGACTGACTATTCTCAAGACTAAAGTACTGCATTTTGTTTTGAAGTTGCTTAGTCTCCATGGGCATCCATTGGATTTACTCATATCCTCTATTATCAGATTTTCAACTTCCAATGATCAGATTAATATTCCCCAAATATGTACTTAGAGATCACGATGATCGCCACTTCTTAATCTTCTTGAGTCAAATACTTTGACTTGTTAAAAATCCTGTAATTATTGTCATGGATAACTTTTTTCTCTAAATCCTCCTTCACACAATATCCTTCTGAAACTGTGGACATCAGAACTAAACAAAGCAGTTCAGCAGAAGCTACTCCAGAAGCTACTCCAGGATCAATACAAAAATAGCACAACTTCCCCAGTCTCATTCAATGCTTCCCTGTTTACACAGACAGCAATGACTCTAAACCTTTGGCCACAGCATCACCCTGCCATCTCACATTTACATGTTTTATCTATTCCCGCACATAGTTCCTCCTACACATTTAGCTTCCAGGTGAAAAACCCTTCCCCCACCAGCCATCCTTCATTTAGGACCTGTCACCCATCTTTCTATATGTATGACTTCACATTTGGCTTTATTTAACTCATACTGTTTGCATGTTCTCAATTTTTGAAAACACCCAAATGAGAGCCCTGTTTTGGTCATTGTTTACCACTCCCTGAACTCTGCAACATCTGCAAGTTTTATCAGCACTGATTTTATGTTTTCTTGCAGGTTGTTGACAGAAAATATTAACTAGTGAAGAGCCAAGATTGTATGGTGCTGAATAGGAGGGAATGTGGCCAGAGTCACACTGTTCAGGCAACAGTTCTGTTTTTCAGTAGAGGAAAATAAATACCTGCGATACTCATGAATACGAGCTTACACAAGTCAAGAGACAAAAGATGGGACAAAGAGATAAAGTATGAGATTGGCAAGATGTATCTCTGTCTTTTGGCTCTTTGGCATTCTACATCTTCAGTCTTCTCTTTGTACCAGCACAGAACCACAGGGACCCAGTATAGCCCTGGCCAACAGGACTTCTTGGATGAGCATTTCCTCCTTTTGGTACAGCAGAGTGGCATTTGACATTTACAGCATCATACATGATCAAAATGCTGCACTGATGTTATTACCTCATCCTTACAGCAGGTCTCTGAGGGCTTCTGAGAACCTTTACCCCACCTTCACAGATGGACAGGACAGAGCTGGAGGCACCTCAGAGCAATCACAAAGTAGGAAGTAAAGTCCCAGAGCAACCTGTGCACCTCCAACTACTCGGCCACAAAATAAGCAGTTTGAATTAGCAGAAGAGGGAGCTTGCCTCACTCTCACACAGCAGCTTCATTGCTGCTGAAACAAACACACTTTCTTTATCCCAAAGCATCTAATTTATCACTGAAGGAAATCTCTGCTCTTTTCCTGAAACCACCAGCCAGAAAGAAACCTCTGCCCATTGCAACTGCCTGTTTTCTCCTCTGCCAGCTAGTCTCCTTTACTTACAGAACATGATGTTGCAATGCCCTTCTGTAATCAGTTTCACATTAAAAAGTGTGCTCTGTCAAGCTGGCCCTGTCACCAGTGTTTGATGAGTGTCAGAGAAAGCCCATAAAAGCCAGTCTGCGAGCTCATCAGTACAAAGGACACCATGTGTTGAACACATTGACAGTTCTCAATAAATAACATCCCTGCTGAACAGCTGGTTGGATCGCTTGGGTTTGGAAAAATGTTGGCCACAATGCCTACTTACGTGCATCCTCCTCAATGATGCACAGAAGATGTGTGCATGGGGAGCGGAAATACATCACTTCCAGAAGATACTTAAGTATTTTAAAAAAAAAAACAAAAAAAAAAACCAACTGAAACTGAACACAAGTTTAGATCCTGACTCAAGGTTTATGGACCATTTCAGACATAGAGATGTGCAATAAAAGGTTGGTTTCTTAATAGAGCTACAAGAGATGTTCATCCGGAGAGAGGAGGGGTGACAGCTGGGTGGTGGTAGGAAGAGCAATCCTAATCTCATGTCCTTCTTCCCTCTCTCTCATGAAATCCAGAGCTCCCATTTCATTTAGTTCCTTCTTAAAGATGAGAGTTCAGAAACTATTCACCAATTTGGTCATTGCAGTGTGAAACAAAACACACGGTTGAGGTAGGAAGGCCCTTGCTTCTTTGCCTCTGCCATCAGAATTTGAGGCAGAGGGAAGAGTGGTCCAGCACTCAGCATCCCACCACTGCAAGGTGTCTTCCTCCAGAAGTTCAAATCGTCCTGACCCACCTTTGCTGCAAATCCCAACCCTGCAGAAACCTTCAGAGAAGAAACACAGAGCCCTTGAAGTATCATTCACTCCTGTGAGATGCAGCTGCTGTTGCCTCTCTCTCCCTGGCCTGTTTCATAGAGCCTGCAGGTGTTTGGATACAGCCATTTCCCAGTAAAACTGGTGGTATGCTGATGTTTAAAATAAAATAAAATAAACCCCTACTCTTACAGCGTAAAGCTGAAGACCACCCCTGTTTGAGCATTGCCTCTGGTGAGACACAGAATGTAAACAGTCTGTTTGATAAAAACATCTCTAGCAAGAGGACTTTGGGGAATTCCAGTCTTTCCCAGTGCAAAGAAGAATATATTCTGCTCTTTATTAATTCAGAACTCTTGAAAGGGCAAGAACAAATCTCTCAACTTTCCTCCTAGAAACCGTTCACAGTTATCCTGAAATTCTTGGAGGAATCTCACAGGTATAAATCAGGTCCATTTCCATCACCACCTTGCCCCCTTCCTTATTTAACCTGTTCACAGGCAAAAGGATTGTGCAACAAGTGATAAACTTTGTCCATGGTGCAATATCAAATGCTCACTTCTGATTGACTTTCTGTTGGGATGGGAAATGGACCACACTGGAACAGTCTTACCAATAACGCTACCAATTACATGCCAGAAAATATTTGTAAAATAAGGGAAACTGCTCTTTCAATAAAAAGCTACAGATAAGACTATTTTAAACCATCCCATTTCAAGGTACAGAGATTCTGTCAACACTGGGAACTTTTTGTAATGTATCTAAACCTCCAAGGCGCTTAGAACGAGAAGTGGGACCACAAGTTTCACATCTATTATACCTGTAAAATATCCATTATTCCCAAATTCCAAAGATACTCCTTATGGAAGAGGGGCAGCCTGTGATGGTGGCTTGAGCTGTGCATTGATAGTACAACTTTGCACAAGCGAAGAAACACAACCCTGACCCGTGCTGCCTCCCTCACCCCCAGAGCTTTTCTCTGTCTGATGATTTCACCCATGCATTTTGAGAGCCCAAAAAAGGCTTTTTAGATTATACCAATGCCTCCTGGAAGGAAACACACACACAATTCCTGCACCTTCTGTCTGAGATCATCAAGGTGAAGTACTAAAGGCAAGACCCTGGAGCAGTCACAAAAAAAAAAAAATTTTTTGTTTGCATTTCCTCTGTGCTCTGAGGGGCTTGAGGGACGTCTGGGGCAAGTGTAAGAATTTTCTATTTTCTAGCTGACAGCACTTTTACCATGCCTATCTGTCCCTTGCTCCAGAGCTCATGGTGACTACACAATCCTCTGTTACCTGCTTCTTAGGTCCTGCTCACTCCTGCCTCTTTACATTGGTGGCTTTGCAAGAGAGATATGTGACACCAGATATATCAGCCTATACATAATGGGATAATAACTCCCATTAAATTATCACCGTTGCTCAGACTCCAGCAGGACAATTATCCTTTGGGCTATTTTAGTCCTTTTTGCAGACTTGCACAACTCAAGTGCAACAGTTTTGCCAGGAGCCATAATCTAGATTTCAGTGTTAAAATTAAAAAAAAAAAACAACCCAAAAACAAAGACAAAAATCAGTGGATTTATTGAGCAGAACTTCTACATATTTAGTGAAGCTACCATCCCTGCTTGGGCTTCCCACATGCTGTCCACCCTGGTTTTAAAGCAGACTTGAGACTATAATTTTACTCCCTCTTTTTTCATATTTTCCACAATGAAGAGGACAGAAGAGAAAGATGTATAATTAAACAGACAGGCAGACATCTCATCAAAGAAACTCCTACAAGCAGATGTAGAGTAGGAAATATCCAGCAACACTGCTGGCTCCAACCCACAGCCTGGACCTGAGCACATGGTGGATTTTCATTACCTAACTTTTCTTCCTGTGAACTTCCTCTGGGGGTTTTTGTTTATAAACAGAGGAGGGGATATTATTGCTGGAGATGGGACAGTACGGGAGGGGTGAAGGAGTTTACTGCCACGAGATTGGAGAGGAGAGTTCAGAAGTGTTTGTTGCCAGGAACACAAAAAGCTCACTGTATACGGCCCAGTTTCACAGTCTAGAGGGATTATGATAGGTATACGTAGAAAATGCTCCAAAAACTACAAACAACCCCACGTTGTACAAATGTTTCCCACTGCATCACCATAACCATTACACACCCAAATTAAACCAGAGACAGCAATGATGGTGTCTGGAGGTTGCTCCCCATGACATCCACTCCTCAGCTTGTTCATTTTCCCCATTGCATGCACTGTCCCTGCCCCACATTCTACACGTCCACTGGTCTAGAACAGCCCCTCTGACTTCCTCTCCAAAGGAGTTACTCTAGGTTTACATTGCTGTGTTCAACAGCAGATTCTGGCTTGTACTGCTCACCCTTCCCTCTGCCAAGTACATGTTTCAAAATTGTGTGTGTAATGCATTTAGTTAATATTTGCTTTTTCTCCCAGTACTCCTTTTCTCCCTGAGCATCTCCATACATGAACTACAGCACAAAAGGCTTCCAATTCTCCTCTAGTTTACACTGATAATAATCCCCATTAAATTATCACTGGTGAAAGATGCTGGTTTGACCTCAGAGAGGCTGCTCTGCTTATCCACCAGACAGATGCAATGTGAGACAGGGGTAATGCAAGCTCTGATTTCAGCCTTTACCAGCACAGATGCTGCCGAATTCCAAATAAAACCACATGGACTGTATGATGTACAGCCTCCCTGCTGACACTCCTGACAGAAACACCAGTTATTTAGCCAGAAGAGCATGTGCTAGATGATGACCCTCTCCAAATCAGTCTGGGGTGCTAACATGCTGTGTCCAAAGTCCCTTCTGTAACCACTCACCTGGTCTGTATTTAACCATGGGGTAAATGAGTTGCTTTTACCCCTAATTAATAACCTGAGACATCCAGAGAGGGGTTTTTGGCATTTCCTAGGAAGATGCTTAGCAGTTACATATCCTACGAGCTGTTTCAGCAAGTCAATATATTAATCAACATGCAAATGTATCAAAAATTTCAGACTATTCCCATTTAAATAAGAGTATTCTGAACCAAGGAGCTTCAGTGATATTTGCTCTTCTCTTCCATCATGGATTGCACATGCTGTTCCATTTGAGAAATACAACAATTCACACTGATTCAAACATCACCAGCATGTCTGGGGCAGAGATATTAATTCAAGACTATCTGACTTTCTACTGATTCCAAAGAGCTCATGTCACAAATGCCAGCTGCCTTCTTCATCTGTACCCCGTTTTTGCCAGTGCTTTCAACAATGTGACACCAGGTGAAAGACTGGTGCCACCAGCTCAGTACAATAATTACCCAGCAAAAAAGCCCAACAGCAGCAGCTACAACAAAACATCCTTCAGGAATTAGGGTGTGTTGGCTTCTTGGGGAGAACAACTCAGTCTGAGGAATAACTATCACAGCTCCTAAAAAAAAGTTTAACCAAAGGCCAAGCCTGTTGGGCTCTGTTTCTACCTCTGACACCAACTCACTGCCAAATCTTGGACAAAGCAGAATATCCCCTCCCTGTTCCTCAGTTTCCCTGATTTTAAGGACTATGTTCTCTCACACCTGAGAAACTTATCACCACCATGAGCATGATTTGTTGAGGCAGTTATCAGGAATGCAAAAGTGCAATCTTGCTGTAATAATAAAGGAAAGTAACAACAGTAGGATACATTAGGACAGGAGAAAAAAAGATCTGCATTTGAAACTGAGTAACACTGGTAACAGCAAATGCCTTTCCTTTATGTTTCTTTCACAGTTTTAAATAAAACAAACAACAAAAATAACAGTGATAAGATCTCTTTCCTCAATCCAGTGGATGATCTTTGTGAACATGCAGCAGAGCATAGGCTAGGAAGAAAATGAAGGAGAAAAGGAGTCTGCAGCTGATGGTCAGCGTTGGGAACAGGGCTGCTCCTCTCCCAATTCCAGGATAACAGAAGACTCCTGGGAATCAGATGAGGGAGGGGAATATGGGTAAGAGGAGAGAAATCCATATGGGAAAGTGACTTAAAGCACATAAAGAGACAATAAATTTGATAAGGAATATTAGGAACAAACACAGCAGAGGGAAGGAAGGAGGAGAGATAAAAGAGCTGTAAGTATCACTCGAAAGGAAAACTCAAGGAAAGTCCACCAGGCCCCAGGAGTTAATCAGCAAAGAACAGGATGGTCTTCTTCTCCAACACAGCAATCCTTTTGCTTCCATGAGCTGGTATCTCTCAAAAGCTGCTCTCAAATGCTGCTTTACCAGGCCAACTACAGATGCTTCTCAGTTTCACTTCACCCTCACTCTCTCATTTTGAGAACAATGGCTAGTTCCTTGTTTGTGTACTGCTCGGATGGATATTAAACAGAACAGTATCAATAATTCCCAGAAAATATGCATGAGCATATGCCTGACTAAGCACACAAACACACTGCCTGCTAACCTGCTGATCCCACACGGTTTCCACCACGACTTGGTTGAAGCTCACAAGCTGGCACCTACCCTTTGTCTGCAAGGAGGGGACATCACCTTCCTGGAGTAAAAGAAGATGAGAACTAAAGGGAGCACAGAGTTATCCACAGCACGTGCTGGGTAGGGAAAGGAAAACCAGCAACTGTGCAGAGCAGGATGCGGGGAAAGACAGGGGAATCAAGGACAGCAGATAGTAGAGGAAGAACCAAGACTAGGATGGTGATAAGAGAGGGAGGGTGGGGAGATTGGATGGGAAAGTTACAGGCTTACATTACCCAGCAAAACAGAAAACTGGACAGTTTCAGAGTTATAAGGGCTCATTTTCACCTCAGGAAAAAGAAGAAAATAAAATAAAAGAAAAAAAAAATGTTGAAAGAGACAGAAGCCAAAGTGGGATCTGGAGTATAGCAAAAACAACTTAAATAAACATGTCCCCTTCCCCTGGCCAACTTCTCTGACGTTAGGGCTTTGCAGTTATTCTTCTCTTGTATCCAAAGCAAGAAAAGACAGCAAAATAAAGGATGTTAAAGCAAGGACCTTGCAAGGGTCCAGGCTGTAGAGGGGGGGATGGAGAAGACTCTCTGGAATCAGAGCAAAAAGCCAGAATCAGCCAAGGCCAATTTGGGGTTTTGATGATCTTGAACAAGTTCAGGATCAAATCCATGCTGCCTGCATAAATCTAACACAGACAGTCCAGCCCCATTCTCACCATGGATTAACCTGACTTGTATTTGTATGTGTTCCCAGTTTTAAACTGTGATGTACACTGAACCCTCACTTAGTGCTGGCAACTGTATGGATGCTGAATGGTGTTCAACTAAGCAAATTGGTCTGACTACTGTGAACAAAGACAGTAACAAGCAAAATTCTGGGATAAATTTTTCACTCTTGTTCTCTTTTTAGCTTGCCTTTTTGGGCGCTGGTCTGATCACATTCAGACTACTACAAACACATTTTTTACTACTTTGAGCACTTTGACTTCATGGATGGCTTTGGGAAGAATAAAATTCATAATAGGCACTAACATAAAATCAAAGCAGTTTATAAGAGCTGCCACTTGTGTCAGAATATGTGGGGAAGTAAACAAGCTGCTCTTCCTTGATCATTGGAGTTTAAATGCTCTATTGATCTGGGGAAAAAAAAAAATCAAAGGTGCTTTGGAAACCATGTGAGTATGTGCATGCAAGCTCGCACCAGAGAAAATGAAGAGAAATAGAGGGGCAAGTAGAAATTACCATAAGAACAACCCAGCATTTATTCTTCTCAGAAAGCTGAAATAAAACAACAAATCATATCCAGATGGCAGCTACCCCACAGTAGAAAAATGCCCACAGAGCCAAGTAAGTATCAGGTCAGAAGAAAGGTACACCTTTGTTTTTAGAAGTCCCATTTGGGGGAAAAAACAAGCAAACAGGATAGCACAGTCAATTGTTCTGTGCTCAGAACAACACATGAAGCAAACGTCCAGAACCTAGGAAACAGAAAAAAACAACATATTTTGCATATTTTAAACAGAAAGATTATCTGTACTGATCATGTAAAGAGAGTATTTGATGAAAAAATTGGCAGTATTGAGAGAGGGGATTAAATAAAGGAAAAGATTATAGTAGACAAGTTAATATACTTGAGAGAAAAACGTGAAGGGTTTTGATCAAACAAGACTTTTCTGATCCATTTTCAAAATAATCTGGAATAGGAGATTTGAAGAAGTAAAAAATGTTAAGCTGTTTGTTCTTTCTATAATGGGATGTAGGAATTGCCACAGAGACTAAGACCAGAGAAGGGTGGGAAAAGTTTGATAAAATATTTTTCTCAGGAAAAAGGGAAATTAATCAAAACAGACTATCTGTGGGAAAGGATCAGTTTTGGCAAATATTCTAACTTAAAATTTCAATAGAAGTTTCATAACTGTCAAAACACCTGATTCTTTTTTAACTTTCTGAAAATAAGAAAGCTGATATCTTTTCTGGGCAAGTGTTTTTCTTCCTCATAGTTAGCACTTCCCTAAACCAATCCTTTGGAACTTAGGTACTTAAGATGTTGTCAATCTGTCCTTCTCTTTTCCTGTCTTACATTATAGTAGTGACTTCTGGTTTTAGCTAAAGATCTTTGGTTTATAGTATAGAACTGGGAAATTTTCTGTGACCTGTGCTACATCAGAACCTACAAAGTGGATGTTCTATGAACGCTTGGACTAATTATCTGTTGTTATAACCCTTCTCTGCTTTTGGTCCTATAATTTCTATCAAAGAAAAGAGGAGCTGAAACAATGGCTAAAATTAGAAGCAAAACTATTATAAGAGAACATTTCAGTTGACTACAGCCATAGAAGGGTTTATTTTTGTTTTTTCAATATGCCTTTTTGAAAAAAAACCTACTATATTTTGGTTTTTCTGCCTCAGACCAACAAGAGCAATGGAAATCTGAGGTGATAGCACTCAGTTAACCCCCTGGTCTTCAGAGCCTCTAAAATCTGTTGGTCCTGCAGTGTGTTTTCTCCCAAAACTCAGGCAAGCACCTCTCTTGTAACAGACCTGAGAAGCCTGGTATCTATGTTCTGCCTGAGACAGACCTGGGCTCCAAAGAAAGTATTTCCCCACCAGAAATCCTAGCTCCACCAGCAGTGTGCCTCAGCTCTGCTTCACCAGGGTTGGGCCCCAGTGCCCAAGGAGGTGCCTGCTGGTGGTTCAACACTTTGCTGTCAACACATCCAGCCAAGGATCTCCCCTTTCCTTGGCAAAGGCTGATGGACACACAAATCTTTGAAAGCAGAGACCTGCCCTGTTCTCTTCATGAGAAAAGTGAGAGCCACCTACCTTTGAGAGGGTGATTGGGGTTAGGGTCCCTGGGGAGCCAGTGTCACCCTTCCAGTAGTTCCAGTGCTCGGTGAAACTTCTGGGATTTGGGATTTAAGCTCATCCCTCTACACCACATGTGGCTAGGACTGCTGGTGGGCAGCTCTGCTTGGTTGTTACCTGTCATGCTCCTCTGGTGCCATGCAGAGAGGTGACATGGGGACTTGGGGAGCAACTTCAACCTGATGTGATAACTTTCAGGCACTTGAATCAATGACCAGGTCTGTCATTCTGTGAGGGCTTAGAGTGTGATGGGTCCCCAAGGGCTGCCTCTTGCCCTCACCACGGAGGCCCTCCTGACACAGCTCTGCTCTGTGCTTTTCCAGACATCTTCACGAATCCCTGAGGAGAGCCCTGCTCTCTCTCCAAACAGCATCCCCTCAGCTTGGTTTCTGCCTCACATGAGTTTTTCTAACTGAAATAGGCTGGCTTGAAATAAATCAGGTTGAAATGAAGCTTGGAGAGGTAAGCTCAGCCTGGAACACACTGCTGTGCCTAAAGGAGACCACCATACATCATTTAGGAATCTAAATTTGCCATCCTTCACACATAAAGGCAAATTTCCCTCTTTCTTTTATTGCCATGTAATGAATTAGAGCAGCCTACATGTACTACTTGAAGAAAAAAACCCCAACAGCTTTCTTCTAACTATGCTGCTCTGACTTAACCTGTAGCTGGTCAAAAAATCAGTTTAACTTGGAAATCTTACAGAAAGAAAAATTCTTTTTCTTTTCCAGTTTCTGACTCTTGTCCTGATTTCTGTAGGCTGAAGGAAGGGTGCTGTTCAAACACAAATATTTAATAAATTACAAGCTATGCTGTATTTTTTCAGTGGCCTGCTAGTCTCACCTTATCCAGATCTATAGTTAGGAAGTGGCTGATCATTTGAACCCATGTGCAGGGAAGTCAAAACCCCACAGCCCCCTGGAGCTTTCAGCAATGGTGTATTGGAGACTTGTCACCCTGAAGGAGCATCAGCTCCATCAGTTCAAGCTCCTGTCACTTTGGTCTCATTGTTAGTCTGCTCCATCCATCATGCCCATCCCTCTGGGACATGGCACATGCCAGTGCCAATTAGATGACAAAATTATGAGATTTGTTTGACTTCATTCTAGTACTTTGTTACAGATCAAAACAAGAAAAGTCATGCCATTAAGAGACAAGAGGCTGTTGAAGAGGAGCAAATGGTACAGTACCTACCTAACAATTATTTTAATGCCAGTGAAACTTAGAGTAATCTCTCTATTGAAAACATCCTAAAGGTCCAACACATTGTCTACCAGGATCAGCTCTGAGGACAGAACCCAGCTCATCAATTTTACCTGAAGTGTAATAATTCAGTATCAGGCTCCAAAATTTCAGAAGGGAACCAAATTAATCCCCCAAAGCAAATATATATTCTCAAACCCTGTGGAGGGAACAGACCTCTGCAGTGCCAATTATGTCTTTATAAGTGCCCAGTTATTGGACCCCGACACAGATGTTTCTCAGTCTCTTGTATGCAAGAGCTGTGGCTTTAAAAGAGCTCCACTGTGCTGATTTTGGCATTTCTTTCCCTTTGGATTCTGCTGCAGTGTTATGTTCACCAAGGACTGAAGTTGGGAAAACATAGGCACTTCCTCACATACGAAGCTTTATTAAGCGGGGATCATGCTCTCTGTTGGCAGGCAGAGGAATAGGGAGATGGAGGAGAATGAATCTGGGGAAAGAAAAAAAAAGGAAAAAGAAAAACGAAAGAAAAAAGAAAAAAGAAAGAAGAAAAAAGGAAAAAGAAAAAAGAAAGAAGAAAAAAGAAAGAAGAAAAAAGAAAGAAGAAAAAAGAAAAAGAAAAAAGGAAGAAGAAAAAAGAAAGAAGAAAAAAGGAAAGAGAAAAAAGAGAAAAAAGAAAAAAAAAAAGGCATAGCAAAACACAAATAACTTTCACTCTCCAGAGCAGACACGCCTTCTACTCCAGCTCCCACTGCTGATCATTCATCCAGTTCCTCTCAGCTCGCAGCCAGTAAAGAGTCAACATCTCCTTCCTATGAAAACATGAGCTATCCCGCTGCTGAGCCATATACCAGAAAACACACTGACAGGGACTCAGGAGAATCCTGTGTCTTAGGATGGAGTTGCATTTCCACAGTAGAACTGAAATACCTTTGATTACAACATAAGCAAGGTCAACAGGGCTTTGAAGCTCTTATTTTGCATGGCATGTGTATTACCTAACTGGAGCCCAGCCTAGACCTTAACTCCTTCCTTCACAACTCAAGATACATTCAAAGACTCTGCAGGGGAAAGTGCACAGACTCGCATGATTAATACCACGTGTACATGTGTGTGTTTGTAAGAGGGATGTACTGTGCTGTGTGGTAGGTACGCACATCCAAGGAGTGTTTGTCCAAGAACTATGTGGCCTGGGGAGGGAGGAAAAGTACACACGAGCCGAGCTGCACCAACCCAGTTCCCCAAACCCTCCTGAGTCTTTGCATAACACAGATCAATGGGTCAGACTTCTAAGTTTCCCAACAGCTTTTCCTGACAAATGCCAGAAGAGGTATCAGGCCAAGTCAAAGAGGGCAGCAATAACATCACTGCCAACCAGCGTGAAAACTGGAACCGCTTGGCAGCAAGGGCTGCCTATCACCAGAGGCAGGGCATGGCCCAGCACAACGACAAACGCACTTAACAACACTGTAAAATTAGCCCTTTATGAAAACAAATCAAATACTGCTGCAGAGGGTGACGTAAGGAGAGTTGGCTCCAGACAGAAACAGAAACTCCTGTAGCTTGGATTAACAGAAGAGCTCCGTTATATCAGGGCTCAGACATAGAAGCTGATAACAACTGGGGTCCTCTGTGAGATTTTTAACAGCCACAACAAGCTTCCCCTCTAGGCACACATGTGGCTGCTCTGACCTGCAGTGACTACTCACATGCTAGCAAGGAGGGATGGAAGGGCAGCAGTCAGGCTGAGGGCAGGGGGCAGAAAGTAGATGAAGGTACAAGGAGGACTCCGAAACAGATCCGTATTCCTGTCAATCCCGCCCTCTTCCTGTGTACAATCACAGTTTCCCCCTGTGAAACTGGGATGGAAGTTGGGGAGAAATCTACTTCTGGCACTGTCAGCAAATTTGACCCAGCTCCCAGCATACACAACACCCCCCAAAACACCCAGAAGGGCTTTTGACTTCAGTGGGGTCCTACAGATGCAACTTCAACAGCAGAACAGTGAAGCAGAGTCTGTCACATCCCAAAACAGAGAAAATGAGAAAGCCAAGAGTTTTGGCAGCCAGAACCCTTGATTTCCTCATTGAGGGAAGCGTAATCTCTTCCTAAGCTTGCTGCAGGTCTGGGAGGCTGTGGTGTGTGGAGGATCCTCCAAGTGAGTTCCTCTTGGATCCCTTCCAGGTGTTTACACACAGAGCCAAACCTGGCTCCTCTTCAAGAGTGTGTGTGACGGGGGAGGGGGAGCTTAAAAATAAAATAAAAATCACAAAGTCCTCCTGAGCTGAACTGCAACTTCCACGGTGCTAAACTGGGGCATTTCTTTTCATTTTTCACAGTGGAATGTTATTTCCATGCATAAAATGGGTCAAGTGTTTTATACAGGCAACAACTCAACCTCCCCCATTCAATTACAGTATTTTACTACAAATGATCTTTGTGTGTGTTTGTCTAGGTTCCCTATTGTGTAAAATAGAGATTCTTGCATCAAAGAGAGACGAGGGGTGTTAGGTGTTGCATTAAAACCACTAAAAAAATACAGTGACCTTGTTTTGTCCCTTAGGAGACCCACGTAAACCTAAATTCTGTCTCTTCTACCTCGAAAGGGAAACACTTTGAGCCCTGGGGTTCAAGTCAAGATTAGACAGCAGAAGAGTGGAGTATGAGGAAGCCAGAGGAAACCAAGTAATAATCTATTTCACCTCTGAAATCACCCATCTGCTTGTCCTCCTAAAGGCAAAAGGGACCAGCCCCTGCCCAGCACCTTCTGCCCACCCCAGCAGCCACACACACACCACATCCCCTCCTCCCAGCTGAGCAGAGCAGCTGGGACTGGGGAAAGTTAAGGAAAAGAACCTCTGAGTTCATCTTATTTTGGGGTGGTTTTTTTGTTGTTCTTTCCTCCGGACAAAGCCAATTTCTTGTGAGAGGACAGTCGTGCAGGTCAGGGATGGGGCAGCAGAGCTGGAGAAGCTCACTGGAGGGAGGGTGGCAGGGGAGAAGCGAGCTGGGCTGGCGGGAGCAGCCACGGTACCACCGGCACAAGCAGCCGCTGCCTTCTGGTAGGAAGTGACTCCAGTTAAAGGGAAAGGGGAAATCCTCCCTGTCTCTTTAAAGCATCCTAGGACATGGAAACTTTGTACTTTCAGGGAATCTCCTTGCCAAAAGAACTGTAAAACATGTCTTCCTCTCCCCTGAACCCCCAATGCCCGTTTCTCTTTCTGACTTGTTTTCTCTTTTTTTTTTTTTTTTTTTTTTTTTTTTTTTTCTTTTTTTTTTAAAGGGCATTTCCATTTTCTATGACTTCCTTCAGAGCAAAGATGGATGTGGCGACATTTACAAGGGCTTGTAACTCTCTGAAAAGTATCCGATTTCACGGCAACTTCACTGCACTTTATCACTACAGCAAGGAGAGGGCGGGAGATGGTGGGAGGGAGGGGAAGAGGGAACAAGCACAGGGAAAAGGACACAAATTCATGATGGGCTCATAAAATTTAAATAGGAAAAGTGCAATATTCCTCATTATTGTTCAGTTCAGACAGCTTCGACTGGTAGCTGCTTTGAGTACTAAATGATTTTATAGGGCTATTTGACCTTACAATCATTCGTGTTACACTTGCCATTGCTAAGGGGAGACAAAAATACCACATCCTCTAGCTGCATTGCTAGTTCCAGCCCAAGCTGAGTGGTGAGGGATTGGGAACTTTATAAACTCATTTGATTCATTTGAGGTTTCACAATAGCCAGAAGTTCCTTTATAGCTTTTTGGAAACCACATGCTAACACTGCATCTTAAAAGGTAACAGTGAAGTATACTAAAGAGCTAATAAAACTGGGGAAACTCATACAGGGAACTCAGATATGCATTTCTTTATAGCCACACACTAGACACACAGGTTTCTTTTCATACATACTTACGAGCTACTTTCAAATGCTCTGTTTACTCCTTTCCAACTTGGAAATCAGGTAAAAACCCCGAAACACCACTCTCTCCTATCTGCACCTTCATCTGTACACCCAGAAATAAAGCAACTACCCAGGATACTGCTGTTTTCCAATGCAAAAGTTTACATAACTTTTCCTGCCAGCATACACTTTCAGCCAGTCCACCGAGCTCCAGGATTTCACAAAATCTATATATATTACATTCACCCCAGCATGTTTCCACACGCACCCGCATACATACGCATGTTGCAAGGCACACACACACCTCAGAGTACACACATACACACACGCGGATCCCATATACACGCACGCCTACAGCTGGCTGCTCTGCTGGCTCCCGAAACCTAGGAGGGATGCTGCAGCCACAGGCACCACCAACTACCTACCTGCAATGACAGCCGGAGATCTCTGTCCTCCTTCAGCTTTCAGCCACACTTGCAAAGTGAAGGCATCTCGGGGCAGCTCAATATCTGCCTTCAGCCGCAGCTGATCACCTTGTCCACTGAAATAGAGCGCCCTGCTCGGGGTAAGGGACTCCTCTTCGTCCTTTACCTCCCGCTGTTGCCTCCTGCGGGGGACATGCCCAGGCTCCAGCCCAGCGGTGGAGCGCCTTCCTCGGGCTAACCTGGTGGCACAGGTGCCCGGGGCGGTGTAGCGGAGCTGGCGGCTGTGCCTGGTGTCCCTTCGCGCCCTGCGGGAGCGCTCGTCCATCCCACATTCGGGTCCACTGGCGAAGGCTGTACAGAGAAGCGCAAGAGGCAGCAGCAAACTCCAGAGCTGCATTTCCAATCTTCCCCCCCCTTCTCCCCTGCAAATCCTCCCGATCTGCCAGCTTTGGGCTCCTCCTTGCCTTGACTTTCTTCTCTTGTTCACCCTTCTTGGTATTTGCTCTTTTTATAACCCTTCTCAGTTGCTTTTTCTTTTCTTTTTTTCTTTTTCTTTCTTTTTCCTGCTTATAGATTTTTTTTTTCCTTAAAACAAATAAAAATAAAATAAATCAAAACTCCTTAGTTGAAATGTATTTCTGTTCTTCCTCCTCTATCTGTCTTCTTCTCCTCTATTCCTCCACAGCTGGAATTCCTCTCTCTTCTTTTCTCTGCTGGATTTTCTTGCCTTTATTTTTTTCTTCTTAAAAAAACCACACACACACTCACACACACACACAAAACAAAACAAAACCCCAAAACAACCCCCCCAGCTTTCTCCAAGACTCAGACCCACTGATTTCCCTCCCCCCAAAAGATGCTCTAATCTATTTATTTTTTGGCCTCCTTTATAACATAAGCCACAACCCCCTCCTTCCCCCTAACCTCCCCCCCTCCCTTCTTCTCCACAAAAAGAAAGAAAAGAGAAAAAGCCCCTCAGAAGATGAGTAAACAAGAATATGCTAATCTACTCTAGGGTGCTCCACCTTCCCAATTGAATGATTCCCATTAAAACTGCAGGGATCATGACTAATCAATCAGCTTGAAGGAACAGATAGCTCCAGAGGTTCAAACACTTTTGCTGTTTTCTTTTTGCCTCTTCTTTTCCTCTCTTCCTCTTTCCCCCTACCACTTTCCCCCCCTCTTATTTATTTTTTTAAAGAAGACAATCAAGATGAATGGATCAATGTGACAAAAATCCTGCACCCCCCTTTTTGCAGTCTCCCCAGATTTCTTTCTCAGTCCAGTCCAAAACACACATTCCTTTTTTTTTTTTTTTTTTTTTTTTTTTTTTTTTTTTTTTTTTTCTCTTGGCAAAAGAGAAAGCTATTTCTCCTCTCAGACTCCCCGTTGCACTTTGCTGGTAAACCTTATGCTCCTCTGCAGCACATAACGAGTCTTGAAACTTGAGTCTCAGATATTTTTTTAATTGCTTGCTTGCTTGCTTTCTCCCTTTTTCACTCTGTCTCTCTCTCTCTCTCTTTCTAATTCTTTCTTTTCCTCTTATTATTTTCTTAAAGTTATGCAATCAGCCAGGCTCCCCCTTTTGTGGTCCCCCTCAGTGCAGTTGTGTGCAGCTAATCCAAATGTTGCATCAAAGGTCCCCATCGAATCATCAGGAGCTAAAAGGAGAGAAGCTTTTTGAAGAGCATTTGCCTTCCAGAAGCTGTAGCAAGAGAGCAGGATTTGGCTTCTGAATGCTCCAAAGACTCCTGGATTTTTGAAACAATAATAATAGAAAAAAAAATTATTTTATTGGTGGAGTAAGTAAAAAAATCTTCTCTCAATATTGGTAATTTTTCAGCCTAAGAAATTCAGCTCCCCCGGTTTCCTTGGCTTAGTTGTAGCCACAGGTAAGAGTCTGGCTGCTTGCTGGTTTGTAGATCTCTGTTTCTGAGCTGGGACGTTTTGGGGGTTTTTTTGTTTGTTTTTTTTCTTTTCTTTTCTTTCCTTCCTTTTTTTTTTTTTTTTTAATTTTTTTTCACTCTTGAAAGATCTCAAAAGCTCCCCCTGATGGCAACAAAAAGGATTTTTCGAAGTACTTAATAAGTGGAAACGATTTAACAGTTAGCACACACATCTATAGTCCACTATTCCATTCACAAGAAGTCCAGCAGAACCAAGTTAAATCACACAATAGCACAAGAGAGCTTTCCTGGGATCATAATCTTTCTCCTTCTCGAGATTACCTTATTAGTTTGGGCTTGTTATGATTACTAACACTGAAAACACATGATAAAATCAATGAAAGTAATTTTTTGCAATGAGAGTTGTTGCATGCTTGCAAGGCTTCTAAGAGGTCATTTTTTTGTTTTGTTTCTTACTAATCTGCAAACACTGGAGAATGTACAATTGGCATTTTCACAGACCACATCCATACATCCACAAAATCCCACCAGAAGTCACCAACTACAGCTGAGCAGCCCCATCCAGACCTTCCCTCCACACCAGCTCAAAATAGCTTCAAAGACTTTAATATGGGAACTCCCAACAATCAAGAGAAATTTGTCATCTAGGAAGAAAACTATACCATGGCATGAACTCCCATGTCCCAAAGAACTCAGAAGGATAAAAAAGAAAAAAAAAAAAATGTAGACATGCGTGCCTGCTTGGCAGAAATAAGATCAGAGCTCAAGTATTGTACTTTAGTATTCTAAGTTGACACACAGAAGGGCAGTGAAAAAGAAACAGCAATTCAAAATTGTAAAGGGAACCTGTTCAAATAAGAGCTAACCCAGGAAGAGTCCTGCTGCCAGGGTCACTGCTTCCTCCACTTGACAACTCACCTGAAGTCCCTGAGAACTTTGCCCACGTGCAATGTGCAAGAGCAGGCTCTAAGTTAAATCAAGTAGGTCCCAGTTTTTCCAGTGGAAAAAGCTGATTCTGTGAAATCCCAGTGTTTCGTGGGGATATTATGATTTGGCTGAAATGGTCAAAGAAAATTATTGAAACATTTTGATTTGATGGCACTGTTCCATTTAATTTCAAATGTATTTGACCTTCTATCTCTTACAACATTACTGTCAAATGAAAGGGTTTTGTTGTGACCAAAAGGCAACATTTCAATGAACATTTCAAACTGCAACTCCAGTAACAAATTCTGGGTTGTTCTTGCTACAAAGGAAAGACCCAAAACTCATCTTTCTGTATGCACAGAAAAAAGTACGAGAAATTGGAATTCACCTCTAGAGCACAAATTTCATGTTCAATCAGTTTATTTCAAAGGCATAGCAAAAGCATAAGGAAAATACAATATATGAACTCTTGGTCCTGAGTGATAAAGAACAGTGGTGTAAGAGATGAAGTTTTAGAAATAGCAAGTAAAACTTGATTCCTTAAGTCTGTGGGTCACATCTAACTTCCCTGAAAACAGATGAAATTCTACCCTGCACAGATGGACATTTATTCGCTGCTTAAGCCAGTACTTAAGTGATGTACAGGCCTTCTGGCAGAAGGGTTCCTACCCAAGGAGAATAATCCTGCTGTTGAACTCGAGTGAAGTATTCTCCTAAGTGAAGAGAGCAGGATATTGTCCTGCATCTAGAGTATTTTCACAAGAAAAAGGAAAAAAGCACCAAACCCTAGATACACATATAGAGACAAGAATTAAAATAGATATCTATGATATTATGCCAAAAAAACAGCATTGAGCTACATGCTTTATGCAGTCATTATAAATAGAAATACTCAGCAGGAATCTTAGCTGAAGCTGCCAATATCTCCCAGGTTCAAGACTAGAGCTGAGTGAATAAATCATAACAAATAATGGGTTTGTCAAATTTTGATGCAAGCAGACTGCAAAGCCTCGCAAATACATTTGAAATTATATACCCATTTCTCCTTCACATATAGCATTTCTCGAAGGCCAATTAGCAGACGATTTACTGTAATGTACATATTTTCACATTTGTTTTGTGTTAATTAGGCAAGGAAGTCACGGAGCATTATTTTTGTCTCACTGGGGGGTCAGGTTTAATTACTCGTGATACAGTAAAATTACTAATTTTATTTAAGATGGGAGATTCCAGTGCTTGAAACTGGGGTTGTGAAAAGCAACGTTGGCTCTTCAAATTGCTCACACTCAGGTCAACTAAAAACAATGTTTCTTGAAAGTCAAGCTGAAAAGTCTGCCAGTTACAGCTGAATTGAGGATCTACTATTTGGAGCGAGTATTTGTACGTATTTGTCTTCACTGTGCACAACTCCATCAATCATAGCAGAGGTTTGCATGGTTTTTACCCCTCACCGAAATCCTCACCAAGTTCCTCCAAACTTGGCTTGAGGATCGCTCGAATGCAATCCAACAGCTTCCCTGTTCAGAATCAGACAAGACCCAGACACCAGATTTTAATGCAACATCTTGGATTCAGGGAATATTTTATGCAATCAACAGTGGTATGATTGGAATTACGCCGCCTCCACAGAAAAGTGAGGAATGAAACCCAAAGAGCTGAAAAGTACTTCAAAGAAAAACGGATTTGGGCATTCCATGTTGTGAATCCCATAAAGTCCAGCACCTCCTAGGAGATAGAGCCACTTGCCTGGTGTCAAGACACTTAGATAGGGTTGCTTTAGGTGGAACGTGGCTACAGCTCCCTGTTAGCCCAAGAAAACACAGAAATGCTAATAACCAAAAACCAACAATAAAATAATGTCAAACATGTTCAGCCTTGGAAAAAATTTAACAGAAGACCTAATATGGACTTAGTGTAAATTCACCAGCTTGTTAAATATTTTCTCTATTGTTCCTTCCTCCCTCTGTTTTAAAAAGGACAAATGATTAAACGTCTGTGTGCTACCTTTACTATCCCACTCTGTGCTAATAAACAAACTTGATTTTAATGTTTCTGTATAATCATTGCCTGTGTCCTCATAACTCCATACAGCTACACTAACTTGAGCAAAAAACAGAACACCAGCACTACCCTTGCCTTTTGTAGTGGATTAGACTCTTTTACTGCTTTTCCTCCAGTTATCCCATATGTAAAATACACACTATGCTAATTTACATCAATAAAACAGCTTCATGTCAATTTGAAATATACCCTTTAATGCAGAGGAGTTTACTGAACAAGTAAGACATGCAATAAATGACAATCAAGACTAAACATATGATCGATGATTTTATGAAGGTATCAGTAATTTTATAAGGTAATTTGCAGTCAGTGGCAAGCATACCACTCTTTTTCGCCCTGCAGAGAGCTGTATTTCCTAACAATACAGATGCCGGTTCCCCTGGAATTTGGTTACTTTATCCTTCAAATTTCCCTCATGAAATATCATATTTCCAGAAAAGTTACATATTCTTTGCATTTTTTTCATCACATTCTTGAAATGCATTCTTGGGGGTGGGGCAATATTCCACAACACTGTGGCATGAGCAAAAAGATACTGTAGATGGTGGAAGCAACAGGGCACATTCTTCCCCTGTGTAAACACTAATTGATTAATTCTGTGGGCCCATTTTGGTTTGGACTGTGTATTGTCATTCTGGTGACTGGGAAAGGCAGACTGCTTGGATAAAATCCTTGCTCAGGCATGTAAAGCAGAATGACAGCCCTGATCTACATGATGCCCAATCCCCTCTTCAAGGCTGTGCTGTGTTACTGTGACCCAAGATGCACATGTGAAGATACCCAAGGCTTGTGTGAAGAATCCCAGTGGGTTCCAGTGGGTGACTATGGGGCCAGTTTCTTCACCTGTCCCTTCCACCTGGCCACATCCTGAGATGGGAGAGCACCACACAGGCAATGGAGGCAGATTGCTAAACCAACAGACTGCTGGGGGCAGCAAAATCACAGCCTAAAGCAAAAGACACTGACAGGAGGAAGAACCTCCAAGGTCTCAGCAAGTGCCCATAGCACCATGTTCAGCCAGCCCCATACCACTAGGGTGGACTCCAGGGTCTCCCCTGTGTGTTCTTGACAGGAGCAAGCTCCCAGCAGCCTCCCAGCCCTCTCACCATTGCCCCTCTGTCAAACGCCCTGCTCAGACCCCTGTCCCTTTTGGACCGTTCTAAAACCCCACCAAGAACATGAAAGCTCTTTGCCCCCCTTACCCTTCTCATTTAAGGAGAATGAAATAATGTGTATTTTAAAAGTTGGCTTGCACATAGGTTTAAGATTCTCAGATGAAATCTGGATGCTGAGACCCAGACCTGTGGATCACTTTTTATGGCTTCTGCCCTACTTGCTCAACAAGGAATTTCTGAGGGGCCAGGAGGAGGAACGATCAACTCTTGTTCCTGAAAAAAAAAACACAGGTAAAAACCCAGAGAGTGCTTATGGAGATGTCCTGTTTTTCAAGAATGCAAGATGTGTTACAGGGTTCCCAAACCACCTCACCCAAAGGTTATGTGCCCTCCAGTATTTCTGGGGTTGGTTCAAATGCCAGGGGAAGAAAACTGTACCTGAAGAAGCAAAAACCTCCCTGTGATTTGCATCTTTCTTGTGACTTGCAAATACTGGCACTTGGTTAATGAGCTGGAGGAGAAGGACTGCACAGTCCCATTGCTTTATTCACTCCTGAGCATTTCCAGTTTGTTAAGGCTGCCTTGATGTAGCTAGTAACTCGAGAGTTGCATCCATGACAGGACCCACAAATCAATCCTGACATCTGCTAGGGCACTTCAAATCCATCTCCAGGACTCACAGGAGTACTCAGACTCCCAAAACAGCCAAGATCAAATTGGGATGGTGACTGTCATTGGTATGGAGAAAATACTATTTCCCTGAACCAAAGACTTCTTGGACATCATCAGAGTCAAACACCTCTAAGACAGATAGGAAGAGGGCTTGCTTATTACAGAGGGGTCCCCTGCCTTTGTAAACATGTGATACATTAGCAGATACATTCCACCCAAAGAGACATCCATCCACAACATAAAACACACCACTGCTGTCGCTGTTAATTAGTCACCACCCATTGGCAAGTCTCAGCCAAGAGGTCAAGGACTTGGGCAAGCTCTGGAGCCTCAGCTATCCTCTTAGGCCTACTGTTTTCTCCACAAGATAAATAGCATGCATGGGTGCAGAGAGGGGAGAGACCTGCTCTGGCAAGGCATATGGATCCTCTGCTAGCTGGGTACCTGTTCAAAAGATACATGAGAGGTCATAAGTCTTGCAGTGCTCTGTTCTGACACCTTCCTCTAGCCATATATCACTTTTAAAACATTAAAGATCATTATCAGCTGTCCTGAAAGAGGAACACAGCAGGAGGGGACGCTCTCCAGCCCCACATGCCAGGGTGGGCTCCCTCCAGCAGGGTGGCATCAGCCACTGGAGGAGATGTGGGTCCCAGAAGTGGAAATGGAGAAGAGGGCTCTGCTTCCTGCTCTCCCAGATCCCCTAAAGTGTAGTCAGCACATTGTGGAACTGTATCAGAAGAGCCACACAAGCTGCTCTAAAAGCCAGAAGGAAAGCCTGATGCTGGCATGTAAGTATGCATGGGGAGAGACAAGACTCAGACAGACAGATGGAAATACATGGCTCAGAAAGAACCTAGAAAATTCAAACATATCAGGCCATGTCTTGGTATTCACAGGCATCATCTCCAAGAAGGTTTAACATACCCAAATGTTTTTTCCTAAACTAAATTTCTGCTCCAATGCCAGTACTAACAGGATTAACAAGAGAAACCTGTCATGTCTTGTTATTGAAGAAGATAATCAAGCAAATGATAAACAAATTGATCAAGGGAAATATACTTTGTGTCATTCTGCAGCAAGAAAGCCAAAAGACAGAATTCAGAGGAAAAAATTCTTTCTGCCTTTTTTGAGCTATTCCCAGTGAAGTGGGATTTCCCCTTTCTGCTTTCGTTTGAATGGCATTTGAAAAACACAGCTGCAAAGTCCCATGCACACAAGGGGAACCCTCCCAGCCTCCAGCAGCAGAGCTGAATTCAGCAGCTTGTCCTGGCTGCACAGTATGCAGAGCCTTAGGTGGAGGCCTTGACTCAAATGCTCCCAAGCCTCACAGGCTTCTTACCCTCACTCAGATTTGGGTCCTTGAGATCACCCATAGATCAGGTAATAAATCATAGATCAAGCAATTAAAGGTTAACTTCTTCCCTGAGCTGATGGAAGAAGCTATGTTGGTCCAAACACAATGCACCCAGCATCTGTACCAACCTCTGCCACACCTTAAACCTGAAATTCAGAGCAAGGCAAGCAGAATCTGGCATCACAGGCCAAGGTGATTATCTGCCTGGGTGGAAGACCCAGTTTTTTAATTCATATGCTTTGCTTCAGAACTTGAAAAATCTCGTCACTTCATCTGTCATCCCCTTGCACACGAAGCAAGCAGTGCAGAGTCCTTCCTTGCTCATCCCACCTGTGCTTCCCCATCCTCACACCAGCTTTGCACCCCAGCTGCATCATCCTCCTGTACCCCCCAACACTCAGCTCCCAGGACCCACAGATACTAATTGATTTTTCAAAAGAAGGTTCAGGCAAGGATGTATAAAATCGAAACATTCCACCCATACCTCCCAGGCTACTCAGTGCAACTGAGATTCCTCAAATACAGTTGTAAAAAAAAAAAAAAAAAAAAAATCCAGGAAAGAACAGAAAAAGTGGAAATAGAAACCAGACAGATGCAAAGCAGAAGGAAAAAGAAAACCAACAACATAACACAAGCAAATTGGAGGACAGCCCTGGTTAAAAGCTGCAGATTGGAGGGTTTTTTGGTAAAATGTTGGCATCGGTGGCTGTTATATGTCACTGCATGAAATAAATACAATACAGCAAGCACTCCTGAAACAATTGCCATATGTGAGGGTGGTGGCAGGCTGTACTTTCCCTGCCACCTCCTATTGCTTTTGTCTTCACTAAAGCTGCATTTAAACTAGTGAAATCCATCTCTATCTGTCTTCATGTATAAATACATTTTCAGCCAAGACCCACCACTGGCTACAGTTGTATGGCAACTCTCAATTGAAATGTTTAAGTGGGGGTTTGAGTTTATCCCCAGTTCATTTTTAATGCACTTAGCAGGATCTTCAAAAATTCCCTTTGCTCTTTGGGGTGATACCTGGTCCTCCAGTGATTTGTAGCAGATCCCTCTGGTGCAGTTCAGCTCCCTATTGAGTGTCAAACCCTGTTTGCCCACAGGCAGAGAAACCAGCAAACATCATATGGACAGCAACAAAAGATGCAGAGAACTGGATCTTAGAAAAGTATAACTTCATTGGTATTGGGGCATAGTTCATGTATCCTAGTTTTAAAACTGCACAGAACTGGACACACTAAATGAACTGGCCTGTTGAAATGGCAGCTCAGATAATGAAACCCATGAGTACCTGAGTGACCTGGTTAAGAATCTCAAGGAACCAGAAAATTCCTCAGGAGGCAAAAACTGGAATTGAAATATCAAAATTTATCCTGTAGCAAAAAATAGTCTCCTTTCATTCCTTTGCCACCAGTGCTTTAAAAAGAATGTGGAAAAGGAAAAGTGCATCAAATGAAAACCCAAATAATACATGAAAACATTCTGAAAACTAAATAGGCATAGAAGCACAAAGGCCTGTATATATTCAGTACTATTTTTAGAAAACATTTAAACCTACAGACTTCAAAATTAATTCTCTAAAGTAGATTTCTATAGCACAATACAAATCTTATTAAATTCCATAGTTCACAATATTGATACAAGAAGGTGCCCTTTGCTATTAAAAGCTACAGGACCTGCCCAGAAAGGTTAGCAACTCTTTCTAAGATACCAAAATCTTTTCAGTTCTGTTCAGCACTAAAAAATAGTTGGACTGACTTTAATTTGATCAGACTTGAGCTGTTATCAGAGTAGTTTACTGAACAGTTACTCTGAAAAATAGGGAAGCTTTTTATTTGCAAATGAAATCAAATTTGTTAGGGGTGTTCACAGCACTTCAGTCCTTACAACACCCTGTGCTCCAAAACAGTGCATGCTTTGTGGCAAATGCTTTATTTCTACCTTTTAATAGGAAAAGCCTTCTGTGGAGTTTCCAGCCGTTACTTCATGGGGAATACATGCAGTGTTCTCACTAAAGGTGAGTGGGGTGATGAGCCCCATTTCCTAGCTTGAGACAAATCCACTCAAATCAAGAGCTATATGGGTATGTGGATGCCTACCTTTCCAGCCATGTCAGTGGAAGTGAAGGATTTAAAAAGGAGTTATTGTTTACATACTTAGCTGCTAAGTTTCTACCAGGCTGCAACAATAGCTGTTCTTTTTCCAACCTTGCCAAGCATGGCCAGGGTTACCAAGTTGAGCTGATCAATTTTGATTAACTTCTGTCACAAGATTTTTTTGAGCATATCATGAGCCTTCACTCCTCAAAATCTCCCCTAGAAGCCACCTGAAGATAGCAGGAGGTAGCAGAGGGACCAGAGCAGAGGTGCAGTTGACAAAAACTCATGCTAACATTTATTATTAAAGTTCAAGCTTCTATTCTTCTATGTCAAGCATCTTTGCCAATGCTAAATTCACCAAGACTGCCATCAGAAAAATAGAACTGAAAAATGAGAATGATTATCAGGCTCAAGAACCAATACTTTAAACCACATCCTATATTGGGTTTTTGTTTCCTCATTCCACTAACTTACTTTTACTAAGGCTGATTATAACAATGGCATGAAATTAAGTGAGAGGGAGAAAGAAAAAAAAAAAAAAAAAAAAAAAAAAAAAAAAAAAAACACTCTTTGTTTTTTTAGATTGGGTCACATTGTGAGTTTAGGTTTCATTTTTCTCTTAATTTTGTGCAAAGATTGGCCTTAAGAAAAAACACATTTCTGGAATTGGGAACCTACAGCATGGTACAGCTTTCAAGACACCATGCCAAAGTGTCTCTTTAATTATTTTTAAGATGAATTTTCCTTGTTCTGAGCTAATGGGTAACAGACCATGTCACAAAAATACTCCACATTCTTACTTCTTTAGCAGAGGAGAGGGAAAGCTGTTTCTAAGAGTTTTCAATGGGTTTAAAAACTATAGGCAGGGTCCTGAGAGCCAATGCCTACAGTCTGTAGGCATCTAGTCCAAGTTCACTGGAGCTACAGTCAGATTCAAGCTGAATTAATCCACATTCACACTTCCAGTTTCAGTTGCACTTTGAGATTAAAGTCAAGTTACTCATGAGGCAACAGACCTGTTGGCTTCCCACTGTTCCCTCACTACCTTCACAGCCCAAAGTAAAACTCTAAGAGAACTCCCACAAACTACATGTACACCTTCAACATCCCTTTAAAATGTACTAAATAAAAGTGCTTGAGTGATTAAGATGGTTTTGATGTTTAAGATTACTGAATGCATGAAAATCAATAGCTACCCCTGAGTCACCTTCAACCAGAAAAGCCCTAAGAAACCCCAGAGCAAGCCATTTCCAGCTATTAAAGGTGCCAAAGTTCATGGCAGAAGTCACTGTGGGAAGCTGGCTGAGAAGCCTTGGTCTGGGAAGTTCTCAGCCTCTTGGGGTTCAGCCTTAACCATCAGGAGCCACTGGCACGGCAACCCATTGGCTTGGGGCACCTCAGGCAAGAGAGATGGCCAAAACTGGGGTAGGATGCTGATTGATACTGGTTGAGGAGAAGGCAGCCACCCAAATGCCCCAGCCAGGCCGACTCTGGGGGACTGGGTGGGATCCTCTTTTTGGAGGAAATGACACTTTTCTCTAACTGAAGTCCTTCCCAAAAGGGCTGCTGAAGCCAGCCTGCTTTTTGTTCTCGGTAATCACTTTACCAAAATTTCAAAGGCTTTACGTGACTGAAACAGTGTAAAGTTATTGCTACCGACATTGTCAATGAATCATTAACATTTCTTAACAGGAACAGCACAACTGTTCATGTCACGGCTGTCTCATTCACTTTCAAATCAAAGCTTTCAAATTAAATATTCATTTAATATTAAAATATTAATGCAGTCCCACTGTTTCTGTAACAAATATTAAATTCTTATGGCATTTCCAGGCAAATGCATATATCATAAACTTCATCTCCCACAGGAATGTCCCTCAGCCTTCCCTTTCCCTCCTTCAGCATTATCCTGATACCAGGCCAGGAAGGGACTTTGAGAGAAGGAGGGGCTGCCTGATGAAGGGGAGGCAAGGTGGATAATTTAACTTAAAGTGTACCCCATTCCTCCCCTCCCACACAGCTTCCCCACCCTTAGATCAGGATATCGAAAGCTGCCATTATATCTCCCGCCTACAGACTGAGTCATTCATACGTTCAGCAATTCCTGTTGGAAAAACAGTGAATGCCTCTGTCACCAGAGCCCATTACAGACATTAAACTTTGCAAATCATCAGGGAGGGGCAAGATTTAAAGTCTTGCAGGGTGCACGCCTGGTGTCTCTGCTCTCAGTAAGAGCAGAATTGATTTGACAATAAGCTTTTACAGCCTTCATGTCTACAGCAGGCAGCACGCAAGTATCTGGTTAGGAAACAGGTCAGAGGAATAGAGTACTTCTGTCCTGGATATTTTCTGGGATTTTTTTTGTTTTGGGGTTTTTTTTGTATGTTGGCTATTTTTTCTTTTTTTCTTTTTTTTTTTTGGGGGGGGGGNGGGGGGAAGTTTGGGTTTTTGGGGGAGGGGGGTTTGTTTTTTTTTTAGTGGTCACCTCAGGCAAAAAGACACTGAATGGAAATCCACAGTAGTGTTCTCGTTGCTGTACCACAGCTCAACAACTAAGGTTTACATGAAGAGCATCTCTAGATGTGGCTGGCTCTGGGTGTTCCCACATGAGGCTTCCCAAAGGTGGTCACCTGGGGTGGTGACCTTGCACCCTACAGAAAGCTTCAGGCTTTCAAAGATTTAACTCCATAGAAAACTTTGATTGGAAGGATCCAAAGGAAAAGCTAAGACTATTCACTGACAAATGGTCAAGACATAGCCCCATTCACAAAGGCCAATTTTCTGCACAGTTTACTATAATTGCTGTGCTTGTAGCTTCCTTATCCCTCCCTCTTGAGACCATTAAATCTACACTACTCTTGAGAGTGAGGAATAAAAGCTTTTTGGCCTTCAGGCTCACTGGTGTTTTCTCTCACCATTTCCTTCTCCAGTCATGAGACATCTTGGGTTTTTGGGGAGACTTGTTTGGGGATTTTTGTTTATGTGTTGCTTTTTCTCTTTTTTTAAGCCAAGTACTTCATCTGCATAAAAATCATTAATGTGTATTGTTCAGGGGAAGGGAATTTATTTTTTGTCTCAATTTGCCAATGGCTCCAGAATTTCCCATATCTGTCTCTCTCAATAGGATGTGAGCTCTTTGAGACAGGGATAGCATTATCAACGTTTAACTGAGCTTTTAACAGGAGTGGTTGCAACTGTAACACTCTGGTGCTGCATTTCAGATTGGCTGTTGGATGATGACTTAAAAAAATATGTTGGGAGATCCCTTCCTCAATAGGATGAGCAGAAGGTGCCACCCTGAAGGTACCATGTCTCTTTATGCCCTTTTAATCCTGTTACATGCCAAGCCTTTGTGCCTCTGTATTCATGTTCTCAATAGGATTCTAAGAACTGCTTTTAGTTTACTCTGAAGCCAAAAAAGTCTGCTAGCTCAAACGGGTTCTTGTGGTCTTGCCTTTCTTTGAGGTTTGCCATCACAGTGTATGTTGCAGAATATGCATTTATGTGTATAATCACCATATAATCACTTATGACTAGAACCACCAAGGACTATCTTTTACAATACATCTTCAGATACTTTGAGAGAGGAGTTTGGATGCTCGGTCTACCTGAGAGTCTTTCTGCTAAGGAATCCATCTTTCAAAGCAAATCCCATACAGAGACAGTCTTTGGAAAGAGTTCTGTGCAAAAACTAATGGCGTGACCAATGAACCTAATACTGGAATCAAGTTTCCTTAAATTCCCCAAAATCACATACCAGGACACAACCATCACCTCCAGAAGAAGCATGGAAAGTCAGTGAGTCAGTCAAGCAAACAGCTCACGCAGCCATCATCCCTCATCCTCCCTGCTCAGCAGCAACCTCCTGCTAAACCCATCGCTCTCCCCTCCTGCTGAAATTTGTTCCTCTGCATCTAGACCCAAATGTAACATTCACCCCCATCACCCCCACTTCTTTCCCTTTCTCTAATTGTATCCTTCCCCCCTCATCCAACTCCTCCACGTTCATTTCCATTCTCCCATTACTCTCACTTTCCATTCTCTCCCCTCATCCTTTCCATTTGTAAGTGGTACCTGTTCTTCTTTATATACCACTTCAGCCTTTCTCCCTCCAAAGCTGCATCCAGATCCTATAAGCATTTGCTGCCTATTTTACCTTCTTCTTTTTTATTTTTTTAAGGATGCTACACAAAAATAAACTATATTCTTTTTTGAAAGTCCCCATGATCATTAAACCACCACACTCAGCTGTGAGTTTTTACAGCTTATCATAAAACCTTTTGCAGTCTTATTATAGTTGACTAAAGGAATAAAACACTGTTCGAAAATAATCCCAGCAGTCAACCACTACTGATTTCCTCCTGTGCTTCTTAACTGATTTAAAAAAAAAAAAAAAAATCAACATATTAGATGTACTGTATCCCCAGGTTTTCAGAGCAATGCCTGCAGGACACAGGCAAAGAGAGAGTATGCAGGGCAGCTCCTGCTAAACCCATTACACTGGTTACCAGTCCTCAATGCAAAACAGAGAGCAAGTGCAGTGTCCCAACCACTTGCCTTGCCCTGAGATGCAGAGCCATCCAGTCACAAAATTGCTGCCAGTTGGGATACCTCTGAGTAGCACTGATCTAGAGTTTCAGCCAGAGATTACAGAGGGTATACTGAGGCTCCAAAAGGGACACAAGAAACCAAAAAGAAAAAAAAAAGCACAGGAGTAGCCTCTGAAGCAGACAGAATGCTGGAATGGGCCCCAGGCTTGGCTGCAAGACCAAACGGACAAAGGCACCAGAGGGCCCAGCTCCACAGAAATGTTTTGGGGTGGGTGTGCAGGAGGAAGCGGTGCAAACATGAAGCATGAGTCACAGCCACACCTTGCAAGTGGCTGTCACCAACCTCTGTTATTGTTACGCAGGAGACTCTGGCATTAGTGGGAAGGTCTTCTGGGTTGTGGCCAGTGAAGCGATTGCTGTGGAGAATATTAGGTGTAACAGGATGTTTTTCTAACAAGGGCTAAAGGCAGAAGCTATGTCATTCCACACCTCCACCAGGGATGAAAATGGCTCGTAAGGTGGAAAAAGAACTTTGAATGCACAGTAAGCAACTCACTGTCTCTCTTTTTGAACAAGTTATTTAGGACTAATAACTGCATTAGGGATGAGCACGTTTTCCAGCTATCCAGCTCACTCTCTTTCCCTAATGCTGACATTTCAAAAAGATTGCTATAGAGTTATACCATTACCAGATTAAAAGGATGTCACAGGCAGCCTTGATTATAAAATCAAGTGATTGTATTAAGTGAAAAAAAATCTCCTGAAAATAATAATGTTAAGTTTTATAACATTATTCTCCGCAGCTGTAGCATGTTCCATGAGCAGTAGGGAGGATTAGAAATGCTCCACACACTGTATCAGAAGGTGGGTAATGTTGGCCCAAAGTTTCTCTTATGTCTATACAATGTTTCTCAAGAACTCATATAAGAAACCAGATGACCAGTAAAATCTATAGTGAAATAGACTTGCAGATTTTCTCAGCTGATATATGGCTGATCCTTGAAAAAAAAAAAAAAAAAAGCAGTCAAAAAGTCTGCCACTAAGACACCAAAAGCAACATTTCCTTTCTCCACACTATCACCTATCCTTAACTCACAGCCTGGAAGACAAGCAGGATTATACCTTCCCACCATTTTGTGCTGTGCCTCAGCCATGTGCAGGTAGGCTGAGGGTGATGATGAATCCACATGAAACTGCCTCAGCAGAGCTGTAACAGTTACTGAAGTGCCAAGTGGCTACTACCCAGGAGAAGTATTAAGAGCTATTAAAAATATAAGCTGGAATTTTTGAAACACTGATTAGGAAAATGCACTTCATAGCCAGGTAATTCCAAATGCATCCTCGTATCAGAACCTAACCTTTCATACAGTCTGCAACATCACAGACCCCAAGACTCTCCATTTTTTACAATTTTGGTGTTTTGCTGCATCATGATTTAAAAAAAAAACAACAACCCAGCCATCTGTTGCAATTATAGCACTGAATTACACCACCACAGATGGAAAAAAATTCATAGAGTTGCAGAGTCAAGACTTCAATGATTAGGAAATCCCTGATTTATTCTTGCTTGTGCAATCAAAATTTGTTCCCCATGTGCACACATGTTACAATGTCCCCAACACTAAAATCACATGCTCCTTTATCACAAGCTCCTTAGGGCTGCTTCACTCAGGGAACGGATCCTTGCTATAGGAATGAGCTGGGTGGAGAGCAAACAAAGATCAGTTTTTCGGTATGTGACTACGGACAACAGTTTCTTTCTCTTCCATACATCTAGAGCTCAGAAGCAGGGGCTCCAAAATCATGAGACATGTACAATTGGAGACAGAATTAGTTGCAGATTTAGGACCAGAAAAATGCACTTCAGCAGAGTGAGGCCATCATGTCCTATCAAAAAACACCAAGTCTTTTTCTGTGGACATTTGAGACTTTCACATTGAAACAGCTGTGAATTTGTTTGGGTTTTTTAATGGATAATACAACACAATTTCCTCCCAATTTGTTCCTGGAAAGAGAAAACTACTTTGGCTCAACTGTTTTGAGAGATGAACAAGCAGGAAAAATTTCAGCCTGCATGAGTAACTGGAAAAAAAAAAAAAAAAAAAAGTCAACCTTGGCTGTTATCTCTCCCATGGCCTGTTCTCAAAAGCAGCTAAATCTGAGGGCATTTGTTTTAAGGTAGTTTTTGTGTTTTGGCCTGGTTTTGTTGGGTGTTTATAAGCTGTAAGTGACATTCTGAACCATTCACTATTTCTCTTGAAGTTATATAAAACTAAACTAACAGTGCTGGCCAAAAGAGATGAAAAAGAACAGAAACCAAAAATGCTTTGGCTCCAACTTCTGAAAATGATGGGCTTCAATTTTTCACTCCATTACGAATTTTTCAGACAAAATTTACCACCATTTCATTTTCAGTCATTGAATGCCTACATTCAACGCTTTATTTTGGGCTGTGCAAAACTTGTTTTCTAACCTGATGCCTTCCACGTCTCGAGGGGAAGGCACTTCACAAGGTGGTAATGACAAGAGCCCATGCAACAAATGTCAGCAGCACTTTTCTGCAGGATGAAATCTTTCCTACGCGAGATCTGCAGGAGTTAGTTTCCAGGAGTTTTTGGACACGTGCGAGGCAAAGATTTGCAAGACTCTGGTTATCTGAGACTGGGTGTGGTTTGGGAGATGCTTTCCAGAGACATCCTTCTCAAGCACTCAGTCACTGGTGACTGCGTTAACGCCTCAATACTTGGCTAATTTGCTGGTTCAAGGTGCCTTCTGGTAGTTAGTTGTCCAATGCTGACCTCCACTTGCAGCACTCAACTAGCAGAGACAGTCTGCTATTTTGGTTCATCTCTGGAAAGCTCACAGGAGATTGGGAAAAGGTGTCCACTGAATATACTCCAGTGTGTTGCCTGTCCTTGGAACAGCCCAGGGGTCACTTCTTCCAGAAGGATAACTTATTATCCTCCACGATTTCAGAAGATGCATTTCTTCCCTCTGGGAGGGGTGGAATTGTTTGTATAGCTCTATCATCCTGATTGGTCCTATTTATAAATGAAGGCATTTGTCACTTTGCAGAGGAGAGGTCAGCTCTGGACTTAGGGGGGATGCTCATTCCTCTTGCCATTGCAGGAAGCACAAGTCAGATTGTGCTGTGCTATCAATACACTCAGTCTATTTTTCAGGAACAAACTATACATTTTTCCAGCAAGTGCATTTACTATAACTTTGTTTGCCAAGTGGAGTGGTGTTGCCTCCCTCCTTGATAACTGTTAAGTAAAAGTGGTTTTGTTTTAAATGAGAAAACAAATGGGGCAGATTCTCTGGCCTTCCAGACCTTGCAGTCACCTTTGGTATAAGGTTTATCACTCAGCTGTGGTCAGGGGGAGGAAATAACTTTTTTTGGACACTCCTTGTTGCCATATGGGCAGTTGATCATAATACAAGATAATCCACAACGAATTATCTTTGACAATGTTTTGCGAAACCACCACAATGGTATGCAAGGTAGAGAAAAAAGATCTAGGCCAAATCCCTAGAAATCATAAATCATTTTTATACTGAAGAATATGTCCCTCTGTCTAGAACTTACAGATTTATTATTTATTCAAGCAGTCTGGGCTGTTTTCTTGTTGCTGAACCTCAGGATAACAATTTTCTTGGTTCCTGCATAAGAATAACCTCATGATTGGTCCCCCTCTAGCTAAGAATCCTGACTTTAACTGTCTACAAGGCAAAAGGCAGTGTCTGGACGAGAAGAATCTTCATCCATACATCAGAACAGGTGAGACCTGAAGGTAAACCAAAGCTTATTTAACCCACAGGATAGAGCCAAGTTCCTACATCACTGTGTGCCTCAAACTACCACATTCCACAGATAACTAATTTCACAGTTCCTTAATAACTCTCAAATTTCTATCCATGTATTCATTTCTACCTGCCAACTTCTCTTAGATCAATGCTAAGAACACGTGTGCACACAAAATGCTGAAGTACAGGCACCCATCTCTGGGATTTTAGATGAAACAACTGTATTTCACTGGCAGAGTTAAAAGAAAGCATTACCTACTTCTCTCATCTGGGATTGCAAGAAACATTCAGAGTGGGATTTCTTATCTACTGAACTTTCCGAGGACCAGCCTGAAGGACACAGGCTCCTTTTCCTTGAAATAGCACACAGCGTATTACATCAGGCTCATGTCTGTCCCAAGCTGAACTACAGAATAACTGGAGAATGGAAAAATGCTGCCAGCGCCCAAGTTGCCTGTTGCCACCTCCCACTGTAAGCTCCTTATCTGGGAAATGCCTCATGGACTGGGTGGCAGAGTTTCAGCCAAAGAACCTCTGCTTCTCCTGGTGTCCATTCTGCCCAAAAGGGCCCACTGTGCCCACAGAACTGACCCCAGGCAGGACAGGCATCACAGCCCAGTTCAGGAGGAGGGACAGGGTGAATGGTCAAGTCCACCAAGGAGGATTGCCTTTTCCAGGCTTTTGTAGCATTGCGTAAAATGCAACAGGAGTCTTGATAAGGAGGGAGGGGGAACAACTAATTTTGTCATCAGATGGAGTAAAATTAGTTTAGGTGAGTAAGGGTGTCTGGCTGGCAGACAGCCTGTTTTAAATACATCCCAGTGAGCTCAGCTCCACAGCCAAGAAAAGAGTGGGATTTGTATTTTGAAGTGTTTCGTTAGATCAAGTGCTCATAGCCAAAGCTGAGAGCAAGTCATAGGGGGAGGACTGGGGTGGTGGCAGCTGGGAGTCTGGCAGCTGTGTGATCTCTGGGGGCTAACAAATGAACATGTAAATTTCTATATTAAGCAGCAAAAGCATCTATTAGAGTAAAATTGCTCCAGCTTAATTGTTAGATAGGCATGTTTGTTAAAATACAATTTAAGCAAGATCATATCGTTCTTCCTCACTCAGGAGTGTGTGCTTGATAACGTCGTTTGTCAGCAACTGCCTATTATGTTAAATAGCTGAGGAATTGCTGGATATCTTTCTGCTTAGATAATAGCATTAAAGTTTCTTAAAGCATTTTAGAAGTCTGACTAATCTCTCTGCCTCTCTATTTTATTTTTCTAAAGTGAATTTAGTGCTGGTGAAAGGTTCCAGATTGACAGCCCTGGAGACAGGAGCTGATTGCTTATCCACATAATAGGTACATTCCAGACAGCTGCAGTGTGTATCACTCCTTCCCAGCCACCAAGTCTGGCTCCTGCACCTTGCACTGTCACTTTGAACACTGAAGAGCAGCTGCAAAGCTTTTCTGCATGCATGGCAGTGGTGGGCATTCACAGAGATGACCTATGGTTTTGCCAGGTTAACCTTCTCATAGACTCATAGAATGGTTTGAGTTGGAAGGGACCTTAAAGATCATCTAGTTCCAACCTGCCTTGGGTTTCCTTTATAGCCAGATAGGGATTCACAATGAATCACCTTCGAAAAAAAAAAAAAAACAGCAGGAGCCCAACTTCATCCTATCTACCACCTTTTCACTATCAAGGGAGCCTTGGGGCTTTAGGCTTATGAAGGTGTGGTGAAAAGGGTGTTGATGTGGTTTCTACTGATCTCCTGGGAAGTGACAGCTTTTGGGCAGGTGTCTTTTACTACATACAAGCAAATACCCACAGTCTCAAACCAGTCTTGAAGTCCAGGCTTTGAGAAATGCCTGCAGGTGAGAACTGGCAAAGACACAGAAAATAATCTTTGCCTCAAAGTGCAACAACCAGTGCCAGACAAAAAACAGAGGATTTGTGTGCTTTTGACTGGTACAGAGCTGAAACCACTTGGATACCTGGACAATTCATCAGCTGGCAGCAATGTTCAGACACCAACAACCCAAGATGCATTTGAATGACAACTTAGTTACGGAAAAAGCTAATGATGCATGGTACTCAAGCTGTCCAATTCCCTGACTCACAACTTCACTCTCTGTTCAGCTCTCATTACTGGGCATTCCCACATACTGAAGGAGATACGCATTTGTAGCAAGAATATCATACTGCAGGAGACATGACAACTTATGGGAAAGTACTTTCTTGAGAATACAAAGCAGAAAAGGCACGTCTGGAAAATGCATTGAACTAGAAAAGTCCTCTTGAGTGCTTCACATTCCACACATTTCTTCTTCTGGCAGCACTTGAAGGTCTGCTTCAGCAAATCCATGCAGTACATGGAGCAAGCAGGTAAAAAAGCACCAAATCTAACCAAAGAAGATCTGGATGCTATATTAAATGAATGAGGAGAATTTTTAGCTTGACTGTAACTCCTGTTTTGGTTTAGAAAAATGTTATTGCCTTTTGGATGCCAATATGGCAAGCAAAGAGGTTACAAACTAAACCAGTCTGTTCATAGTGGACGAGGCTCCTCCTTTCTCCAGTCAACTGCCTCCCAACATCCACATCCAAACTCTGCATTAGCAGGTTTGCTCCTCTAATGAATTGGGGCAGCTTCCAGCATCAATTCTGTGTGACAGCCAGAGTGAAAAGCAATTCTAGGGAAAACCACAATAGATAAATGACCTTTACTCAACAATTCTTAGGTTGCTCTTGAGAAATTGTAATTGTTGGAGGAGGGAGGAGGATAAACCACAAGCCTCAACCAGGAGAAAGGTTTTACACAATAGTTCTTTGTTTTCCAAAATTTCCACAAACAAACAGCACAGTGGCAAGTTCTATACTTTTATTCCATTCTGTTTTGGCTCTGAGAGAATATCTACATCCTCAGTCCTATAAAGACATATGCACATCATTAATATATATTTACGTTTGCTATTGTCATGGCCCCAAACCAGGACAGCTATTTCATGTAGCTACTCACAGGATGCCAAGTTTTGTTTACTCACAAAAGCTTTTCCAAAACTGGGGGCTTTTCCCCTTATATGCTTATCCAAATACAATCAAACATTAACAATTTCATTTCCTGCCATTGAGATATTACAAATATTTTTTCTTTTATCCCAAATATTGACTATTCCAGGGCACAGAGTGAAATCACAAATATTTTGTTATGGCTCTAAGCAATACACACATCATAAGTGTGATGAGCTGAGCTCACTCCAGTCTCAAAATTGATTTGGCTTCCACACTTCTGCTAATTGGATTACATATTCCCATGCTCAAGTGAAAAAAACAACCTCCAGCTTTAATGCTTAGTATTTAAACAAAGTGCTTAATGTTTAAACACTAAGTTCTTTTTACTAAAATTAAGCTTTTGCCTGTTAGACAGAAGATAGAAATAGGTGAACCTCAAACCATTGGAAGGTTGGGTCCATTTCAGAAGCTTATCCAAACCCTGTTGTGTTTAAAAAACTTTAGCTTAGAGACTTGCAAGAACATGAGTCATCTGGATGCCACTCTGCCTTATTATAGGCCATCGAACTTTGAGTGATGGTCCCATGTTCTTTTGCTGATCACCAATTTGGCTATTGCTTTCAGGTTTAATGATGCTGAGTCACATCAATGATAAAAATATTTTGGAAAACCAGTTTAATCTGTCGGCAGAGCCACAGCCAAATGTAGGTCTGTCTGAGCCATGCCCTGATTTGCTCCCATCTCAACCTATTCCAGTCCACCCTGGAACATTCCCCAAGGCGATGGCTGATGCAAAGGTGATACAAATTTAATAGATCTGCATTTGACTCCCTAGTCCTCCTATTATCAAGGGTATTCCAGAGAGGCCCTAAGATTTCACCTTCAAGCACCTCTCTGTCACTTTGTTTTATATTAAGAGCCACAGAAAAAACATCAAATCAAACCTTGTGGCTAAAGCAAGATGTACCCAGTTGATGTGGCAGTTATATGTACTCCCAACAATTTCCTTCACCCAAACTACACCCCAGAACTGGGCAACATGCCAGAAGAAGAGCAGTTTTTCTCACGACAGACCATATGGCTGCTGTGAAAAGTTGCATGTTCTGCATTCATCCTAAGTGACTTATCTCTAGAGACTGTCCAAAGCCTTAAAAGGCAGTTGTGGCCAGGTCTGGGTGAAATCAGGGGCCTTCAGAACATCACTCAGAGCTCTTGTTCTGCTAAAACTCACCATTAATCCAGCAGATTGGGGCATCCCATCTCATTTTATTGAAGTGTTTATTGTAGGATGATATGGACCCACCACAAAAATCACATCAGCTTTTATATACCAATAAACAATTTAAATAATAGGAGCTCAATGGTCCAGAATAATAACCACCCTTATCATTCAGAGATAAAGGGAGATGAGAAAAGTTAAGAAAAAGAGAAGAAACAAGCTTTCTGGAGCCTAAGCAATACAGCTCAGAGTTTGAGTTAAATCGTGGTCATCTTCAGAAATAAACCTACAGAAGTAGCTTGTACCACTGAGTTCATAGCAAACCCTCAACTGGTAGAGGGTGTTTTGCAGACAACAGTGAGCTGTTAAAGCATGATTCATAGTAGAAAAAAAAATAATCACATCAAAATAATCCTGTTTAAGTTCCTCTAAGCCTATATTCAAGGCCATTGAGGTTAGCAGAACTGGCTCCACTGGCTTTATCATCTCCATTTTTGCTCCATTCTCCAAAATTGCTCTTCCTTCATGAGGAATTAGCTAACTGCCATCTAGAAAGCCTCACCTCTCTGCTGTTGTTCACTTTAGGACACAGGACTGCAAGCATTCACATGCTTGCTGAAGCAGAAGATTGCATCTACTGGCAGTCTATCAGCTTGCTGGGACATGGTGAACCAGCTGGGGACAAAGTCCACCATAGTGGGAATTCCTCCTCAGGTATTCAAGCTTACAGTTAGATAGTTCATTATAAACAGAAAAGACCAGAGAGACCCAGCATTTAAGAATAAATTACTGCCTTTAAGTAGTAGCAGTAACTTACACAAGAATTATCCTCATCTGTGATGCTTCTCCAGGAATTTTTGGACGCATTCCTGTCACAACTTCAGAAAAGAAACCTCATCTGTGGAAGGACATAAGTTGTTTCCTCTGATGGCAACATCACAGAGATCAAATTCAAACAAGGGGAACCAAATAACCTAGTTTTATTCCTGCAACTTCTGGTAAACTTTATTTTTGTGACTTGAGGTGATTACTTTTCCCTTTTGATACCATTTTCAGTGCATGCCCTTCATCTCCCCTGTGGAGCCAGCCCAAATGTCACAGAGACTATTAATGGTGTATACTTAACACACATACTTACAGTATGTTCATTCTTAGGGAGACTAAACATTATTGAAAGGTTACAGCATTTATTTTGATGTCTGTCTGTTTAACCAATTCTAGCAAATGTTACACAAACACAAAATGGGCTTTCCTTCCCTGGTCCTCACCAGCCACCCTGAGCCATTGATTTTTAAACAGAAAGCCTCCCTCAAATCAACGAGGAATTAAAAAAAACTGATGGCACATGGACATAGTTCAAACGTACAGCAAGACAAACATGAAAACAAAAAATAAGCATTTAATTCTCACTCCCCATATCTCTACTAAAGCTTGTTTGCAGCTTCAAGTCCACTCATTTCTGCCAACTTCTGCCTGATTTCAGGGACCACCTCTCCAGTCATGTGACAATTGAGAGAATCAGCATTTTGATTCCTCACTGTTTTGATTCTCCTTCAGTTGATGAGATCTGGATAGATGTGTTGTGATTCCTAAGGTTTTCCTGTTTTCCATTGGAACTGAACAAAACAGTCAATAAATAAAAACTTTGTTGTGGCCAAGTCACTAGCAAGAAGCACAAGCATGGAGAAAACACCAAACCTGTAAACCACTGGTTAGAATTTAGATTTTCATAATATCCCATCTGTGGTTTAAGAGGATTTAAACAGTCATCCATCCTTAACAGTCAACACTCATCTGCAAAAGTGAAATTTATAATCCACACAGTAGCTACTAACATCCCTATTGACTCTTATGTGTTATTTCAAGAGACTTAGACCTTTAGCAAAAAAAACACAAACAAAACCAACCAGGCAGTTTCCCCCTGCTGCCTCAAACTCTGTATGAAATCACAAAGATTTAATGCTAGGGAAACCCCACATAACACCTCAACTGACTGCAGAGAGTCGAGGGCATATGAGGCCATAGCAAAGTCAGGTAGTTCTATTTATCATGTGTTAAGTTCCCCCTTGTTTTACCATACCTTAGGAGTTGATGGTGGGGAATACATCCAATGCCACCAAAACACAGGGCTAGCATGAACACTGTTCACAAAAATCAGAATCATAAAGTAGTAGCAGCAGCTAATATTCATAATATTGGGAAACCTAATGAATAGGTTCCCTCAGTACACAGCCCCAGCCCAAAAATACAACTTTCCTCTGCAAGTCACCAATTAAACTCAGTGTCTTGTCTTTATGCTGGAAGAAATTACTCTGACTGGATTCCTTAACCAAAAGGTCAAATGTGAAAATAAACTAAGAAAAAACAGTCTGTCCTCTCCTCAAGCATCACACTGCTCCAACACCTTGTCCTTGGACTCTAAGCTGTCCTTTTCCTCAGAAACTCACCTTCAAGCAACCAGCGTTTCACCTCCTACTACTTACCTTCCTTCTAGCTGCCAGCCAGCACAGACATCTGCCCAGGCACTCCCCAGACCTGGAGAAGCTGGAGCAGCCAGGAGGTTTGCTGCTATGGGCAACTAGGAAGTGGTGTCAAAGGCCTCGTGGCTGGCCTCTAAATTGTTCCCAGAGAGCCCTGTAATCCTACTTGTGTCTTCTCAAAATGGACCAGAGTTGTATCTTGGGTGATATTACAGGGTGAAGGAGGAGCCTGGAGCTAGGCTGGTAGAAGTAGAATAAAAGAGCAACCAGTTCTCCACCTCAGCCACTATTCCTGCTCTTCAGAGTGTCCTTGCATTCACACTCATCACATCCCAGGCAGTTAGACTGAAAAGCATTCAGTGCACTGCTTCCAGCTTGGAGAAGAGAAGAGAGACCCTGTTCCTTGTCTGAACACAGAAATCCTTGGCCTTCATGAGATGACCTTGAAGGAAAGGTCCTTCTCAGGCCAGACAGCCCAGCGATGCTATGGAATGGAGCTTAGCAGCTCCGGCACAAATAGCCATTGGCATTTGCCTATTGCCAAGACTGCAGCCTTAAAAATAGGTAAATAGAAACCTAAGACTGGCAATATCTCCATTCCTTTGCCAATCCTTAGGAGTAAAAGGGAAGGCTGTACCCCCTACTGCTGTAGAAGAGGGTCAGTGGGGCAGTAATCTCCAAATGCTTTACTAGTGACTTCACCTCCACCTGGAAGCATCATTTCACTTGACCTTGTTGCAGGCTCATCTACTCCTGTTGTGCCAGAGTCCTGCTGGGGGCACAGGAACCCCCTTGGGGGACCAGTGCAGAGGGGGTTCACAGTGACCTTTTCCTATCATGGCATCCCATGTTGTCCCTGTTCACAAAGGGCATGTGGGGATGGACTTATGGGAACACCCCCAGCATAAAGAAATGCCCTTCTCTCATCTCAAAAGTTGAACGAACCAGCAGAGTACAAAAAGTTCAGCCCAGCTGGAATCCAACTGGAACTATGCCCAAACACAACACCGATGATCTTACTAAAAGCTTAAAAGCAAATATTTTCATAATTCATTTTTCAATTTCATGCCACCTCTCCACCAATTATTTGTGGCCAGGGTCCTGACTACCAAAGGTTACAAAATACTACCAATCAGTGCTACAAGAAAAATCTACTGGGGGACTTGGGGGCTTTTCACACAACAGTGCCACAGCTACAGGAACTGATGGAGGATGCTTTGCTTCTAAAGAGCCACCTAGAGTAGTTGATTCACTCTTCCTGACACAGGTCTCCTGTCCCCTCAAGTGCCCTCCCCTCTCCTCCACCCCCTGCCCATGTTTGCAGCAGAGCTGTGCTATCTGCTCTGTCGGGCTTCACGGGGTGTTAGGCAGCTGTAGGAGTGTGGAGCTGCTTAAGCAGAGGAATCAAACAGCTGCATAGTTTCTGACCATCTCAGCACAACATCCCCATGTTGATATGCCAAGAGGAATGCACAGACCTCAACGGTGCCTCTCGACACCCATCTGTTTTTTAGACTAAACTTCCCCAAACTCCTCTGCAGACTATTAGAGTGCTGAATGTCCAGGGGAGGGCTGCGTTTTGTGTGTGCTCTTTAATTCCAAAGAAAACTCTTTTGCCTTGAGAAATGTGCAACACAATAAACTAATTCGAGTTGAGCTTAGTTTAATCTTTCTGGGCTTTTTGTTGTTTTGATCTGATCCCAGAAGTGGAAGCCTGGTTTAGGTATTGTGTTTTTGTTTTGTTTTGGGGTTGAGACTTTTTAGATGTGGGGGGGGATTTTTGGTGACGTTTGTTGTTGTTGGGGTTTTTTTGTCTTTCTGAGACTTGCTCTGCACAAGCCAGATTCCTGGATTTGACAAGTTTTGTTTTATGCTACTTACACTGCCACCTGCACAGTCAGAGAGAGATTTAAAAGGCCAACTTCCCTGTTGGTAAAAGCAACAAGCAGCAAACACAGAGCTGTGTTCAGGACAGGCTGAAAGGAAATTTACTTCCTTTCTTCATATTATTTTACAGATACACCCTTCCCCATTTCTGAATGCTCTATCCTTGTACCTGCCCAATGCTTTTCCTTCTTATAGTCCTTATTTGATCTTGTAGTTCTCCTGCCACATTACTTTTGTTGAATAACCCTCTTTTTTTTTACATTGACTGATTTTGCCACTGCCTGAAGACAAAGTGACAGAGAGCACACAGGTACCCAGGCAGCCACAAGGATGCTGCCATGGCAGTCTCTGCTGAGCAGCTTCACCTCCACGTTACCCCATTGCTTCTCTCACCAAGTCAGGAAGACCCAGGGACCAGAGCTGTCCTGTCAAGAGTTCACTGCCCCATATTCAGGCAAAATAGCAAAGTGATTCACATTGTACAGAGAGTCCTGCATAGGGTCAAGAGGAGGTTCAGCAGTCCTGATTCAAAATCTCTTGCGTGGCTGAACAGACCAGAGCTCAAACAGGAAGGGTGGGGAGCAAAAGCGACGGAGCAGAGAACAAGGTTAACTGCAGCCCAAACCCAGCAGCACTGGTCTGGATGCTTGGGTGATAAGACTAACATACACATTTCTGCTGCAAATTTTAATTTTGGAAAACCAAAGATCAAGGGATTGGAAGTTTTGCTCAGTTCCTAGTAAGGTCTGCCAAGCACTACTGTAACAGCCCAGCTTTCTGAGTACCTTGCAGCACAGTAACACAAAAGGAAAAACAATAAAGGAACAAGTAATCCCTTTGTATAAAAACGAAAGCAAATAATACACTGTAAATAAAAAAGCTATTTAGAGAGGTGAGCTCTAATGTTACAACTCAATGGGATTCACCAATATAGTGTACAACTCAGAAAGCCACCTTAGAAAAAAGTATTTTTCTGGACTTTTTTTCACAATTGTATCACTATTTAGAGTAAGCCAATGAAATAAAAATCCAACAAAAGTAAAAACCAACTGTTTCTAAAGCTAAGTGGAACCTTTCCTTCAGTTTGTATACCCTTCTAACTCCCTCCATGTGCCCTTTCTCTCTATTCAGATAAACCAAAGTGAATAAACAGACCGTGATGCAAAAGCAGAATAAAATGACTAAGACCTCAATGTGTAATAGTATGTCTGTCCTGTAACTAGACAAACCTTTTAAAATTCAAAATAGGTGACTCAAAGCTATGGAGACTCTTACAAACACCAGACAGGACAAAAAAACCTACATTAGGATATTTCCAGTTAAAGCAATTACATTTAAATAAAGCTACTTCTTGTTGTAATTGGAGAAAAGCTCTACAATTTGGTTTGGCTTTGATAATGAAGCATTTACTGAGAAGCATCTAGGACACACTCAGCCTTAATTTGACAACTGTGTCCCTCCAAGTCACTCATCTTCACCCATTGGAGATACAAAGATAAGACTGTTATTTCAAGCAACTGCAAATTAGATGCTGTTTCAAGAAAACTTTGATTCTGCACATAAATCACAGGTTCTTGTAAACGTTATAGTGCTTATTGGTCTGCACAAAAGGAGGTGCCAACAGGTAGGAGACGATATGGAGACTCCTGTGCCACACACACTGCATAAACCAGGGGTAAAATCATGAGTTGCTAGTCTGAGCTCAGTATAGGATTGAGCCCCATAATTTAAGGGCCAGACACAAGCAGATTGCTGCACAGCTTATCCAGCACCCAGGCCTTCAGCCCCGCAGAGAGGCAGCTTCACAAACCAAATTCTTCTTCAACTATCAACTTTCAGCTAATTATCTCGTAAGAAGACCCCACATCCATGAAATGTGGCACAGAGAATAACTGCATTCAGTACCAGTTGATCACATAGGCCCTAAAATACCTTTTTTAAAAAAGAGTAGTGTAATTGAATATTCAATCTACAGTTGACAAAAGATAACTCCACATCAAGGCACTGCTAGAACGCAAGAATGCAAAATATTCTGCTCCAGGCCTAATCCTGATTAGGTGCCTTGGGCTAAAAGGAAATACTTTTTATTTCTGTTATAAAACATGAATAAACAGAAGGCCTGGCTAACACAAAGTTACCCAGTAGGGATTCCAAGGTTTACCCCATTAATCAGAAATTACTAAGAAAAACAAAATATAAAATAGCTCACTTTGTTTTCTTTGGTTTTGGAAAAAAGCAGCAGCCACAAAAAACATAAGCACAGATGATAAACCAGCAATGATTGTGTAGAAATTACGTCTAGGATGTGCATGGCTAACTGTTCATTAGATTGCTCACTTCCTAATGGAAGAGACAGGTTGTGCAATAACTTCTTACACAGGGAAGAATCACCAACACAGTTGTCCCACCAGTGGCAGCAGAGCTGGGAGATGCCCATCAGGAGCATGAGGGGCTGTGGGTCTGACCCAGCTCCTGAAGTGATTCAGGCAGCCAAAGCTTCAGCTTTGCTCAGATCATCAGAGCCAGAGAAGCCCAGTTAGATCATACAGCTCATTTCCCTGACAGTGCAGGTTTGTCTTCAAAGTCATTGTCTATGATTTTGTCCAGATTGCTTTTTATAAAGCCCTAAACGATGGGATTCCACCATTGTGCTGCAGTGACTGTTTCATAGCCCAGTGCCCTTTGCCTATAAACATTTGCTGATAACCACATTTAATGTGTTTCTCCTCTATGTGTTTCTCCATTATTTGTAGCCCCAGACAGCTCTCCCTCTGGTAAGGGGATGGCATAGAATTAAAATTCAGACAGATGCACCTTGTTGAGATAGCAGCAACCTACCCTCTGGTGACAAAGTTTCTCTTCCAAGGAAATAAGTGCAGCATTTTGCTCCAGGAAACTGGATGTCCCCTGGATCCTTATGATCGGAGTTCGGGTCACTAGCTCAGCATATCTGGAAAGGCTCCCTGCAACTCTTGTTTTTTCAGTCCTTCTCTTCATATTGCCCCCTTGATTTAGGAACATTTGGGAGATTCTGCTCCCTTATTTACAGGGTGAATATCCCAAAGTGACATTACTCCCTCACTGTGTACTTCTCACCACCTTTACAAAGTTTCCTTTGGCCATATCAATACAGAACTAATCTTATCTTTGCTTTGTTCTGGACTTCAGGTTTATACCCAAAAAACCAGTCTATACAGCATACCTGATTCTAGTTAGACTGTCTTTATCAAGCAGTTCTCACCACAATGCTGTATGAATCCTAAAACTCTTACTGATAAATAATGCATTAGAGTAAAATATAAATCCATTTCCTTCTATTAACTACAATTACAACTTAAAATAGTAATGGAGGTATTGGGTTACTAAAGCAGCCATGCTTTATTAAGAGCATTCACCATTCAGATCACACTTTGAGCCCAAATAGGTTAATTTCACATCCACCTTTCCTTTTGGTCATCATCTCCCTCCACTTATTGGCACTGAGAGGTTTACCCGATTTGCTCCTGCACTCCTTCCAAGTCCTCACAGGGACTAATGACTGAATCAAGCCTTCCTTTGCCTGGGTTATTTAATCCCACTTGGGCATAATAAATGGGAAATCCCCAGCACTCTTTTCAACGTTTGTAGCCCTGGGACACTTTTACGACATTATTACAACAGGAGCATTGTTACACCTCGAGATTTTTAGAGAGGTCTCACTGCTAGGAATTTTCTCCTGATACTCATTCTGACTTTTTCTTGTTTTCCTTCCACTGCCTACAGGTTTGCCTCAGTGGCTCAAACTAGACATTTCTGTTCCTTTCTAGTATTTGTGTGTTTGAAGATAGTTATCATATACCTACTTACTCATTTTAAACCAAGGAGCCATATTTAGTTCTTTTTAATCTTCTACTCATAAATCATCCCTCCCCGGTCTCCTTTGCCAATGTAAGGAACTTTTTGTATAGCTCAAAAAGTGAAATATACCCCTGTTACAAAATACCTTGTATCTGATTGCAGAGGGAAGAAAAAAACGGATTCAGAAATTACAAGAAAAGGAAAGCTGAATATCCTCTGGCAGGTTAAAGTCCCATGAGTCCAGAACCTCATGCCTTATGTTCTATATTTCAAAATCCTTAAAGAACCTCAGAACTAAGCAATGGTGTATCAAAATACCCCATAACACACCTAATCATTCATGTCACTTCTGACCCTTGCCACTTGAGATCAGGGCATTTCCTTCCTTACACTTTGTTAAATGTGTTTTTAATCTGCTTAAATTGCATGACAACATGGCACAAAGTAAATGGGTGCATGACCCAAGTAAATTTTAAAATACCTTATTATAAAGGTGGTTCTTTCCCATTCAGTCAGTGAAGAGGACTGGGCAACATCTTTCCTTGTCCTTGTTTAGGATCTGAGGGACAAAGGGAAAGACAAGAGCCCAAAAATCCTTTTCCCCCATTGCTGACCATGCAACTCCCCTCTATCTACCTGCAGTCATCTAGTTCAGGAGTAACTAGACTGTTCTGCATTTTTAGCAAGGCCACTGTTGCCCCAGGACAGAGCTGCTGTCCCTTTCAGGGATGTACAAACCAGGTCTCTCTGGGAGACAGAAATGCTTCTACATCACACTGCCTAAGTCTGGCCCCAAGGATGAGCACACATCCATACCCCACACTTGCCTAGCTGCTGCTCAGGTGTCCTTTGACTTTTCATTCTCACTTTTCTAATGGGATGGCAGGTAGGGAGCAGATTTTGCAGAGTAAATATCCTGTAAATCAAACCACACTATATTTCCTTTTTTTTCTTTATCATTTTCTTCTTTAACAGAGTTAATACACTGAGTTTCTATATGCAATCAGCCAAACACTGCAGTACAACTCTAGAAGAAAAAACAAGGGTTGTGGGTTTTTTTTTTTCTTAATACATTTCTCCCACTGTTCACTTGTTTATAGGATTCAGTCATTCTCATCAAACTAAACCTGGCACGAATAACTCTGATCCCACGTTCAACAAAATCGCTGCTGTGTTTATATATCCAGGGGGACTTTTCAGAGAGGGAGAAAAGCACCTCCAGTATGTTAATTCCCAAGGACTTGACGATTAATGAACTAATCTTATTACACGTGCCGGGGGCGGAATCCTGGTAGATGAAACCTGAGCTAATGAATTAAAGCCCAAAAACTCCTTTGGCTGCATAAACGTGCTTTTAATTTCAGCTAGCCTTTCAATAATAATCCTTCAGGATTTTTTTTTCCATAATGCTTATATTTTCTGAAGATATGTGACTCCTCCTGGATACAAGCTCCTTTGTTATTTTATTTCTTGGAAATATTTAGCAATATCCCAATAAATTTCTTGTTAAAAGTGTATTTGCTTTTCCTGTCCTGAAGGTTGTAGTTGAGTTTTTCTCTCTCTATGGAAGGCCCTTGGCTTTTTACTGAATTTTTACTGCTGGGAGTAAACACAGAATAAGAGAAATGTTTGCCATATGTTGATATAATGGCCACATTGTGGGAGGGGAGCAGAGAGAAAGGTTGGCCCCCTGACATCATGGTAGAAGTGCCCTTTTTTCACAGTTAAAAGGAGGTAAATAAATTATGGTAAATAAAAAAACCAACCTGAACTTTCTCTAAGGACTTCAAAGGAAACCTAAATCCCGTGTGATTACAGAGGTTGAAAACAGATCAATTTGCATTCCATATGTTTAGAGACATTGGTCAGAAAGACATCTTACATTATGAGCAACTTATGCTCACACAAGGACTCCCAAAAAGAGTCACTTTTTCCTATGAATACCTTAGATGCCATATTGAAGAGCAGTAGAGGAAACACAGAGGTAGAAATCTTTGAAAAATCTTTCAAATCCATTCATATCTCTGCACTTTCTGTTCAATTTAGATCCTTAGCCATCTCCTTTTATTTACTATTTGTGTGCTGTCCAGAAGAATGCACGCAGTACTCTTAGCACATCTGTGCATTTCCACAATAGATGATGACTGATCTAAGAACTTGTTCCAGAATATATTGGTTGAGTCACTGATCAGTGTGCTGCTATGGTTTTTATTTGAAATTTGGTTTGGAAATCTTTTTTCTGGGAGCATCAAAGAGATCTTAGTGTCTTACTAGGTCTTACAAGTTGTGAACAAATAGAAAGCATGAACAATCTTCTACCTCAGCTTGATCTACCAAAAGGACTGGCAAAGGACCAGCAATTTTATTTTACCTGGGTGAAAAAAACAAACAAAAAACAAAAAACAAACAAACAAAAAAACCACCAAACAAAAAATAACCAACAAAAAAATCCACAAAAAAACAAACAAACAAACACCAAACCAACCAAACAAAAAAACCACCACCATAAAATTCCTCTGTGATTTTACACCATGACAACTACTACAATGTGAAACACGAGGTGGACACGGAGGATCACTTCCACATGCACCTAGCTGGTTATGAAAAACCTGCTTGGGAAGAATCACTGGAGAGACCTTGTCGGACTCTGGAAAGAAAACTTTTCCTTATGCCCTCTGCACACTACAGTTTGACACTGAGTTAACCAACTCAATCAAAACATTCCCTTTTTCTTTTCTAAAAGAAGACAGTGAAACTTTTCCCCACAAGCATACCTTTCCCTTTCTGAATCCCACTCTGGTGAACTGGATGCACATCCACCCACTGTTCTCATTCCATTTTGATTTGGTTAAGACCTTTTGATAGCTTATATTTATCATACACTTCCTGACCCTGTACGTTTCAGCCATGATTTTCATTTTTTTAGTTCTGCAGCCACATTTATCAAAACTGGGAGACAGGTAGGCAGCTTTTGGTGAGCCATAAGTTAAATCAAAATGTCAACCTTTCAAAAACACAGAAAAGTAAGAATTAAATCCAAAGACATCAGGAAAGCACTTGACAGAGAGGACAGAATCACACAGGGAACAGATACAGGAATGATACGTGCATCCATTGAGATTCTGCTGGTAAACTTATATGCACATCTTGACTACTTTTGACATGCTTTAGTGCCCTAAAATATACTCTTTCAGGAGGAAGAACACCATACCTTTTGCAGAACAAAGGACTCGTCACTCTAAGAATGGGTCAGAAAGAGCCTTGGAGAAAATGGCCAACAGAAAACTGCTGAGCAACTTCTGGGCACTGCACTCAGAGCAGAGCAGACCTGGCTTTGCCACTAAGCTCCAGTGTGCAGCCAACCTCCCCATGTCCAGTTTCTCTGTCTTATCTGCATAAACTTGAGCATCAGTACAGCACTACCTACCCACAGTCCACAGGGACCTGAAAATAATACTGCAACATGAGCACTCATTGCTCAAAAAAAGCCTTGCTTTGGTCTGGATGCCACCCCACAGAAGTGTGCAGGTTTGCCCTTGAGAATAAGAGGTCTTTCCTCATGGCTCTCTTCTGCCTCTCAAGTCTATGGCAAAAGTCTTCAGCAAAGTATTAAAAACATGCTGAAAGGAAACAAGAGGGAGCAGGAATGGATGTCACAAGGGATCCCTCTCACATGCAAGAAACCAACTGCCTGACTACCATGCAGCAGTGAGGGAGGGCTCACAGCCTGAGCCTGGACAAACCCCATGGCAGACAGGATGGCCCTGCCAGACTAAGCAGCTCCAGCAGCACCAAGGAAACTGCCATGCTCATGTGATACCCTCTGCCCCCCCCCTCCATGCTTATTTTCCAGGTGTGCCACTAGAAAACATCACATCTAATGACACCCCTTGGCTGGCAAGGCATACAAATAATCCTTTCAGGCAGGACAGCGGGGGCAAGGGCACCTATCCTAAGCCCTTCTTGTGGGCACTGTGTGGGGAAACTGTGGTTTTTGTTGGCAGCCCTGAGGCCCAAGCCCCTTGTGCTGGGGAGCTGTGGGAAAAGGATGGCAGGAGGAGGCGAAAGCAAGCGCAGGGTTTGGCAGCCTCACGGCAGCTGCCTGCCTCCTGAGATGAGCGCACGCACACAGATGGGTTTATTCCACACGTTGCTGTTGGCTATCCCTGCTATTTTTCCCCCACTAAACTCCCCCCCCCATCTGTCAGCTCCATAAAATAATACGTAAGTATGCGATACCTCAGAAATTGGACGGGGTGGTTGTGAGGAGAAAAACCACTGTTTTTACATTCTCTGGAAAAACGGGTTATAGATTCTATATTTAAATAAAGGTTAGAACAATAAAGCGACGGGGTTTTTCCACAGTAACTCTCACCTTCTCAGACAGCAAATGCTGAGTAACCGCTGGGCCCTCCTCGCCCCGGCTACAGGGCTCCGGCTTCCCTCATGTTTACTGAATGTCTGCAGTGATGGCGGGACAAGCCACAAGGCTGCTCTTTTTCAGAGACCGTTCCACTTGTCACCATGTTAGAAAAAAAGCCCCAAAAATAATAATGGGGAGGGAGGCAGGAGCAGCTGCCTGATGTGGGCTGGACCAAGCAGAGGGCTGCTCCAGTCTGGGCTGGCGGCATTTCCACCCACCTCCGGCTGTGCCAAAGGCCAGGAGCACAGGGAAGGATCCTTGCAGACGTAAGAGGGGCACTGCCTATTTTTAGGCAGCTGGAGTTTCCACGAGGATTCCTAAATCTCTAGTTTCATTAGGGTGTGTGTGCTTTTTTAAGAACAGGTCATTTAAAATTGTGGTTGTGTCATGCTGCTTCTTTCCCTTCTGTAACAGCACAAGGCTCATGATATAAATAACAAAGCTACCACACAAAGGTGTGAGCCTGATGTGAGACACAAATAAGGTCTGGCCAAAAGGCTGGAGCCAGGATGATGAAGATGGGCATTGCTGGGACGCAGCAGGAGAGCAGTGGGGACTGCTGGCAAGTGGCCTGCAAAGTCACTGGTCACGGCTTGCGGGTTCAGCAATGGGCCTTTGCCTGCTCTAGGCTGTTCTTCCCAGGCTACAATAAAGTCAGATTTACCCACTGAAGCCACTCCTTGTCCAAACCTGGATGTTTCCCATATGCACACAACTTCTATATGCTTTGAAGTAAACAACATACATTAGAGTTGAGCTCTCATACCAAATCCCACTACACTCACGCTGGGGTCTTCCAGTTTAAGCCTCACATGGCACTTACAACTGTCCAGTGATTGGGCTTGTCAGCTCACTGGCATAGACACTTGTGCACATTACCCTCCTGACCTCAGAATGACAATCTGCCCCTCGCCTCCCACCCTTTATTTTTTATTTTTTTTCCCCGCTGCCTGACAAGGCTGAACTGCCTATTTACTGTTCCCCACACAGCCACAGCAGCTGGGAGCATCTGGCATGGGACATATGGAATTTAATTTCCCAATATTGACATAGATTGAAACAATTCCGACTCCAGACTTCAGAAGGCCTATTGCACCAGACCTCAAAGCAAAAGCTTTCAGTTCATTTCATTTTCCTCCTGTTCGTTTGGAGAATGAGCTGGGAATACCAGTTTAAAGTCCACACGGGCTTTAGTATGTTGAAAGATACTCAAGTCCTTGATCTATAAGGCTTACAGGGTAAATGCTGCTTTTTTGCTTCTGGGGAATCCAAAGGGATTTTTGAGAGCCCTAGCAACTTAAAAAATATCTTTTTTTTCAATGACCTTGACTAGTTTTGAAACAGCCCATCGGAGAGTTTTGCACATGTGGCTACAGATAAAAGTTTCTTTGTAAAAACTAAAATAGCTAAAGGGAAATATTTGGTCATACAAAGGAGAATGAAAAGGGACACATCTAGCGCTGCTGCTCAGCTGCTGTTGTGCAGAGAGTTAAACCAGGACACACTCCTGAGCTGGACAGATGCTATATGAAAATGGCAAAGCAAAATGTGGCTGATACACACTTCACTCCTCCAAAACAGTTGGTTGTCTTTGCTTTGCCGGTCAGTTACCATCCATGACATTTCCAATAATTGCAGAAACAGAGAATTTAAAGGTGATGGAGTCCATTATCAACAAAGAATTGCCAGGGATGGCAGAACACCAGGCCAGCTCTTCAAAAACCCTCTCAAATCCCTCTTTTAACAATATTTGAAGAAAATGGCTTAAAAATTCCACCCCGTTTTAAGGATGTCCACAACAGATTCGTCCATTAGAAAAGCAGATAGGATGTTTGTCATCTTTATGGGTATAAGTGACTGGTTTCTTAAATGGCACTGACGCAAATACCAGCAGTATCAGTCATGGAGCTCCTCCAATATCCAGCATTCTGAAGACCTCACACATTGATGTGCAGTTTGCCAGTAAAATCCTGGTGGCGGAGCAAGAAAGATACTGTGGTTTCCTGGGAGAGTTAATCCACCAAAAATTATTCCTGTTGCTTGGTGTATAGAGATTTTTTAAGGGAAAGGTAATTCTTTTGAGCATACATCAGGATGTGGCCAAAACAGGACTTGGATCTGGAGATCCAAGATTTAGATTTTGAATTTAGATTCCTACATTCAAAATCACAACCTGAAAACTTCTGCCAACCCTGAGGTACCTCAGTTGGTTCCTCTGGACTCCCCAAGGCTCCTCATCTCTTGCTTCTTTGCTTGCTCAGATGCTCCACGAGAAACCCTTAAGGAACCTTGGAGTTACAGCTGGAACTTGGGTCTTTTGTCACTGGTAAAGACACATTCCTTTTTTTCCCCCCCCCACCTCCTTATCCAATGACTCCTGTGTTCTCAACAGATCAGTAAAATTAACTGGAAAATCCCCACCATTCAGAGCATCCAGCACTCAGGGCAGAGATCTTTCTGAAAAAAAAGGATATTTATGTCTAAATTATCCCAGGCAGAAGATTAAACTAAATCATCCTGGGTGAACATTCAGACACAAGGTCATCTCATAATACAGGGTCACTTTGGGGAATCTGACACACCATAAGAATCAGAGCTTCAATCTTTTTCTAAAAAGGGCAGTCTCTCTGATAATACTGCTGCTCAGGTACAGCCATCACCAGGGAGGGTTTACAATACACAAAGCAGATCTCCACTTGAGCAGTTGAGACTGGAAAGAAGTTTAAAAACCCCTCTCCACATTGCTTATTTAACTCACTTGTTAAATCTGATTTTGTACTTGTGTGCCAAAGGACCTCCTTGTTATGGACTTTTAAAAAAAAAATCTAATAATACACAGTGTTTTAATACTGGGTTCATTCAACTTTTCTTACTCTATTTAGAGGACCTTATTATACTTTTATAGCTATTAAAGAACTGTATTCTCCTTAAGATTATTTTACAGGACTCTAGACAGTTGATCTGGATGCTGTCTTATTAGCTGTACCAGGTGGTAGAAATGCCAATCATCCTCTTTAATATCAGTAATTCAGACTACATGGCAAGGCTGACCTCAGCATCCCTCATGCCTCAGTAGGAACTACGTTATGTCAGTGCATAAGGGGTCAGAGATGAGAAAGCTTTTGGCAATGGGCTTCCAGTTTGTAGATGAAAGCATCCTGATTAAAAATGATGCTTCCTGCATAACACTGCTCTTCTCCCACTTTCCGAACCCACAAGCTGCTCTCTAAAGATGGGTAAAACCATCCCTATATGGTTTATGTAATATATTTGCTGTCTAGTTTCAGGGGTTTTTTACAGGATGAAAGATACTGTAGTACAGTCAAGACTTCAGGAGAGGTTGTCTAGCATCCAGAAGTAATTGGTACTGAGAAAGAATAAACAGATGGCAAGATTACCCTAGGCTGCTCTAAACTGGGCTTCAGAATCAGTACATGAGGTTTACACTGTCTCTATTACCTTAGTTCCCAAATACCTCTTATAGTGTTAGTGCACTTGTCCTCACAAATCCCTAGGAGACAAGAATATTAAAAAGAAAACAAACAAACCAAAAAGTCAGAGTACACCAACAGAGAACGAAACTCTGAGCAGTGACTGTGAGTACTTCCACTCTCACTGCATAATTTGGGATCTAAATAAAAGAGTAAAGGTAGCTCTGAAAGTCAGATCCTTTCAAAGTATCTCACTTTCAGGATTCAAAATCTGAACTGCTTCCTTTAGACCCTCAAGCACCTATTCAACAGCCTGAAAATGCCAGCCAAAGACCCTGAAAGCCATCTGTGGTGGAGTAGGGAACGAAATGCCCACCTCCCATGTTAGAGGCCCCTTACCACTTCCTTCCATAGCATCCCACAGGATGTCACGCCAGCCTGGCTGCTCACACTGGATGGCATCACACCACTGGAAACCCCTAGACAAGGAAGGCAGAATCAACCCCAAGGTATCCCCAAACATTCATTGTTTGTCCAAGAACAAGAAATTTGAGGCCAGTTTTCTGAAAGCCTTGAGCCCCAGAGTAGACATGAAATGTAGACTCTTATTTTCACAAGTGTTCAGCACGCAATCTGTTGAGCTCTTCTGAAAATCTGGACCTTATTTAGATGTGTAAATGAGAGCCAAACTCTTTTTAAAAAAGAGGGTTTAATAGAAATGTCTGCCGCCTCCTATTCTTAGGACCCTAATAAGTGGTGCTGGCTGTGGTGAGAGCTGCTGGTGCATGGCTGGTGACTGGCTCTATCACCCCAGGAGATTCTACGAGTTGCTAAAATGTTCATGAAAAGCCAACAGAAAAATGTGCACAAAGGAAGCAGACAGGGAGGAGGGGAAAAAAAAAAAAAAAAAAAAAAA
>JAAWXA010000033.1:5666761-5898983 GCA_038090715.1 Florisuga fusca
AAAAAAAAAAAAAAAAAAAAAAAAAAAAAAAAAAGGCAAATATTTAGGGAAAATGCTTGCATAGGTCTAGTGTGAACTGGTTAAAAGTCAAATCCCAGTACTCGTCTCCTGGCAGCTAAATCCATATTACAAAATCCCATTGCCTTAGTTCACTTCAGAATTGTCTCAGCTACTCATTCCTATATCAGTGGGAAATTTGGAAGTGACTTTGGATTAGCAGTTTCCTTTTGATATATGTATTAAAAATACCAGTATAACAGCTTTTTATATCATAATAAAAATACATGGAGGATTAAATCCTGCCTAACTCTTGCTGACTTGGAAGCAAGTTTGCATGCTTTCTTCACGTCCAGATTTGATTACACCAACTCTTAATGTACAGCTTTGCCAGAAATGTTTTTATTAGAAGAAATTGCACTTGGTCCAGAATGTGGCAGTGGGAATGATCTCTGGCATGCATGGTAACAGGCTTTTTTTTTTTTTCACCAAGTTGCAGTCTCTACATGGGTTTCTAATTTCAGCTAGAATTGAGTTGAAGAATTGGCTTTTGGATCAGCAAGAGATTAGATATGATTATAGGTAATGCTGAGTTTTTGAAGTCTTGGGCAACAACTTTTGGCCAATAGACATTTTGCATTATCTTCCTCAGCTGGGAAGCTCTGTGCCAGAGTGTACTCATATTCACTCTCGACTTGCCTCCTCTTGTTACTGGTTTACATTTTGTTCCTTTAAACAACTTTTTTAAACCTTCCTTTCCCAAAATAACTTAGCTGCATCTAGAATTGTACTATCCATCCCGTATCTTAAACATATTGATAATTTCATGAAGGACTTTGAAGTAACAGCTGTGATCTTTCAGAGATGAAAAGGGATTGAATGGCTGACAGACTTGCTTCTTTTTTATTGGTTCACTTTGTAGTACTATTAAATTTAATCAATCGACCAGATATATTTCCAAAATGGTTTCTATGCAAGCACCTTTAGTTTTATACACAGCCAACATAAAATGAACCAATTATAGTTTTCAACAGTGAAAGATGATTATCACATTTCTCTTTCCATCGGATGTATAATTTTCAAGTACCAGAACTATTCCCTTACTATGCTGAAAGCAGGCAAAGGCCAAGGGAATGTATCTACATCTTTTTGCGCAGTGATTCCTACATCTCCCTTGGGGCCTGTGGACAGGAATATCCTACCAGTAAAATAAGAGAGTTGCAGTGCAAGGCTGTAAATAACACAGTTCAGGACTGAGACCCATCTAAATGTTCTAGCTGACTGAATTCAGCATGGCTGAATACTCTGAGGAGCTCCAGCTGCAAGAGTTGAAAGTAACTGCAAGTATTGGGGTTGGGGGTTGAGATTAAAATGAAGTACAGACTGAGGTTTCTGAAACCATCTAAGACAGCCTTGATCTCAGTCTTGCTATATTCCTGAGACAGTCAGAAGACACTTTAATTACATGATCGATACAGCTTCAAGTGAGCGTGGAAGCCACAATGACTCTGAGGGCACAAACATTATTTGAAGGGTAAAGTAAAATCCCACTGAAGAAAAACATGAGATCTCTGCTTTAGAGAAACCAATCAATGCCTGCTTAGTCTCCTGTATGTAACATTTAAAAACATTTGAAGACATCTGAAATGGAAGTGTAAAGACAATTATGCAAAACCAGCAGTTTACCATACTCCAGAAAAACTGTGCAGTGGAGCAGACAATCAGCAGCACGAATTCATCCTGTTGAGGCAAAGCAGGTGCCTGAAAACATTGCACTGCTTGTTGCAGAATCATAGGACTCCCATCACTCAGAACAAGGCTTGTAAATAGCTTGTCCCCTTCTTCCCAGGCTGTTGCTTCCTTGGACGAATTCCTTTTTCACTGAGAAAATGCTGCAGCTAGTATCCCAAGAAAGACATTAGGCTGAGATGCTACAGTCATAAATATATACCCTATCCTCTCTTTACTAATTAAGGTAATATTCTCTAATTACAGCACATACAGCAGGGAAGATTAAATAACAATAGCAATGATCCCTATTGGTATTTATTTGGTTTTGGAGCAAAGGCTAATTTGTTGACCCAAACCCTGTAGTGATAAGTTTTAGTTACTCTATTGTTTGAAAAGAAGATTAAGTTTGGATTCATGAATCTATTCCAGAATACTCTCTAACATGATTAAGGTACCCACCTAGATTTGACTCAAGGCCCAAAAAAGAAAAGGAGTCATCTCAATCCAAGCCACTGGACAGTGATGGTTTCAGATGGATGTAATCATATCCTTCCATCTTCCCATCCTGAAAAATGTTAAAAGTTTTAAATTTGAGAAAAAAATGAAAACAAACATCAGAAAGTCAAAAAATGTTTTCTGTTCAATGGAGTTCTCATTTTTGGGCCAACTGTAACAAAATCATTATAGAGGTACATGAGCAAAAGCCTAGACACTCTCCAGGCTGGAACACAGCACTGGTCTATAAAATCCCTGTCTGGTTCCTCCTGCAACAGACAATTGCTACATTTTATAACTTGCAGAAATCCATCACTCTTTATCCTAAAACCACTGTGATTTCCAGCAATTCAGTAATGTCATCACAGGATACTGCAGAAGAGTGATATCAGAAAAAAAAAATCTGCAAAGTAAATACAAGCTTGAGAATAACCGAAATTTAGTTGATAAGGTTAAAAAAAGACAAGGTGGTAAATAAGAACTTTTTCTGATATACAGTCCCCCCTGACTCTGCTTTTCTTCTTCCAGTCCTTGTTATGTTCTACCTACTTAAGAAATAAAGCCTTTGTGGCAGGGACAGTAACAAACTATACATCTAGAGCAACAGGCTGCATCCGACACCACTCTAAGTCAGTCCCACTAAGTCCTTACACCAAACACCCAAAAAGAATTATTCATCTCCTTGGTCATGCCCCACAGGGTGTTGCTGAGGCAGAGGAAGAAGCAGTGGAACTTCCAGTGAAACTTATCAGGATCCAGGTGCCAGGTTTTCTAGGCCCCACAACATATCCTCACTAGTAAAAAAAATTTCAAAATCTTTTGCCCTTCACAGCTTCTCTTACCCAAAACTAGCCCAGAGTTAGATTTTATAGACTTCAGATTCAAGGGCAAGCACGTGCAACACAATGATAAAACGTGTCCCTCCCAAGGTGTCCCTAATGCCCTGCGAGTACCGAATGAGGACACTGCAGGTTTTATTGATGATGAACTCCAAGAGCAAGAAATTTTCCCTGTACTTATTGAGAATGATAAAGATGCAAGAGTGATTATTAATGTGCATCTCATGCATTTGCAATTATGCAAATACATATGCAAATGAAGCACAACCTTTGGGCTCCTGTCACATTGCCAGTGCTTCCCTCTGTGGCACAAATTTTGGATACGCTCCTTGCTTTAATATCAAGTCTCAGACACGGGGCCCAGGTGCTGTGGGATTCTGAGCATCTTCCTACCAGCCCGTAACGACATGGGCCTCCCTCTGATTCCAGCAGATGCTCAGGGCTCTTCATACCATCCCCAAATGTCAAATCCCTTCAGGGTCAGGTTAGGAGGACACTGAACTCATCACAAACAGGGAAATTTTTGAGGTAAAACAGCAGAATGTGAAGAAAGCCAGCAAGCAGTGCTGTAGTTTGCTGGCTCTGTATTCATTCATGAGATTAACACTGTGGTTCACAATGAAGCTTAAGCACATGCCCCCCTTTCTGTTTAATTAAAGCACAAAATGTAATTGGTAATTTGTTTGGGGGTTCTCCTGGGATGCTGAAGAACAGACCTGCTGAGGAAGCCAAGGTGATGTGTGTGTGCTGAGGTGAAACTCATCTGAATGCATCTCACAGTGTGCTGTGGATGTACAGAAACTGTTCTCCCTGTCCCACTACCCATGCCCTCTCAGGAACTGCTGAAACAGGATTAACCCACCTCCTAAAGGAATAAATATGTTGCTTTCATTCCTCTCCAGCCATACACACATTGAAAGTCTTGATAAATTAAGAGCTTATAAACTTCCTACAAGAACTGCTGACTATACATCAATGTTTGAGCACTTCCACTGCCCAGATGGTGGGGGAACCATTGCTGGGACAGACCATGATCCCTGCATACCAGAGCCAACCAAGACCATGTCCCAAGCATGTTTCTCAGTTTCTGAAGTTGAGGGGTTAAGTGACTTGGGTTGAGCCTGAAGCTGCACCCGACCCTCTCTGTCACTCTGTACAGAGGTAGAACCAACACAGGAGACCTATGGCATCCTGCTGCAGATAAGACAAACCTGGAAGCTCTCTGTTTCTTTCAAAAGTTATGCAAAGCACAAAAAACCTCCCCAGAAATTAAATACTACCTCAAGAACTCCTCTGATGCTAGTCACCCCTGTGTTTCAATGACTTTACTCCTAAGTAGGGGCAAATAGAGATTGGTCCCTCAGCTTGAAGAGCTGTAAGAACAAACTGGAGACCGAGGGGTAAGCAGGCACATGATGTACTGGGTATTTTTCCCTGCAATGCAGTCTGTGCTGTGAGTTTCCTCTCTTCAAGAGATGTTGAAATCCAGCCCTGACTTGATTCCCATCAAAAAAATGCTAAATAAAACTCCCAGGTGACAAATGTGTAGTAAAAAGCATTGCATGGGACTCAATTGCAAGGTGACTACTGCTAAGGCAGTCTCTTTGTAAGTCTCCTATTTATCCATCTCTTAAGGATCATCTCCCAGAAGGGAAATTGTTTTAAGAGAAGAAAAAGAAACAAAATAAACCCAAAGAGTCAAAACAGGGGTCAAATATAAAAAGGTCAAAAAAAATTAACAGAGAAGTCATTTGGCAGAATATTTTTAAGCTTGCTTTGGTGACACTAGGACTGCAGGTGTGGGTAGAGTTGGAGTATAAACTCTGAAGAAATACTTTCCCAGCCAGTTACCTGCAAGCCTGGGCCATTCTGCAGAGCTCTGTACTGTGTTCAGCACAGCAAGGGGCTTCGGGTCTCAGCCAGGGCCAGGAACAGTTGTATGAGAACCTTCTCAACCATGCTCTCATTGTCCCTCACCACAGCAGTGGTGGACCAGACCCCTAATTCTGTGGAGTCAAAACATGCTAGAGGTTTCTTTTTAGAGGGATTTGGTTCTGTGAAGAGCTCTGCTCTCAAAATATCCTCCAAAATTTTATGCTTGGTTCCAAATTCATGCATTCCTGGAAAACTTGCCTTACTTCTTTAAAGCCTGTAAAATCATCTCTTGCCCTCATAGCTCAGGGAAGACGTTTCTTAAACAACCCATCAGGGGAAAGGGAAGGAATGGGAAGGGAAGAAATGGTTTTACATCTATTTCCAGAAATACATCTGCTCAGGTGAAAACAAACCAACAAAACCTGTGGAAACAAAAGAAGAAGATAAACCAAACAGAAGAAGATAATCCACGCTCTTTTAACAACCTTCCCAATCATTCACCTTCTAATGCAATTAAGAATGAGGTCTGTGAAAACCCTGATAAATCACAGCTCCCTTCTCTTACCCTCCACTGAGACTGGCACAGCACTTATTGCTCCTGCAGCAGTGTCACCAGCAGTGACTGCCCTCTGTTTCACTCTGGACAATACAGACAGACATAAGATTAGGAATAAAATTGAGAAAAGTCAGTCAAGATGAAAGAAGTCCTTCTCACAACAAAGACCTAGCATGCTGCTGCAAACTGCACTTAGTCAGAATGGTGCCTTCCTCAGCTATGCAAAACAGTTGAAAGGAGAACACCATGCACCAGCCAAAATTCTTCATGTAGCAGGATGTCATCACTAAAGCCAGAGACATCAGAAATGTGCCAGATGACACCAGAATTTGAACTCTGAAGCATTTCTGTGTTGGAACACACCCATCAAGATAGCCTCTTGGATCAACGTAGACCAGTGTGTGTTGAGAAAGTTGTCATAGGTTGAAATTCAGAAGAAACTGTCTCCGTCTGCTGATATTCTTTGTTGAGTCTACACTTCACAAAAAATGCAGTGGCACCATTCAAAGCACGAGCAGGATAATTCATCATCAGTTAGATACCATATGTGCTCAAGTAATGGATGCAACTTTGCCCTGAAAAACCCAGGTGCAGCAGAGGTACTTGTTTAAAACTGTCAGAAATCTATTGCTTGCTATAAATCTGGAATTGTATATAGGAAAATACCTTACTTTTAGCCTGAGCATCTAAGTACCCATGTCTACTCAAATTATGCAGCAAGATCAGTAGAGAAAAAAAACAAGCCATAAACTACAATTTTCAAAGCAATTACAGGTCTAAGTCTCTTAGCACTTAAAACTCCATGTCTGAACTAACTTTTCTAGAGATCTCAGAAGAACTACCAACCAGACATCATCATATTTCAGACCCATGCAACAGATTCCTTTAATCAACCATTTTTGTTGTCTCAACCAATAGGACAGGATGCTGAAACCATGAAAATACAAAGATGGTTTCAAAACCTGAAATTTGGAAATATCAAATATTTTAGTCAAATTAACATCATACTTTTAGAGTTTTCCTTTAAAAGAATAAGAATATTTAACTGAAACAACCTTCCTTCCCTTTCAGAAGTGTTCAGTTTGGTCCAACACCCAACAAGTTCTCAGGATCTGCATCTAAAATGGTTCAGCCAGTCTATTTAAACACTTTGGATGGGGAGTGTTCAGCTCCAACCATCTCCTGTTGAGACACGACCTCACCATTCATAAAGAGCCTCACAACATGCAGTGCCACATGGATTCAGTGGAAAAACAAACAAAACAAAACACAAAAAAAACCCAAAAAAACCTCCACAAACCAGAACAATGGCAACTTCAGTCTTGCAGCTCTTTCACGTTCACTTTCAAAAAGGAAAAGTAACCAGGCTGGGAGGCTGCATTAGCTCAGGCACCAATCCCTCAATATGCATGTGAACTCAAGTAACCTCCTATTCATCCAAGCCCTAAAATAGGAAGGCACAGTTCTGGACAAGCATATTGATCTGGATTCCTGTAACTATCCCTTTGAAACACAAATAAACTATTGTTAAAAAAAAAAACCCAACAGATCTCAGTGTGTGCTCTGGTTCCTTTGCAATGTGTACTATCTGACTACAATCCATCTTGGCAGTGGAACAGCTACACAGACGTTCTTCTGAGCCAGCTCTAATGTAAAGGGATGCCAAGTATGTCTTCCCTTTTGTATTTACAGTAATAGTCTCAGCTTTCCTCACCGCTGGGAGTGCTGTTGGGGATCAGTTGGCAAAAATATACTTATCTAAAAGGACCACTGTAACTCCACTTGAAGCCGAACTGTTTTGCAGGGGTTGTAGGCAAGGACCTTCTCCCACATCAATCTACAGCAAATAATGTTGTGGTGCTGTCACTGGCATGAAACTGACAGCAAATCCTCTTTCTGCCTCCTCCCAAGCTGGGCTATCTGCTGACAAACCACTGGACTCAGTTTGGCACTCTTACACTGCTCTGTGTTTGGAGTGAGGCTCTCTGGTGTGCCTGAGCTGTGCTGTCTGCTCTGCAAGGGGAAATCAGGAGTGATCTATCACAGTCGTTGGTGCTTCAGAGAGACAGGTAGACACATGTTAGAATCAAACAGTGCTAACATGCAGCCAGGGTATTCTGGCCCCCAGGAACGAGCAAGGTAACACTAACCAACCTGCAAATGGGACTGGTTTGTTGTAGTAACATTTGCAAACTTTAGAGGTGGTTCACACTGCAGAGCCTAGAACATGACATCTCATGGCAGGTCACCTCAAGGACCCAGTGCAACACTGGTAGACAGACCAGCCACAAACTTTCATGAGGGCTTCCAGTAACTGGGCAATAAAAAGTTTTGCTGATGATGATCATAACTATGCTAAACACAAGAACTAGAGAACAGTTTTTAACTATCTTGAACTATGGATGGACTCAAAGGTGTCAGCAGTCACTGCCCTAAGAAAAGCACAACAGAGACAAGCAATTCTGCTCTGGATTTCTGAGGACTCCCACCACTCTACACGTCTCTTCTCAGCTTCTACACATGGTCCCAAGGTCCTACTAGTTGTGGCTTTATTTACAGTCATATGAAGGAAAGGTGCAAATCCCACACCAGTATGCAACCAGATCAGGCTTGCTGCAGCTCTTTGGCACTCTTCCACTCTGTCACATCTGTCCAGAATAGCATTACATTGTCTCTTAGCAGAACAGACAGGGAATGCATTAAAGATCCCTTTGCACAGGAGCTGAATAAGGGAGAAACTACTTTTTCTTTCCAGGATGTACAGTACCAAACCTGCCTGAATTCAAAAAGCATTTGGATGACACTCTCAGGCACATGATGTGATTCTTGGGGTGCCCTACACAGGGACAGGAGTTGGACTTGATGATTCTGATGGGTCCCTTCTAACTCAGCAGATTCTACGATTGATTCCTGGACATTGAAGCTCTGCCCAAGATACTGTGCAACACAAAGCAATCACTGAAGTCCATGGAAAGGAATTGCAGGGAGTAATTTCCAACAAACTCAGCTTAGAGAAGTTTGGGGTACAGGAAGTTTGAACCCAGCCCATGTCCTGTCCATGAAAAGAGAGCACAACCATAATACAACTGCCTTGTCTCCTCAAAACTGTAGAATAATGTGCCATTTCTGCCACAAAGCTAAGACTCCCTCCAGGATTTCAGAAGGACATTGTTTATTTTTTTTAAAAAGGTGATAATTCATGTAAATAAACCACCCCCCACAACCACTTAACATTTAACTTATTATACCATTATCCTAACTTATATTTTGCTAAGCCTTAGGGGATTTAGCTAGAGCACAGATCCATTGCAGTGCTATAAAGACAGTAGAAGGCAGTCTCTGCGTCAATGAATTTACAGTCTGAATAGACAAAAGGCAGGAGAAAGGCAGAATTATTCTCCAGGCCCCACCAAAACAGCCAATAAACTTACCCCCACTTCCTGCTGACTTGTGCTCCAGAACGTCAGCTTTCATTAAAAAAGCAACAACAACAGAAGACATTTCTAACTCCTGTGGTTGTAAAAAGACTCTTGAAGACACACTAAATCAATACAATCACATTTACTCAGTTATGCAGATGACTTTGAAGAGAGAGACAGACATTCATCTCTGACAGGACCCAAATAATTACAAATCTCAGCAGCCACAGACTTCTCCATTTCAGTGCAGCAACTCTTAGTCTACATCTCCCTGTCTTCATTCATCCTGCCTAAAGTTGTGACTTATCCTCCAGTTTTCCCACCCCTAATCCACACTAACATGCATATTTCCACCACTACTGCAGACAGCCAGTGACTATCAGTTTTGGCTGCCAGAGCTGGTGTCTTCCTTAGGTTCAGCAGCAGGAGAAGCACAGCATGGTTAAAACATGTGAGCCTGAAGTGAATGGCCTCAACCAGGACCCAGAGGAACAGACCAATGGGAATGAGCAGAGAGAAAAAACAAACAAGCAAGCAAGCAAGCAAACAAAAAGCAACATGAAAAAATCTACCATTCACAGTAATTCCTCTTCCAGAAAGTCTGTGACTGAAACATCCCCAGTCTGGGGAACAAAGGGAACTTTGTGGGAAAGAAACAAAGTAACTTTTACCACATTGTGGAAGTTTGTACCACATAACAGGTGACCCACCAGCAAGCATTCCCACCACACAGACAGAGCCTGTGTGACCTCAAAGTCAGCACTTGAGCCAAAACTAGATCTTCCTGAGTGAAACCAGCAGTGTACTCACTACCTTATGTTTCTTTTCCAACAAGACATGATGCACACTAGTAAACCTTCCCACCATATAGAATTACACATGTTGAAAGAACAGACAGGTCTTCAAGAACAAAAAAACCCAACAAGTCCTGTCTTCTCTTGAAAGGACACGGTCAATCAAGGTGATGTTGGGAACATTATGCACTTGGGAACACACCAGTGCTTTCCCCCACCTGCTGGCACGCTCAAGACAGATCTAACTGCAAACTTCACCTCCTCTGCCAGCAGGAAATAAATCTTGTGGTTTTAGAGTTGGAAAGTGAATCCATATTCAGTTAGGAATTTATGGTGACTTTATGGATCCCACAAATGCTTCACTACCACCATTTTCTGGAAACTGTACAATTCCTGCAGTTCATTCACTGTGTTCAAGTGCCTTTTTTCAGGGAAGTACTTCTAATTGCTTTTTACAGATACGGGTTTCTGTGAAGAACAGAACATGTCTCATACCATATAAAATGTTACCACAGCCTTTTCAACTATATATAGCTTTTATAGTTAGTTTTAATTTCTCCAGAGTATTCATCCCAAGGGGGCAAATATGTCCCTTGTGTAACTCCCATGGATACACACTGAAGTGTATTTGACACAATAATCATAGTGCTTCAACTCAAGAAAAGTGCTCACACACAATTTCTGCCATCTCAGGAGGGCCCTTTCCTCTCAGCTGCAATGAAATGCATAGCAGTAAGCAAATACCTGTGTATTCTGCACTGATTTACAGATAATCAGACACTGATACCAACCCCTATCTCCCTGTGACTGTTTTTTGTTGGGTGGGTATTTTTTCTTTTAAATATTGAATCAGATTGTTCTACTCTTTCCCTGGGAAACATTTGTACACATTTCTGCACAACAAATACTGCAAAGCCAATATTAATTTTCTTCCTTTATATTAGCCCCTCTGGTACCTTTACATTAACCCAGCACAAATCACTGCTCCCCCAGTCATTTCTTGCTACATACAGTTTTGAGGAACGATGTAACTCACGCTTCAGAGAAGGCCTGGTTTCTCCAGATGGGTTCCTCCACTGCCAAATAGCTGGGGTGATGGCTCATGCTTCCTCTGTACATGCAACCCAACCAGGCAGCCCCTGGCAACAACTTCCATTTTTCTCCCAGCTCTGCATCCAGCTTCCTGGCAAAGAAACTCCACTGCAGCCAGTGCACTGAACAGAAGGAATGGTGAGGTGACTCCAGTCCTCCCAGAATTTGTTTCCACCAAACAGGGTCAGTTGCAACAAACAGTTTTCACTGCCAACCTGGTGTCCTTTTTTCTATCCGAAGGGCTCATGTTCTTCATGAACTGATTCTGTTGCCCTGTGCAAAGAGAGACACATTTAAACCTGTGGGCTCCTCACTGAGAGAGCAGCCAGCTCTAGTAGAACAGACAGAAGAAAGACACAGCACACACAGGCTGAGCCAACATTTAACAAACTGCCCATCCATGGCAAACTCTGGGCAAGCTACTACTACTACTAACACCAATAATAATATAATTGTGTCTGGGTTAGTCTGGTGCAATCACGCTATAGCTTGCAGCAGACCCAGATGAATAAGAGTCTTAAGCCCAGCATAAAACCCAAAGCTCAACATATCCTTCATGGAAGTCACAGAAGAAATATGGGAAAACAAAGCAGATATCAGTGACCTGAGGACTTTAAGTGCTGCTTGGCCCCCTTCTGCCTGGCCAGCATTAAAAACACCCAACTGTAAGGGTAGCAGCCCAGACTCTGGACCTCTGCTGGGCTCTGTGTATGTCATCTACAAACCCAAAAAATACAAGGGTCTTTTTCCCTCACTAAGGGAAACAGTAGCAGCAACAGGGAGAGACACCAAATGACCCTCGAAGCTGAAAAGTGGCTACTAAGTGGTGTGCCTTTGAGTACCAGAACAAAACTGAAAGGAAATTAAAGGGACTATTTAATGACCAATGAAAACTGCAAAAAGGGAAGAATTCATTTAAACAAAATAAATTATTTTTGGTCAGAAGTCTCCTGGTTTCACCCATTTTACTCCACTCTCCGCAGTGTTTGTTATCCCCATTTAACTCATGAGAAACTGGGGCATAATACAAGTGAATTGCTTTTGAAAGGCCATGCCAGGTTTGTACGGCAGAGCAAGAATAAAATATTTATTATGTTAAACACCCAGCCCTTTTTTCCTTCAGGCACTGGTGGGCTGAGCTATGGACTTCTACAGCAAATCTGTCTTATCTGTCTTGACAACTACAGGAAATCTGTCTCACGACAAGAGCGTTAGGATCAGCCCACTACAAAACATGACATAAACCTGTCCCTTATAGTTTGAGGAGAAGGTGTAGATTTGGGCATTAAACCCAACAAAATCTCCTATTGCAAACCCCCAAACCTCATGAAACACATCTGTTCCTTTCAGAGACTGATGTTGTGAGCTGAGGTCCATGAAAACATTGACTGGGGCTAATATATTTAGTTGGCAAAATACAAGACTGATACTCAAGAAATGCAGTTTTGGTCCAGAACTTCAACATGAATTTTTTGTTGCTTTTGGACAACAGAGTCCATTTGCCTGCCAGGCTGGAATAGCTGCTGTCTTGTCTCCTTAACTTCCAAGTTCTTCACATAGAGGGTCATCTCTACAGCACACTGTAGCTCAGGCCCTGAATAGGGTCTGGAAGTCAGCTCAAAATAGAGCTTCAAGCGACATCAGATACATTCTGATATCCTGCACAATTCCAATATTAGCTAACATTTGGTTTAGGGCATTATTGTCAAAATTGTGGCTGACATCCCACGAAAACGTCTGAGGGTTCCCCATGATGGAAAGTCAGCGTGAAATGAAAAAACAAAACCATTCAAGTACACTTTGGTGCCACAGCTGCCTCCAACGCCACACTGATGGTGCCTGCCCAGCTGTCCCCAAATCTGGTCTACCAGAACCCCTCATATCCTTCACAACAGGATGCTGAAAATGGGCAACACCCTTCCAGAGAGTTCCATGAAACAAAACTGAGTGGGCTCAACAAGGAATGTATTGTTAGCAATTTAATCTGCATTAAAGAGACAGCATGAGTACTCTGTTGGTAATAAACTGCATACATTTGTCAACCAAATGCAAATCCTTTTGAGTAGAATTCTTGTGTCCTGTTATTTACGAGGGGAAATTTCCCCTACTCTCTGGGCTGATGAGAGCCCATGCTTTCCCTTCTAATCTTAACTGCCTAGTATTAGAAATCCTGTTTATAGAATGCCCCTCTGCCTCATATATCCCAAGTGCCCCAGTTTTCCACCCTGCATGGGCATGTGGCAGGGGAAGACACAGAGTAGTCAATTACTGACATTTCAATGTGCCTTTTGCAGCACACTCCTACACTTGGGATAATCTAATTACACAGGGCAGAAACCTCACTCAACCATATATTTTCCTTAGACCCTATTGCCACCAGCTACTTTTACTCCTCAATGAAACAGTCCCCCCTTTTTTTATTTCCTTTTTTTTTTTTTTTTCCACATCATAAAAAATTTATTATTTAGACTGATGATGACATCATCTGGAAAGGGACCCAGGCTGTGGTCATCAGGGCCTTTTTCTGCATTACAGAGAAGCAGTTTCTCCTCTCTCCCTTGCAGATCATTAATTTTTAAAATAGAGCTTTGCTTTAAATATACACAGCTCATTTTGCTTTCAGCTGATGAGTCAGAGGAGCTGTCTTTCAACCAGGTCAGGTGCCCCCCTTGCCATGCTTCCTGCCCAACCCAGCACGCGCTGTCCCTGATGAAACTCCAGCTTCAGGCCTCTGCAAGGCACAGCAGGCAGCTTTTGTGTCAATAAGCAAATAATCACATTTGCAGGCTGACCAGCTCTGCTCCACCATGCATCCTGAAATGGCTTGGAGAGTGCAGGCCTGGCCCCACAGGTGCTCTTGAGGGATAGGATCTCATCAGCTTTCCCTGCAGATATTTTATTTAAGGAAAGATTCTGTCATATGGCTTTTCTACAAGGAACATGAGTGTGTTTCAGGCTAGTATGGGCGTATTTCACCATATCATGCTGTATTTTTATGGTGACTGTCCCATGAATCCTGACACCATCTGTTTGAGAGCTGTGGTTTCCTCTCCCCAGCAGACACCAAGTCAGGTCTCTGCATTATCTGTAGGATAACACAAGGGATTAAGAAAGAAAATCTTAATTGGGAGTATTCACTGCTTGCATTCTAGACCCTAAAAGCTGGACCACATCCCTTTTCAACCAGGCTCAGCAGGCAGATGTGTGTGAGCACCACAGCTCTGCAGGCTGGCTGACAGCAGCAGAACCAGCACCCAAGGCATCACAGAGCCCTCCAAGAAAGATCCGTGCTTTTTGACACGTGCCTTGTAGCAGAAGCCAGGACAGAGTAGATGGAGCTTCCTTTTTTGTTGCCTGAAAGTCCTCTTCAGATAAAATAGATTTTGTCACCCCCATACACATCTGGATATTCACAGAAGCACATGGATCACAGTGGATCTGCAGCCACCTTGGGAATGCTTTTATATGACAGAATAATTTAGGAGGAAGGGACAAAGCATTTCTTATCTGAATGAGGATGCAGGACACCCTTAGAGAAGAGGGGTGTAAACACCACTTACTTTTAGGTACTTAGCCTACTTTATGAGGCTAATCTCTCTAGGCTTCTTTATATACTTAGTGAGAGGGGAAAAACATACTTCTAGAAGGCAACTAAGACAAGAAACGTAGTTTAGATGCACTCTCCCTTCATTGACTCAATGGAGAAAGAATGTGATGGAGAAAGCCTCTTAAACAAGATTCAATAAATATAAATAATCAACATGAAGGAAAGACTCAAGTAAGCAGCTGACCAGGATAAGGTGTTGCTCATCCAGCACAGCAAAAGCTGCCACGGGTTCTTTAATGAGCGCAAGTGGATTCAGCTTTGGTTTTAAGTTTACTCCAAGCACAACATCAGTCCTCAAACTGTGCTGGGGCACAAGTTCAGGACAGGTCCATGAAGAACAGTGCTCCCCATTCAATCATGTCCAGCTCTTACTTTCTTTAAGGCCTTGTTTTTCACTGAATTTTCCACATCCTAGAACAGGCCCATCCCTTACCTTATGAGCATTCAGAAACTACTGAAACCCTTGCACGGCACACATGGATTCATAAGAAAAACAATTTTATAGTAGTACTATATTATTTCCCATTGCTCTCTAGGAGATAGAGTGGGCAAAGTTCATACAAAGAAAACAGTGTCACCCATTTCTTCTGCAAAGAATATGTATAAAACTGGCTGTTACATGGTCGTGTACTGTAGTATATACTTGGACTCGGCAATCCAGTAAGACAATTCAACAAAAGCTGTCAGAACATTCAACAGTGCCTTGCTCCGTGTCAGAATCACTGTTTTCCCCTCCAGCTCCTCAACCTGACTGTTTGCAGGTCCCAACCTCCCTCCCCACCCTCCAAGCTTCCGAGAGACGATCTACAAAGCACTCAATAATCCTTCCTTTTTGGCTGAAACAAACAAAACAGATGGGAAGTGGAGATGAAACAAAGAAAAAAACTACAGAGCACAATCAAAAACATTTCACTGTGCATAGAGTTATAACTACAAGAAGGGTTCTCCAAACAAAACCTCTCCAGAGAATAAGCAAGGGAAGGGTGGGTAAAATGCTGCATGGCTTACAGAAGCCTGTAAGACTATCTCTGGGTGCAAGCAGGCTCTACAATACATACCTTTTTAAGAAAAAACAAACAAACAAAAAAGCCTATGCCAAATTACAGCAGAGAACCTTCTTCACAACTCACTGTTTCATCTACACCTCTTGGTTCTGATTCTCCTGTTCATGTCTCACACTCTGAATCCCCCTTTCCTAGACCTCTGCCACTTCTACAGTTGTCATTTTGCCCTTGTCAAGGACCTCCCATTCAAAACCTGACTCTCAGCCTCACTGTGCAGGAACCTTCCCATTATCTTCCATGAGCCTGTGAACTGGGCACTAAGTGCAGTGCTGGAGGAGAGAGGGAGGTTTTATATGCAGGAAGAAGTTAAAATGAATTAGATTACGCTCATATTAATTCAGGGCACCCACCCAATCCTTTCATTAGCTGGATTCTCCTGCTACTGTAGCAAACTATAAATGTTATAAGCTTTAAATGCTCTCTGTATTTTAAGCTTCATGGGAGACCACAACTAGTAAGAGTTATACAAGTTGGGAGAAAAGGGGAATGTGATAAAGGGTTATATATGAACCTGTCAAGGCCATGAATACACAATCTTACCTTAAACATTCCCAGACCTTGGGATGAAACTTTGAATCAAATAGCTCCCAAAGTGACACCCAAGGCTACATTTCCAAGAGCATTCAGGTCCCAGCAGCAGCCTGTGAAGCCCTCCAACTTTAAGGCCACCCATTGCCCTGAAAATGACATTCCATGACTGTGACCAAGTCCAAAACACTAAGCGATTCAGCCTAACACTTCACCCTGCAGCCCAGACAACCACAAGCATGTGGTCATCAGAAGAGTTCCCTGAACTTCTGAACTCCACTTTTTTCCTCTTAGGGGGGGAATTAAGCAGACTTAGTCACACAGACCTTCAGTCAGGGGTCTTTGAAGACAAGGAGCTGGCAGTGACAGTATGTTGGGTATATGTGTGGAGAGGCATTTTTTCCTCTTAGTCCTGAATACCATGTTCAGCTTCTCAATGAGAAAAAACACAGAGACAAAGGCAGGAGCCTTCATTTGGCAATGAAATTACTTCTTCCTAATCACCATTGAAGCTTCAGTGGTTGAGCCCATCAGGTCACAATCTAATACCTTTTCCAGTCATAAATTTCCAGAAATCTCCAGTAATAGGTCTGATCTCAATTTACTGGAGCTGGGCTTTTTTCATTCATTTTTTTCCCAGAATAGCCTTCTGGACAAACAGCATCTTTACAGGCAATATTCTGAATTTAGAGAGCTTTATCTCAGCCACTGACCATTACATTCCATATTTACTACATCTATAGCCAAATGTGTAAACAAGGAAGTACAATAATTTTAAAAGTCAAATCACCATTAACTTTTATGTAACTGAAGAGAAGATGAAAGCCCATAGGCACCAAGCATAGCCTTCACATGCTTTCCAGGAATAAAACTATGCTGCTTTTCTCTGTTCCATAAAGAGAGTAGGACAAAAATTAATCAAGTTTCACTTCTTTTTTATAAAGAGCACTTCTCTAAATCAGTGTTTTCTCCCACTTCACCAGTGGCTGGGTTACCAACAATTCCCCATTCTCAACCTTCCACCTGAACAACAGTGTCTCATAAAACCAGTTTCAGAATAGGATACATTTCATAACCAAAAACACAACAGCAATGAGGAAAAAAAACAGAAGTACTTGCTCACAGTAATAGCTATTTTCCTTTCCTCTTAAAGCAGCACAATGAAGCAATTACTGTACACTGCCCTTCCACAGGCTGCTTCAGCCAATGCAATTGGCTGGATGGGTTGGAGGGGGCTGGAGGTGGGGCACAAGTAAAAGAAACAACTCCTACCAGATATGATTCACCACCACCAAAAACATCTCCATAGTACCTCTTACTTTTCATAGGATGAGGACAGGTTTTCCACCAGCAGGGTTTTCCAATTAGAGGAATTTTAATGTAATGGGACTGATGACATAGGTGTCGGTGTGAAAATAGGAAGGACCTCAAAGGTTACAGCTAAGCTGGGAGTCTCCTTGTACCTGAACCATTGCAGGTCCTCAGAAAACTCCTTGTGGTCTCAGGAGGACGTACCATAGGGGAAACCCTTTAATTTACTTGAGAGAGGAGAACACATTCATGGGTAATTATCTCTCTGGAATTACACTGCATGGAGAATATATGAATAAACATAGAACGGTCCCTGTGAGGAGAGACATGGTGTCTCACAAACACATCCCACCTATTGCTGGCTACCCTGCCTGGAGGACCAACAGATTAAACCAAGAAACATCATATATATTAGAAATAGATTAAAGATTACCATGTAAATATGTTCTGCCTTGAGGCATCAAATTAGGTGAATCATCTGACCCACTTTATACATCTATATTCTACAGCATGTTTTTAGCTCAGTTGGCCCTAGGCATACAGATTTGCTACGACTCTGCCTGTACATTTGTATTTGTTTTAAAAGTATCAAATGCAGAACTGGCAGAAACTTCTACATTTAGCTTGCTTGGCACTTTCTTTTAGAGAAGATTTTTTAAGAGGTTTGGGGGTTTTGTTTGTTTGTTTGTTTTCAAAACTTAAAAAAATTAGATATTTGCTATAAGATTAAATTGAAGGACGGGGATGTGGGAGAGAAATACCGTTACCATTTTTCTCCATCTTGGCAGACATTAATACTTCAACATTTTATGCTACACCACATGAACTTTTGTAATGTCTCACAGACATGAAAGTTTGACGAGACAGAGCTCAAGTTAGGGCTGTCCATCATCCTGTAGAGGTTTTCTTACACCCAGGTTGTTGTACTTCGCTAGGGAGTCTGATGTTGTAACACTGGATGCAGCTAAAAGTGATGTTGGGCTGACAAATTATTAAATTACTGTATAATATATTGCAGCATTAAGCAGATGACTTCTTCTACCTCACAGCTGTGGAATCACAGCAAGTGAAATGATGATTTTATACCCAAAATGAGCTTTGAATTAATAAAAAAAGAGAAGTATAAAGCTAAGATACAAAATGTTACTTATATTGTCTGCATTTTTCGGGGGGTTTTGTCCTTTTTGGTTGGGTTTTTTTTAATAGATAACAGGCTAATGTGAAAAAGCATTAATAATAATTTAACTGTCCTTTCAAATCAATGAATCTGCAGTAGGATAACTGTCTATTAATACCAGATTTCTAGTAATGGGTAAAAACAGTCCTGGGTAAAATAATTCTTAAAAGAGGAACACCCATGGCATTGGCAGGAATAGTAGATGCTGTCAAAAAATGGCAGGAAAATTCATAAAGCTACTACAATAAAATAGCTCATAAATACTTTTATCTAATAAAAATAAAAGGAAATAAAACACACTAAAATTAAAAAATTTCCAACAAAAAAATGCCATTGTGTGCAAACATTTATTTTCAGTCCCATCTGAAAGTGCTTTCAGAACTTTGTATACTAATGAGTAGGAAGGCAGAGGAAATGCAAACCATTTTCCTTTTACTTTTCTACAGATGTCATAATTTTGATGGTATTTAGAAGAAAGAGAAATTTCTGTCCCCTAAATCCACCAATTACACAACAGCCTATGTAGCCTGAACTTGAGATCTATGGATATTCTACCCCAAAACAGGCTTTGAAAGACCTAAAAGATTATTGTGCAAAGGCATCCACTTTACCATTTATTTCAGCAAATGGTCCCTTGATTGAGCAGTAGGAATCACACCTGCCTGTCATAAACATCTTGGAGCACATCACCTGCTAATGCCATTCTGAAATATAACTATATGCAGCACTGCCTTAAATATCTGCTGATTCATTGATGCTTATCTTTCACTTCAACAGCAAATATCTGGTTTTGTCTCAAACAAACACATACAAATAAGGCCAACCTTTATGTCAATAAATTATGGTTTGTGTACTTATCTTCCTGCCAGTGGGAAAGATGTAAGAGAAGTAATTCAAGGATGGTCAAAGAGAACTGTAATTAATCTGGCAGAAAGAGTTATGGTAAATATTATTACAATTATTAATGATTTGTAAAGAGCTGTAAATCTCCATGACAGTAATTATGATTCTTTGTATATATACATTTGGCATTCTGCATATACAAGCACTTGGTCTTGAACTCTTCCTAGATCTTTAGGAAATTAAAGTTCATATCATCAGGTCACTTGAAAAGTAATTTCCTCCAGATTTTCAGGCAATACTGAGATTTATCCTCACTGTAAAAGAGACACTATTGATTTCTCTGCAGGCAAACAAGCTTACAGGGATGCTGTGATTTAACAGCCTATTATGTACAGCACCCTAGAGCTGCAGAAGTCACAGTGAGTTTGGAATCCTTTTGTGTCATCCACAAGAAAAAACTGGGTGAGTACAGCCTGTGAGGACAAGGAGGTGGCAGGCTGAGGGCCCATGTTCTACAAATGCTGGTAGAGTTTCCAAAGATAAACTTAATCTATGGAAAGCATTAATCTTCAGGGGCCTCCTCTAAACTATGTGTCACTTAATGTATTGAGAAAGGCAGTGGGACTGAAATGATCTGTTGTTCTCATGATAATCCTTCATGTGGAGGAAATTCTCCAAGAGAAGGGTCTGCTTCTTCCCAGCCGCCTTTCTCAAGGGTTAGACTCAGATCTTTGAAAATGTAGTTTCAGGTTGGGGATTCCCACAAAGCATGACTTGCTGTTAAAAGAGGGAAGAGGCAGCTTCCCATCATCTCTTGCAGGGAATCAATAACCTTACTGCTGGCAGTGATTCAGCTGCCTTTGGTGTTTTGCCCTCTTTTTCAGGAGATTCCTCCTCTGGTGATAAGCAAAAAGGACACTACAAGTCAGTTCACTGAAGAGTAAAACCCAAGCATCCACTGCTCAGCTAAATAAGCACTTTCTGCAGACTAAATTCCAGAGAGAAATAATTCACCTATTCCATCTCTTCTACTACAAAACCCTTCCTTTCATCCCAGCCAAGAGCGATGCTCCCCAGCACCCATAGGAGCACCCACAGGAGCAGCTGGGAATGCAGAGGGGTAACAGACAATGTGCAAAAGCACGAGTCCAGCTGCTGGGAAAGGAGAGGCAGTGGCAGCCTCAACTGAGAGCAGTACCTGTGAAGCACAGCATGAGTGCTCATGTTGAACCTCACTGCTCAGTGCTGGTTAAACAGGGAGGGCCTGAGCAAATTGGGCTCTGACATGACATTATTTCTCTATTTAAGAAAAATATACATATTTTTTAAAAACCGAAGCAATTGGGAGTACTTTATTCACTCTATTATGACTGAGTTCAATAGCCTTGCCGTTTCAGGCTTTGGAGTGACGGCTTTATGAGAACATCAAAAGCAGTGAGCCTGACCAACCCTCCTGGATACACGCACACTTCCCCTGCGAGGAGCCACAAGAGGCTGCAGGCAACATCCATTGGGAGCTTCCCAAAAGAGAGAACCCTTCCTGAATTATGAGCGGGCCCACACATGCACACACTCAACTTCACAGACCATTGCTTTCCCAGGAATGGAGTCTGTGCTGTCTGCACCAAGGCAATATATCTCTTTATGGCCTGCCAGTGACTTTACAGAGAGATAAACAAAGCTTTTAAATCAAAAGGAGATGGAGCAGAAGAAAAAGTTTGGCACCCCAGAACACACACCGCTATTTATTTTTTAACCCTTAATGACAAACAGGAAAGCAAAAGGTTTCTTATACAGGATCTGCCAGCCCACAACCAAGGGTGGAAATTCAAAGAATCTGCCTAAGCTTGAATATTCACAGCAAAACCTCAGCAAAGAGAGGGTCTGTATTAATTGAAAATGATCTGAGCAATGGTTATGGCACTGAATTAAGCTGTAGTATGGTCCCAAGTGAGAACAGCCTGAATTTGCTATTAACCAAGGATTGGATGTAAGACTCTTTGCCTCATCTATAGTGGCTGTAAATTTTAGGGGTTAAGGAGGAACATTTACTTCATGTGCATAGAACATCTAGACAACACCAAAAACACCACATACTGTGCCAAGATGCTCTTCAGCTGTGCAGCCTTCCGGACAGGTAGCAGCAAGGAGGACTCTGGCTCCAACAGTTTAGAGCTGAAATTTTCAAAGGAATAAAAATCCAGAGCTACTATGAGTCAGAAAGCACTAAGAGGACCCAAAGGAGTCTGGTGGCTGACCCATTTCTTTACATTTGATAATTTCCCTGCCCAAAAACCTGTTCCATGGATCTGGAACATGGTTTGTATATTTAGTGCTGGGAGAATCTCTAAACCCATTAATAACGCCTCTTCCTCTGCATACAGAGACTCTGAAAATCCCTTCACTGTTTCACTGAAAGGTGAGGGAAATGTTTGAGCTACCCCTTCATTCCCTCCTAAAAAAATCCTGTCTGCAAAGACAAAAACTGCCCTTATACGCCAAGAACCAGCAGCAGCTCAGAAATTGTCCAGCAGCTACTGCTGTACAAAAGTAAAAAGAAAGCTTGTGGGGATAGATTTCACAGGACCAGGTCATTCAACTTCAAGCAAGAGAGGAGGATGAGAGGACTTTCACACATGTACCAGGATATGCTTTTTTCATACCCACGAGCCAAGTCAGATGCTTCCAGTTGTGTATACAATCTGTTAGAAAAGCTACCAACTTGTACACTCAAAAAGGTCATCTGTGTGAACCAGTACAGGCCAGTTCTTCATCAACTCCCTGTTTGCAGCCAAAATGCCTTCACAAGAGAAGTTATTTTCTAAGAAGCCAGGTATTTTCACTAAAACTCTAGCCCCTGTGAACCAGCTTAGGTTCACCTTTTCAAATCCTACTCCAAGCAAGCCACACTGCTGTAATTAAAGGTGTGCTTCAGGTTAGATTCCTGCAGAGGATGATGTGCAAAATTCAAAACTAGAATGCAAATGAAGCTGCAAATCCTTTCCCACCTGCCCAGATGCTCAGATCTTTCCCCCACTCCAGCTGCAGAGCTACCCTCCAGCTTCAGTAGGACCATTGCTGATTATACCTATGTAAAATTCAGAGGTCAGAAGCCCAAACTCAGCCCATAGGATAACACTCTCTGGCCAGGACTACAAATCTCATCAAAAGCAACCCCACCACCTCAGCCCAAAAAAGCTGCTTTTCAGTATTTCTAGGTGCTTTCACAATTCTTTTTCCCAAAACTTAGAGAGCATTAAAAAAAGAAAAAAATAAATAAAAATAAAAATAAGAAAAAAAATTTCTTTTTTTTTCTTCCCAATTATTATTTCTAACATTTTGGGGTGTTTGGTTTTTTCCTTCTCTGTGATCACAGCTGAACTTCCAACTGGCCCAGAGGGAGTAGAGAGCAATAAGTTTAAATGGCCTCATAGATGCAGCCATGGCCTCAAACCAGCACTAATTTCCAATCTTGTTATGCTGAAGGAAGAGGGTGAAGGGGGAAAAAAAAAAAAAGTTGTGGGGGGGAAAGAATGAAAAACAGAAAAACCATAAATGCCCTTTAGCGTTAGTGAGATCTGCAACGTCCTTTTGGTGGTTTTAACAACAGGTTTAAGTTTCTATTAAAAAAAGGATTTGGAATATCTGTTTAAAATGAGAGTGAATATTTTTCCTTAGACACAGAACATCCTTGTGATATTCAGGTCTTTGCATACTGCAGGCAGGAATTTTACTGACCAAATAAAGCATCGTCACTACTTGAGTACAGCAAACATTTGTAAAAACATATTAAACATGTCATAAATTTACTGTACTTGGGAGCCTGTAAACACTTATTTCAACTTAAAGTTCTTTGATTTCACCAGAATATCCAGATATCTGGACACCCAGAGGATACAAAATTTATCCCTTAACCTGCTAGGGCATTGGCTTTTTAACTCCTTTTGCATTTTTTCAGCTCCCTTGGGTCTATTTAGCCCACTCACCATCCACTTCCCTGACAGTGGATGAAAACTAAGAGCAGTGGGGAAAAGGTAACATTCTGCAACACCTTCCCAAAAGCTCTCACTTTCCAGGCTCACACTTTTAACACTACTGGGGGATAAAATACAAGTGTTAATCAAGATAAAGTAAAATCTTATACTGCGCAACGAACAGATGCAAATCAAAATAAAACTCCAAGAGGAATTTAGCAAGGAAGTATGGAGTTGCCCACATAGATATTTGGCCAAGAAAATCACAATACTCTTGTTGACACCTCTAGGACAACAGCTTCCCAGAGCCAAGGCCCCAGGCTGGCAGCAGTAATGTGCTCAGCTTTTATCCCCACTGAAGGAGATGTGGATCTGGAGCAGGAGCTGCAGATTGATGGAGAGGAGAAGCAACCACCTCCTTACAAACTGGTCCCTAATTCAGTTAGGTCAGACAGTTCCTCAAGTGTGCATGATCACAACAACCTCCCACCAGTGCAAAGAGACAGGACTGAAGGATGCTGTCACTATTCCAATTTGTTTTATTTTTCCTCCATGGTGTTGCTTCCCCTCTATATGCAGCACATATTCAACCCTTCCACCCAGGAGCATCCTCATCACAGCTCAGGATTTCTGTGCATGAGGAAGGTCAGACTGAAGCAAACCAAGAGTTAGAGTTCAGCATAATACCAACACAACATAAAGTTAAATATAAACTGAGGAGGTCTGGCAGGTAATCCAGATTTGATCCAAAGGGAATCACACAAAGAAGCATAATATGCTCAAATGTGTGAGGAAAAGATGATTATAAAAATTAACAACTCATTTTATCATACGAAGGAAAAGAGATTCCCTGTCCTTTTTCTTTGGCTTCTTTTGGTCATGTGTTCAAGCTTTCCAAAATCACTAGAGACATTCTAACAATAAATCACATTTTCTTTTCAGGTTGCATGTCTTGAATCCCCTGGAAAAGGCAGCAAGCTACATTGACTCCTCTTAATCTCAATAATTAGTTTTTAAGGCTGCCAGGCATTTTATTACCTTAGGTGATGCAAAGCTTAATATGGATTCCTACATCAGGGCCATCAGATCCAAAGTTTAACTGCAGATGAAAATATCGATGTTAGATTCTCCAAAAGCTGCCACTATAGCCAAGGAAAGTGCTGCTACTGTTTTTTAGTGCAAAGATCTTCCTGTCTGCCTTGGACAATCCTTGTGAGCACTCGATACAGACCAGGAACAAAGCACTGAAACATGGTGAGAAATAACCACAGCAGGAACCTCTTGGAACAAAGCAGTAGAGCTGATGGGACAATTAATGTTGGGTGATAAAGAGCTTCTTCAGTGTGGAAGACACACAAGTATTACTCCACCCACCATTCTTCCTCCTCACTGGGAGAGCAATTTCCAGGCACTTAACTTCTATTGATTTCTCACTGATCTGAACTGGAATTACTGCCCAGACAGCAGTCAAAGAATCACTTATGCAGTCCCTTAAGCTTTTACGTGCATAAAGAACATTTAAAAACAGGGTGACAGAAATATCTGCGATGTCTTGGTCCCTTCTGAAATTGGACTTTGTTTCCCTGCTTGCTTTCTTCTTGACTTAGTTGATAAAGAAAATGAACTTTAAAGCTGGGCCAGCATGCCTAAGCCTCCCACACAGACACCCAAGCCACCCTGAACCCCTTTGCACATAGAGAGCCCATGACACATGCAGAACAACGATGCAGAAGCTGTCTCTTTCATTTCTCTTTCATGGCAGCAGCCTCAAGGCCAGCACTGGAACATGTGGCCCTAGGAGCAGATGTTGCCTCCTAATGTGCACATGCATCTTTTCCCTCCAAATGCCGATTGCTCCTCTTGGTCTGATGCCAAAGATCCTCTCATGAGACACACACATGCACACACACACACCTCCCCCCCCTCATCATTGCCTGGGTACAATTGTAAGTAAATCCAGCTCAGTATGCCAAAATGAACTGTAGGTTAAAATAAATAAAGAAATAAATAAACCTAGCAAATAACAAATATAACAAATAAGAGTCATAATTTCTCAGCATTTTATGTCAGCTGTGGGCCCATGCAGAAACTGAGGCAATTTGGTCAAAAAAACAGATGTTAACTGAGGAGAAGCATCCTGCACTGCAGGTCCTTGGCAGGAAAAACAAGCTGTGCTAAGAGTTCTGTGCACTGAAATTGCCTTTAGAGGCAAATTGTCCCTGAAGGTAACTCTTGGAAGGTAACTGGGGCAAGGACCAACACCACTTTTCTTTCTATAGGATACCAATGGCCAGGGATGTATTTACTAATTCCTAACAAGACAAAATTGTCATCAGCAAAGCTTACACTGGAGAGGTTCCATGCAGGGGGCGGGGAGGGGATTATGTGGGTACCATTCCCCATCCTGACAAGCATTTTTCAAAAATCACTTGCACACTTTGATCTCTGCATCCATTAAATGAAATCTCATCAAATGGCCTGGCTTCACCAGAAAGCTTAGAAGTGTCTTGCTTGCTTCTAACGTTTATTGAGTTCCCCCGAATGAAGGTACTCAGTAAGAAGAAACAAAACAAGAAGATAAACTACTGCTTCTCCTTGAAAAAACACACTGAAAAACACAACAGATGCTGTCCTAGGCTGACTGAATGAACAGAGCTCCACTGATCACCAAGCCCACCATGACCAGAAGCTCTCCAGAGAACAGGAGTGTTCCTGGGGGTGAGCCTTCCCTGGTTTTTGGAGAGTGCCTGCACAGGTCTGTATTCTGCACAGGTCTGTATTTTGCCAGGCTGCTCTGAGGCACTGAGAAAAATGGTAATTGTTTCTTCTATTTTTTCATCTCTCCTACATCTCCTCCCTAACAACTTTGACTACAGCCACATTCTATTTTTTGCCCTTACAATTGTTTCAATAGATTCTTTATTGTTTATGGGTTGGGTTTTGGTGTGGCGTTTGTGTTGTTTTTTGGGTTTTTTTAGCCCCCCTTAAACTGAAGCCTGAAATATGCTCTGAATTAGGAAAAACTCCATGTCACTGGGGATTGGACTGCTGCTGAACTGTTCCGTGTGTGTGCGCATGTGTGTGTGCACAACCTCCTGGCCAAAAATGCCTCAGGGGCTCTTCCTTGACTGTTGGGGTTCAAAAAGGGGTCTGTTCCTCCTATTGGCCACCCTCCTAAAAGGCTGGGAGGGGGGTTGCTTTCTCCACCCCCACTAACACCACACTCCCTCTGTAGCACATCTGTCCAAGCCTGCTCACTTCTGGCCCTTTCCTTCCCCATATGCTACAGGCATTCTTGGCCTGACTGAATCCTCAGTGCATTAAGCAGGAGGCCCCTGGTTCAAGAAATCTTCCCCACTTACAACATGCAATGAAGAAGAAATGGCGTGTGCAGCAGCAGGGTGAGAAGAAGAGATCAGCCAGGAGGAAAGAAAAAATAATGAAGGTGTGGGGGGGGGGAGGGGGAACATCTTGCCTGTTAACTTTATCAGACAAGAAGTAAATTCACTGCAGGCAAGTCACACAAAGCCTCAGCTTTTAACCTTTTGTGTTCCCCAGGCAAACTGTGAAGGTTGGATTTAACAGAGGCTTGTAAGCACTGATTCAGAGCCACAGAGATCTCCTTCGTCCATACAGCCTCCCTCTAGTCAGGGAGTTTATTCTGGGATGATGCAGCTGTGCAGCAAAACAACACACGCGAACACACACCCACCTCCAAAGAGAAGCCTTCTGGATATCACTCTGTTTGGTCCCAGGTTTCAAATTGGAATCTGGGAACTGGTCACTGAAGCTGGCAATTGTCCCACCTGGATCCTGTGGGTCCATCCCCAGCGAGGGTCATGTGCTGGCTACTTAATCCTGCAGCTCAGCTCCCAAAGCATGAAAACCGGCAATCCCAAAGCTGAACACGCGTTGCAGGGGTGAGGACTCGGCTCTCATTACTCGGACGATTGCTTCCTGCTTCTCAGAAACACAAAGCAACATCGAGTAAGAGAAGACAGGGTGCTGGGAAAGCAGGAAAGCTGCCAACTTGCCAACCTCCACTTCTCTCAACTTGTCAGCAGGGTGATTGCTAACAAAGTTACCTAACTGCCAGTAGACAGGTATCCAGCATCTCACTGCTGTGCCAAAATGATCATGGGCATTCGGTGGTGTTAGAAACCTTCTTGTGTCTCAGTTTCCCATAACTGCATGAGCTGGGCTCCACAGATCCCTGGGAAAAAGCAGCTCCAAGTAGGATAACGAGGTGCTGGACCTCCCCTGGCAGAGCCTTCCAGTGAAGACCCCCTTCAGCACAGACCAGTCTTGAGGAAATGCTACAAAAGCATTTCAGGTTGAAAGGGCAGAAATGTGTTTTGTTTTCTATAGTGTGATTTAGAATTCTGTGGTTTTTCAGGCACTTGGACTTTCCAGGGGCCACAACCATTTACTCAAAACCCATGTGCAACAGCTGCACTTGCACTGCCCTTTATGTCCATTTCACACTTGTGGGATCATGCATGAAAAACAAATAGTCTATGATATCACTTATGTCCATCTAGTCAAAGTTTTAGAAACAGGGAAGAAAGGATTACATCCTAAATGGCCATAAGATGTTCATCAGTCTTGGGAAGGTATAGGTATCTGGACCACTTTGAAACAAAAGTCAAGGGCATCTTGGGGCTTTCAAAGGGTCAAAGTCACCTGTGATTTACAAGAGGACTCAGTCTGGTGGAAGTAGTGTTCACCTGCTAGTGGTGAGCTTACAAATGGAAAGTTAGATACAGTATCCTTGCCCCACTTCCACTCAGCCACAGGTATCTCACAGAAAAACTGTAAATGACAAACTAAGCCATGCAAAAACCTAAGTATGGTAATTATTATTTACAGTATGATGAAGAAGAGAAGTTAAATAAAAGTAGAGAAAGATACAAGAACCACAATGCAACTACTGAGAAAGACTATGACCATACAGAACGATTATTCCCAAGTGTGTAGCATCCAAATAACCAGAGATGAGACAGTCATAATGCTTCTAAAAACCTGAAGACTATTTTAGTTGAAAGGGCACCTGGCCAATTCATATAACCTGGTTAGCTTCTACAATAAAGAATAACTTTGATGAAACTACTTGATCTACCTTGTTTCTTCCCTACTGTATGAAATGTAAGTCATTTACATCACACAAGTGTTGGATGAATAAAATCTTTCATAATTAGAAGACCTTAGTCATCTACCAGCTTCCTCCCTCTGAAAAGCACAGTAGACAAATGATCAACACTTCATCTACCTGCCAGTTGCTAATATTTAAATGCACTTAACAATTACAAATGAAGATATAAGAGCCAGAAGACCCCCAGAGCTGCAGTTTAGCCTGTTTTGCAGAGGCCAATACAACATACTCTAGAGCATCCCTGACAAATTACTATTTAAAGACCTCCAAGGAAGCAGACCCAGACTGAACTATCCTTGAAGCCAGAAAGCTTTTTCTCGTATCTAAACTAAACCCCTTCTGCTACAATTATGCCAATTATTTTTCTCCTACTCATTTTTGCTATGAAGAACAATTCATCACCATTCTCTTTCTAGCAATGTTTTATATATTGGAGAAATGTTATCACATCCTGTCAGTCTTCCCTTCTCTAGACTAAACAAATCCAACTCTTTCAATCTTTCCTCATAGGATGCATTTTCCAAACCTCTTATCATTCCTAGGGCTCTCTCCTTTAGTTCGTTTCCAGTTTGTCAAGATTTTTCTTGAACTGCATAACCGAGGCAGACCACAGCCAAGGCTGTACGAAGGTTGCCTGAAAAGCAAAATTTACCCCTTGTCTTTTACACACAAGGCCCACTGAAACTCTTCATTGCACGAGTTGTCTTTCTTGAAGCAGTTTTATAATGGTATATCATATTCAGTTTATGATTTTCCAGCACTCTGAATCCTTAATTGTCTTAATTTTTAAATGCCTCTTCTCTTGGTATTTTCTGGTCTCTATTCTGTACTTGCATTTATTTTGTTAACCACCATGATTTATCACATTTCAAGTTGCTAACTTCATATAACCAGATCTATAAAACATTTTAAGATGTTTTATAAAAACAGTTCTGCTTCTCCTTTCCAAAACTCTACAGTTCCACTCAATATGACATCAGTGAATTTTATTGGTGTGCACTTTATATCACCATGCAAAATAGTCAGTGCTAAAGTACTGAACTAAAGTACTAAAAAAGTAAAAGTACTTTTAGTACTAAAGTACTAAATGCTTCTCAGCACAGAGCAGACCCTTGAGGGACCCCATTCGATGTGCTCTCCCACCCTGAGAGGAAATTATCCATACCTATTTGTGCCCCCACAATGTGGCAGTTTGAAATAGAGAACATTTCTCTGCTTTGACTGTGAGAACACCACAAATAACAGCATCCAAAGCCTTACTGAAAACCAACAAACATCACATCCACTTCTTGGTTTTTATTTCCTAGCTCATCTACCCTGCAAAGAAATTGTAGTGGTTTGATGTGATTTGTTCTTGACAAATCCATATTTGCTGTTTCTTATTAACTTCTTATTCTCTGAGTACTTGTAACAGGTAATTCTAGAAACTTTTGGGGTATTCAAGTTAGTTTTACTGTTCCATAATCCCCTTGGTTCTCATTTTCCCCCTATTTAAAAATGGACATTATGTTTACCCTTCCCTGGGCCTCTACCTTGGTCATCTGTGAACTCTGAAAGATAATCTCTAATCACTCTGGGATTGTTACAGCTAGATCCTGAAGTACTCCAGGGTAGATTTCATCTGCTGAATTGCAGAACATTTATAAATTATCTAAATTTTAGCCAATATAGTCTTTTTTTTTTTTTTTTTTTTTTTTTTTTTTTGTGCTATTTCAGATGATCCCCTTGCTAAAACAGTGTACAGGCACACTTTTTTTTTTGAGAAGGAACAAAAAAAAAAAAAAAAATGGCATTGAGTATTTCTTTCTCTTAATCATTTGTTATTTCTTCTCCTTCCTTTTTAAGTAATGGACTAACTGTGATAATATTTGTTGGTTTTCATACACTAGCAAGTACATTTTTAAGGGGTATTGACTCAGCTACTGATTTGTGAGGGATAAAGTAACACAGGGATCCAAACTATCTTGAAGGTCAGATACCATGAACAGATGAGTTGTTGCATAATTTTGGGCTTCAGAAATAACTCAGAGCCATTAAAAAAAAAAAAAAATTCCCTTGGAAATTAACAAATCTAAGTAATGTCAAGACATGCAAAAGCTTCTGCTTCCCTTAAAGTTTATCATGTAACTGGTATAACACAAGACCATGTGTGTACACTCATTCCTCTGTGTACGAGCTGATGACCAAAATAATTTTGGAAAGTAAATTGTAATGCTATTGTGTTCCATATATGATTTCTCATTTAACTGATAAAAAACATTTTGCACACAGATGTCACAGAAAGAAAAGGAAGATGATGACAAAATTATACAGCTTGCATTGAAAGCAAAATAACTCAAAGTAATTTTTTTTTTTTCCCCTTGCCCAAGTGTAGCCATTAGTAAAAGATACTTTGAAACCCTGTGGGTTTTATGAGGTTTGATGAGCTCTTAATTAGAAATGGCTGAAATTTGAACTGAGGATTTCTGAATGCCCTGTCTGGATGGAAACAGGAGGCTTGCTTCTGCCTCGTTTCCTACTTACCACAGGCTTATGTGCAAATTCAAATAAACCTGGCTAAGAATAATGTCAAAGAGGACTGGCAGCACAGGGCCCAGTGTTTCTGATACAAATACACTAAAAAGAATTTCTCCCCAAATTCAAACCAAAAAAACACTTTGAGAAAAACAGGTAAATGGTTCAGAAGCAGGTTAGAGGCGTCAAGAAAGGAAAGAAGGATAACGCTGGCTCAGCGGAGGTCAAGGAAAAAAAGTCTGGAATTTGAGCAATGGAAAGAGTCAGTAATCACAAAAACTCTGAGAAGCATCTGGGAAAAAATCCCAGATTTTCAAAGAAAACTAGGTAGGTGCCTGTCTAGCTTTCCTGGGATGTCTCAACCTAAACTCTGAACTGGAATAAATGAGCGTTGCTGGAGTGAAGGCAACGGAGACACTGCTGATTTCAAAGGCAACGTAGCTAATTCCTTCAGACAAGCTGCATCCTATAAGCATGAAAGAAATCTGGCTACTGAACTTTGCTTGTCTGTCGTGGGGACATCTTCTGTCTCTTCATCATTAACTCATAGAGCCCAGATTCAGAAAACAAACTGCAGAGCACCTGCAATTGCTGCAATCTTCTGTGCATTTAAAGGAGCTACTGAACACACTTACTGGAGCTCTAAGACAGCTTCCCTATAGATCTGAGGCTTTTTATCTGTTTCCAAGCCATATCTAAAAGCAATACTTTTATCTCTCACATATGCCTCTTAGCTGTTCTACTTTTTGTTGAATATCAGGATGTATTTATTAAAGTCTGCAAAATAATTTGGGATATAGTTTGTCTGGAACAACACATGCAGAAGAGATGACAATGATGCAGGGTGAACCAGATCACTGAACATGACTCATATTAGCAGCTATACTAGACAGCTGATCTCTAAGTCTTCTGCATTTCATTGTGATTCAATTTAATTAAAATACTGTGGGGTTTTTCCAGCGTATTACTTGAAAATAGTATTTTTAATTTTTTTTTTTAATCTGGAAGGTTAACATTATTATGTTCCTGTTCTGACAAAAACCCTCACTATTTTTTATGAAAACCCTACATTTCAGCTCCTCAGAATCTGATGATAATGATTCTTGTTCTCCATCCCAAGCTGAAACACAAGAAACTTTTCAAATTTGAGGTTAAAGGTTAAGTGAAGGTTGGCAAAAAAAAGTAATAAAGAAAATAATTACAGGCCTAGAACAGAGTTGTTGTTGTTGTTTCTACTAGAAATATTAATGACAAATAATTGCTAATGTCAGGCTGCCCTTTTGTATGAATCACTGTAGAGCTGCACTCAGTTGTATTCAGATCCTTCTGCACCTTATGAAATTCTTTGCTGCTTCTATAAAACATCTGGACAGCTGTGCTGACTGCAGCATCTTTCTTTGAACAGAAAGTGTGGTCCTAAGGAAAAGAACTTCAGCTCCAAATGCTTGGGTGCAAAGATTTTCTGGGGGGAGAGGTGGGCTGCTGATGCACAGAGAGCAGCCACATCCTCCCAAACACCCGGGGTCCCCTCTTCAGGATGTTAGCTCATTACAGGCTGCTGGGTGGGGGTGTGGGAGACCCAGTTAGGCTGCAAATGGGCTGATGTGGAACAAGCTTGGAGGGCAATATATGAATTGCATGACAAGCAGAAGTACTCTCCTGTAGCTTTTCATTTCAAACTTTTCTGAAGTTAAAGTGAAGGGAAGTTTCAGAGGCTGGACCCTGCCTGTGTAAATACTGAAGTTTCAGAAAAATGGATTCATGCCAAACAGATTCGTGCTGGGGCTGGAGAGCTGAGGGTTTGCTAGAGAAACTCTTGTTTCTTGAAACACCCATGGGCATGTCCAGACAGGCCTGAATTTGCCAGAGGTTAAAGCCAAACAGAAATTTCTGCCTTTTAGCCTGGCCCCTCTGTTTAACTTGGAGTGATGGCATCAGAGGAAACAAACGCTCAGGGATGAAGAGAGGGACGGAGCCATCAGAGGCTGAGACCTGCTCACTGCTGAGTGCCACAGCTCAGCTTTCCCAGATCAAATACCTCAGTTTTAACTTATGCATAAGTTGGCCCCCTTCTCCATGGGTAAGCAAGAAATCCAGTCCCTGTGTTCAGACTCATGGATGGAACAGAAGAGTGATTTGATTAATACATTTAGACTTATACATGAGGGGAGGGATGGGATGGGAAGAGAGGTATAAAAGTGCTCTCTGGAGGCTCTGTATTAATTAAATACTATTCTCCAATGAAATAACCATCTTCTAATTGCAAGGCCTCCCATAACAATTTTTACAATCTATGCTCCTGGAGTTTCTGCTTGAAGGCAGGCAAAGACCCTTGCTCCTTCCCATCACCACTGGCCCTGCTCCTCCAAGCCTGCCACGAGGCTCAAACAGCAGAAAAGGACAACCCACAGGTGAGCACAACAGGCTCCACAGGAGAGCAGATGGCTCTGAACACCAGAAACCATGGGTCAAAGAAAAATGGGAGGTGGACTTCCAGTTAAAACCAATGGGAACTGGGGCATTGGCTTAGTTGAGCTTAAATGTGTTCTCTGCACCACAGGGATTTACCACAGAAGACCTGTGTGCTTACACAGTAAGCCCAGACTACATAAGATATTGGTTTATTAGTTCTCTTTCTGTCCCGAAAAACCCTTAAGCCCTCTTGTAACTTTATACACGTGGGTACACCCCTACACCTGGCTGAAAGCCCTTTCTGAAACCCAGAGGTGTCCATGAGATCAGTGTCTCCCAAACAGATCCCATTTCAGTTCTTCCCCAGCCTCATGTTAAAAAAGCTTATTTAATATTTTTGGTTTCATAGTCTCATTCTACTGGAGTTTCCAACATCCCCTGGGATCATTGTAGAATGAAGCTTTACCTGTCTTGTAATATTTATTCTAGTATCTTGCAACATGCTGGGTATTACAATATGAGGGGAACAAAACCAGCTTTTTTTTTTTTTTTTACCTTTATGTTTTTTTTCTCTCTCTCTCCCCCTTCTTTTTTTCTTTTTTCTTTTTTTCCCCTAATATGAAGACAACAGATGAAAACTGCTTTGGAAGACTGAAAGACAAACCATACCTCTTCATACAGAATACAGGTCCTGGGAATGTTGCTCTGTCCCAAAAGGTTGCTCTCTTTTTTTTTTTTTTTTTTTTTTTTTTAATGATCAGCAATAACATCTTCTGTTTTGTCATTTTATGGACATTATGTAAAGTAAAAGGACAATGAAGTAAAATGGATTTTGTCAGAGCCACAAAACCATTACAAAAGAAGATTCATTGCATAATGGATGCCCTTTTCCCCACAGGGAAAGAAAAATACCCTGGCTTCAGCTTAATTTTTTTGTTTTGTCTGTTTGATATCTGATGCCTACCAGAAGGATTTGTAAAAAAAACTAAGGCATTTAGACTCAAATTTAATGGGATTTAAGCATTTACTTTGGATGGAAATGTTTGAAAACAATATTCTAAAGCCCAAACTACTGAGTTTTAATCACCTCCAAACTTTGATACCTTCAATAATAACACATTAAAAAACAGTAGAAAATAATGGAGCTGGAGGCAGCAGAATGAACTCTTCTATGCCCTGAATTTCCAAAACATTTCAGACTATTAGACCTCAATAATTTCAACTGAAGCTGCAATTACTAAAGTCTTCTGAAAGTCAGCTGCCAGCTTTTAAAGTATAATTTTTTTTTCCTATAATAGCAGATGGTTCAGAGATGTAGTGGCTCTAAATGCTCACTTGAGGAAACTGAAAATTCCAGAAATAGGATAGTTTTAAAGCTGACAGTCAATAAGTTTTAAGACTGTTTTACAAAGCTGAGAACAGGTGAAAAGAAAAGATTAGGAGAAGATATTGAAAGAGAAAATATGAACAAGCGTTCTCAAAATAACCAGAGCTCTGTAGCAGTAACAGGGGAATAACAGAACCTGCTTGGTGCCTGACTCTGCTACTTCTGCCTTTACTCTTGTTGAGTAGCAGCATTAGTTTCACTGAAATCAATCAGTCTGCCTCTGGAGTCGGCTGTTATTTAATTTCACTGAAGGGAAAGGGCAGAATCAAGCCAGTAAATACTATCACACTTATAGATATGTTTTGTTATGTTACATGAGAAATAGTAGCATGGCACTGCTGGGAGTTTTCAGACTGATAAAGCTGTTATCATATTTTCCACTGAGCAACTGCAGCACTAAGAGATCAAGGTCATGTTTAGCAGAGAGGGCTTAAATGCTATTTTACGTATGAATGAGTTCAAGCATATGTTTAAGTGTTTATCTGAACTGGAATCTCCTAGCAAGTGGCCTAACACAATACAGATCAAGAGAAGAAGTCCACATGGGTGAGCAGCAATGAGGCCCAAGGATCTGTCCAGGGCTTTAATTGCAAAACCATAAACTCTGCTATGATAGCTGTACTCGTGTCCCTAAAGAACCTTTCTGCCCCTTATAGCCCATTTAGCAAAGGAACATAAGGAGACAAGAGCTCCAAGTTCCTCTCCATTTTTTATCTAAAAACAGCCTCTTAGCTCATCAAGAGCATCACACTGTCCTAAGCCTCTCCTTTGAACAAGAGAGGAGAGTTTTACCTGAAGTGCTTCAGTGACTCTCTTAGACAAGTCTGAAGCTCTCAAGACTAGTACTAAATGCACTCGGTGTTTCTTCTGCATTACTTAGAACATTCAAGAAGTCAAAGGGAGAAATGAATATGTATTCTATATGTCAGCTGGTTATATCAAAGCCTATCTGTGTCTAATTATGGAAAACAATCTGCCTATGTGAAGTTAACAGGGAAAGCTCTAAACATATGTTGATTAAAGAGTGCCTCTGTAGAGTACTTTTTGAGAGGTCATTTTGCTGAGTTTAGATTAAGATGGATGAAGGTGAGGTGTTTGGCAGTGAATTGAATCTTTGAAGTGAGTGACAAGATTGGGTTTTAGTGTGGAAGCACAGAGGCTGCAGTGACATTCACCTGCAGGGGAGACAAGTGGAATTATTAAGAGAATGAGCAAACTAATTCATGTGTGGAGAAACATTTCTGAAGTGAGTTGCTGCATTTACTTTAAAGGTACATACGAATGTAAAGGTTAGCCCAGGTCATGCAACAGAAAATCAGTGAACTTTTTGCTGGACATAGTGGAGTAGAGAGTACTCAATAGTTTCCAATGAAAGCCTCTTAAATGATGAACCTTTACTTCAGATTAAGGGCTTCCCTACCTTAAACAACATTCAGGTGAATATGTTCCATTAAAAACTTATTCAAAACCCTGAAGGTACTATGTCAAAGCTCCATCAGCTAAACCAAAAAGAGGGCTGTTTTTTTTATTCCCCTAAAACAGATACAGTGAAAATAAAGCATGGTAATACCCTAAAAAAAAATGCAAAGGGTAGGCCCAGCCCTTCAGTGCTGGAAAGAGATAGATACGCTGAGCTAAGAATTTTGGCCTTCTTGGAGATTAAACCTGAGATGGAGCAAAGGAAGTACCATAAGTTCCTCTTTCTCAAATGATGTTGGCACTTCTCATGACAATCTCAACAGATTCATTACCTCCCTAAAAACATCCTACTGTGCTTTATACCTCCTTGTGGAATAGCCACAATTTACTGGTAACCAGAAGCCATTAGGTGGAGATGGTCCTTTCCATTTCTCTTTGATTTCCACAAACAAAAATCCAATGTACAACAAAGAGCTGCAGATAGGAATTCCACTGAATGTCTGACTGTAAATGAAACCCTCAGAAGCTTATTGCTTGGAAGTGAGAGTAGAGGTTGAAAAGAAAAATACACTTTGTCCAGGGGAGAACATCACTAAAATATTTCTGATAGGCTGTGCCAAAGCACTGAAGTCAACTTGGCTAATCCACCCTGAGAAATGCAGCAATTACAAAAATAAATACCTTCAAAAAGCAGCTGGAAACTGGCCAACCTGAACAATCTAAAGACAGCCATGCTTGACACCCCTAAACCCCCAAAACACTCAATAGAAAAAAAAAAAAAAAAGCCTTTCCAGAGCCATTTCTGTCAGGCATGGACAGTCCCTGCTTGCTACCAGACATGGACACCTCACTGGTGACCAGCCTGTTTTCTGCTCCAAAGGACTATTAGTGGTACAAGCTATATGGCTGTGGTTTTATTTCCATAAGTCCCTTTATTCAAACAACCACCAGCTCTAAAAAAAGATCCATTGTTCAAATTGTTTTAAAAGACCTTCTCTTTATTTTGCTGCTAGTTTAGCATGATTGTCACCTCCTTACTTAAAAGGGGATGGGCAGAACAATTTCAGGTGATTTTTGAGCCCACTGTATCAATGCTTTCATATTTACTACTGCTATATTATGCCATACATGACGGAGAATGAAAATACAACTTAACTATTTTTTGGCAGTTTGACTTTTTTTTCCAATTCAATTTCAAAAGATAATTCACTAAGTACAGAGGAAAAGCTTCCCTAGAGAGAAATGTATAAGGAGAAGAGTAAAATAGATAAATAGATTTAAGAACTGTCTTTTCTTTTGGCCCAAGCTAGTCTTTCTATCTAACTTACGTGGTACTGTCAATCCCAGACAGATCAATGGACTGCTTTGCCACTTCCAGAACAAGCCAGGAAAGAAAGATGCAAGCACTTGTAAGGAAATCCTTGAATTTCCAATAGCTTTTTATGTAGTGGCTTAATGTCTAGACTCTTTCTTGGAATGAAGGCTCTGGATCATTTTCCTTTTTTCCCCCCAAATATTGCCCTGCATGTCTGCAAGGCACAAAAAGCCAGTGACTCTCAAACTATATTCCTTGCTTTCACTGAATTTGTAATTTACTTCCAAACTTTATAAGGTGAGATTATATTCTTAAATATATATATATAAAAGGAAAGCTAAAAGGGTATTTTAATCACTAAAGATTTCTAACTAATTCTGCATTAAACCTTCAGAATATTGCACTTCAGTAACTGTTTACCATCTCACAACTAGGCCTTCATTTCATAAAATATTTTATAAATCTACTCATATGAGATTAAACTGCAGTTCTCCACACAGTGGTGCTAATCTCAGATACCCTCTGCTCTCAGAGCCTGCACACTCTGATTTTGCTCCCTTACAACACTTTTAATTCAGAGAGTAATGTTCTGTTGTCATCTGTATAAGGACACCATCAGCCTCACTGCAGTTCTGCTAACCCAAAGCTTTAGCTCTGCTGCTAACTAACTGGCTTTGCAGATCAGTTTTAGAGCCTTACAGAAGATGATGATTTACTACAATTTTACTTAGAGACTTTTTTCTTGAGTGCTAGCAGTTGCTGCTTTAATATTTCAGAGACAAGCACCCACTCTGCTTTAGCCCAGCTATGGACCAAGTGCAGCCTGTCACCAAACTTATGTGATCAAAAGCACATCCAGTTGTCTTTGTTCCAACCTGAACTATTGCCTCCAAGTGTGAAACCAGAATATATGGGCGCAATGATCCTAGGAAGAAGCATTATTTATTAATAGTGTCATTTTATAGAAGGAATAAACCAAAAATCACATCCCTTCACAGATCCAAACTTGTACCTCCATAACCTCAGGAATCCTAACCCAATATGTTGCTTTTGCACACCAAGGTCCCTCCCTCATCCTGTCTGCAAAGGAACTAACACAGTGTGGGTCCCACCAGAATGCCTTAGTCCTTTAAAACAGTTTTATAGACATGAGCAACACTGGTGTCACTGTACATCCACAATAGGAGCTTGCAGTGATTTAACCACCAGAGGGTCCAAACTGTTCTTTATTTTAACCACAGCTTCCAAGTTTAAAGTATAGAACAAAGTCATAGTGGCAATGGCAGAACATTGCTTGTCAGGCAGCCCTAAATCTGGGATGCATTAATGATGGTTGGAGACAGCCTGCTTCTTCATTCATACTGTAGGTTTACAGAGGAGTTGACTACTAATCTATTAATGCAGAGAATTGTTGTTCTGAACTTGAACGAGCATGGGATCACCTAGACAGCAACTTCAGTACTTACAGCAGCAATGAAAACGAGAGGCTTAAACTTGGTTAAAAGGTGGCTCAGCTTCAGTAGAGTCACATGTGTTTTGACCCTGCTGCTTTATTTATTCTCCCTGGTTTATGTCACCAAAACTTTGCAGAGGTTTTTTTCAGATGCTGTCTCCCTTCAGTCATCAATCCTTATCACAGGTATCAGCACCGACCCAGGATAATCGAGTTATTAAAAGCCAACTCAAGTTATCTTCTGCCCATGATGCAATCCCTCGGATGAGCCAGAGAAGCAAACCAGGACCTCAGAATACATCATGGATCACTCCTTAGTATTTCTCAGGCCCTGCATTCTTACATCACTTCTTTGCAGGAGGCATGAGAGAGAAGGCATCTTACGGGAGCTAATATATGCATGTCTTAGCACACTATGTAATGCAGTGCCGACCTTGTTCAAAGTTACTAAGTGCTATTAATATATATAATGGAAATAAACGTTAGCCTTGTTTTGCAGATTGAGCAGTCTGAGACTCAAGTCCCCAAGTGATTTGTCAGGACTGACAGGGAGCCAGGTATCCTGACAATTCCTTTTACTCTAAGCACCTGGCAAAGTTCATTCCCATCCATCCCAGGGCTCCTGCAGAGTGGGGAGGGGGGAGGTGGTGGAAATTGCCTCGAAAAACATTCCTGCTTTATCAGCAAAAAGAGGGTGATAACAAAAGCAGCTCAGGCCAGAAAAAAGCTAACTGAAGCACATGGGCACAAGCAGATACTTAGAAACACTGCCTTAAAATAGCCCAGCAAGAGTACGGGATGAATCTTCCTCGAGAACTGCAATAGTCAGGCAAGGAACCAGCAGTCAGCAGGAAGGCTTGAAACAAACCACAATAAAGCATTTCCAGGCAGGTCGGACACCTGCTTCAGGCTTTCTGAAAGGACAATGTGGTCCACTGTGCTGCAAGCAGCAGTGGTAAAGAGAACATATCCCTAAATCACACTCCTACATGAGATGGCTGCCTAAACTTTCCAGTGGGCAGTCCAAGTCCTACCATGCTCTTGCCTTAGAGACAGCCTCAAATATATGTATGATATCATGGGTATGGAGGTGCTATTTATGCTGCACTGAAGTGACCTTCTCTAGAACCTTGAATATAAATGGAAAACACCATAGGAGACCAGACAAAAATTTGACACATTGCCTGGAGAGAGAAAAGACTGTTTCAGTGCTTGAAAGAGGAATACTGTATGGCAGTAAGTAATAGGGAGCGTCCATTAAGCTGGATCTCTTTGGACACAGATCTGTGGGATAAGTTTTCAGTGTGACATTGAATTCTTCAGACACTGTAGTAGGCTTAGGTTCTTTAAAGGAAATTTGCTCAGAGGAATATAAGCCATTTCCAAGCATGAACAGAGTACATTAAAGCACTGACTCAGGCTTTGATTCAGAAAAGCACTTAAGCACCCTTCTTGTAAAGGGATACGTTTCGGCACTTGGACCTTGGAAAGGAAGGTGTACTGTGGTCTCTTTGGCTTGATGCCACTTATCAGGGCATAAAATAAACCTCAAACTAATGCAACTAAGGAAGAATCTTTCACAGTGGACATATTTAATCCATTACTGCCCAGAGCAGCAATTCTTACACCAAGAACTGGTCATTGCCAGGAGCAGCACACTGACTAGACAGAAGACTGACCCATTTTCATAAAAGCATTGTCTGAAATATTTAAGAAAAAAATAAAACTATTGCTTTGCACTGTAAATTTGAAAGTGATGACTTTGCTCTTCAGCTGCTATAGTTTTGCATGGGTTTACAATGTGACATACAAAAACAGAGGCACAAGGGAGACAGCACAAGACATGAAATTCTGTGGACAGTAGAGATTCTTGCCAACAGCATTAATGGGCAGCAGAGCCCAAGGGGACTGTGGAACTTTGTGCATGAGAGCAGGGGTGTGGGAGGAAAGAAGAGTGGTAGAATAAGGTTGGCTTTATAATATCAAAGAATCTAAATCATAGACTCATTCATCTTGCAAGCAAAATTCATTTGTAAATCCACAGCATTTTAATTCATGATGCACTAGTAAGTGTTCAGTAGTGCATTTTGCAATAATAATAAACTAAAAGCAACATGAGATCTCAGTGCTGTAACTTGGCCGTTAAATCTTTTCTTGAAAGTGCTGTGAGCTTGCCAGAATACTTGGTGAGATATGTCAGGGTTACAAGTTGACATAGAAAAAATTAACCAGGTTCTATTATATACTAGACTTTTCTTATAGATATATTCGATTACGGTTAATCTTCCAAACTTAAATTCTTATTTTAGGACACCTAGTTCAAATTCCAGCTTGATTTTAATCCTCATCACTCATAATGTAGACAACTTCCTCATGTCTCTGTCCCTTCAAAATATTATGTAGGCACAGCCACGTTATAAAATACAAGAAAATAAAAATAATAACATAGGAAATTTTTTTCCCCTTCAGGTGAGAAAACTGATCTTTAGTGTCACAGCCAGGGCTACATGAGGAGTTAACAGCAGAATTTGTTATTCCTATTCCAGTGCCTTAATGATGCAATCATCCTTCCTTGCCAGTTAGCTCTCCTTGTAATTGCAGCGTACAATGACGTGTGTTCTAAGAGTATATACAAGCACAGAGCCAATACAATTTTAAGTGAATTTTCAAGTACCAGTATCAGCTCTCCTGAAGTCTGTCCATCTAGGGATGTACTCAGAAGAGTGTAACCAGGGCAAGTGTGGATTAAGAAGAACCAGTAAAACTCCAAAGATTTATTTGCAGCTTAATTTGTACTGTTTCTTTCCATAATTCCCAAGGAAATAGATATGGTTCTCTCAAAAGTGTGAGAAGGGCAGTGCAGTGCAGCACTTCCCCTTGGAGCATTGGTACAAAGTCAACAGGTGCTTTTCCATGGAAAAGAACTCCAAATTTTTAACTATATCCTGGCAAGTGCACAGACTAAGCTCACTCATCTGTCACCAGGAGCTGATGTCTCTCTGGCTCATTTTACAGCTCTGTCTTCAGCCTTGTGTGACCAGAACTACCTTTAACCATGGCTGCACAAGTAGGACAGTTTGACTTTGAGTTCCTGAGACTCCATCCCTTTTAGATTTACACAAACAAAGACAGCAGTGCAGCTGATGGTGATGTCCTGTTGTACAAACAGTGGGATCCTCTTACACTAGTACAACACTCCTGGGCAACATCTACCTGTGGGTAAGAAGCATCACCTTACTGATTCTTCCAAAGTCATGAAGCGAGATAAACCTCTCTGTCTGCATTGACTGTCACCTTCCTGAAATACTATGCAAAAATATTAGCAATTCTCTTTCAGATGTTGTTTTAGAGCAAGGTTGACTCTCAAACTCCCTCCCATCCCTAGCTTGCTAGAACTATACGCTACAGATAATGAAAGGCAGAAGCTCTGATCCTCACTGGCCGTGTTGATACTTTCTTCAGCTGCTGGACATAGACCTTACAATTTAAATTTACCGCTTCTCATCCTATTCATTTTCTTAAAAAATTACATGTTTCTTGCATGCACAGACTTCTTATGTACTCTCACTCTTCTTAGCTAAAAGGAGAATAGTTACACAGCATTTTCTCTGAAGTCTCAGTCTGACCACCCTATTGACTCTTAACCCAGATTAATGGGGAAATTAGAAAGAAAACCTTTCATAGTTTTGACATCTTAAGGATTTGGGGTTTTTTTATAATTAATATCTTTGCTGCAACTCAAGCTCCTGCCTTAAGGGTCTCTGAAGAACAGCTTCTTTTTGATTGAACTTTTAATAAACTCTTCATTTTTCTAACTTGGTCGCCTGAGCATTAATGGTTATTTGTTTACTTCTGTAAGCTCAACTAACACTAACTGGCAAGACTACTATTGGAATGACTTCATTTGCACAAAACACTATTGCTAGAATATCTAGATACCATAATAAAGGCTGAGTCAAATTATATGAAGCACTATAGAAACACGTGGAAAAGGGAGCTGCTTACTAGAAGATCTAAACTAAGCCAGAAAAGACAGGAGATGTAAATATCACCATTATTTTCATTTCACAGGTGAAAAACAGAATATGGAAACAGAACATTTCCATGTCAGGGTAACAGGTAATTTCCTAATTGGATCCTAGCATTAACGAGCTGCTTTGGAGGTCTATTCAGTCTTAGATCAACACTTCAGTCACATTCCTTCCAATCCTTTACAGTTTCAAGGGAAAAGCTCTGCTTCATTCTTCATGAAAACAGCTCAAAGCCCAAAGAGACTATGAAGTCCATAAACTATGTGAAGACTTCAACAGCGACAGGAACACTCTATTGAAGCAACGAAAGGTATGAAGATGATTTTGTGAAAGGCTGAGCTAACATCATACCCCTTATGTCACAGAAGAGCCTCTTCCTTCATCTGCCATTTTTTTTATATCCCATTTCTTTGGCTTATCCAAAGCTCTGCAAACCAAGTTTTGTTATTTATTTATTTGGGATGCTGTGTGTCAGAGTGGCACATTGAGAAACTGGCATCTGCAATTTTCACATGTCAGAGTGACTGTAACTTGAACTGACAAAATAAATTGCTGTTCACACACTCCCACTGACTTTGTTATGTCCCTGAAGCCCTAGGCCTATTTTTTCAGTTAAGATTCCCCCTTCTTCCATCCCCCCTCTTCCTACTGCAAAAGCACAATGAAGGACTGGCAGGAAGGAATGTGACTTCTACAGCTGTCAGCAGTTGACTGGGAAAGGCAATGGCATTGCTGATATAGAGAGCAAATAAGTCTCCTCAGCTTTTCAGGCACACATCCTTCCTCCATCAACTAACACTACCAAAACTTTCAGAGCTCAGTCTGCAGAAGAAAACAGAGTTGCGTCAGGTTTGCTGTAGTCTGTAGGCTCACAAAAAGAGTGGAACAGTTCTACCAGAACAGAGTCATTCTCAGTTAAAACTGGTAGAAAATTTCCTAATCAGGAGATTGAATTGATCTCCTGATCACAGGGATGTCAGAGATCTGGGTGAGTTCACTAAGAACGATAAATCCCTAGGAACAGTGAGTGAGAAATTCTCACATGAACATCTCATTCACTGCATGGTCCAGCAAGGGAAAATAATCTTGAAGAATTGAGAGGTCCCTAAACTTTAGCTCACAGAAGGCTCAATTATCATCTCTCCCCTTTGTCTAAGTCTGACCCATCACCTCACTTCCAAATCCTACCTTTATGTCTTCTTGTCCTGTCACAGTGGGCATGGAAAACATTTCCTTTCTCTGCAACTCTGCAAGCCAGATAAAGCAAGCAGCAACTGCTTCAAGCCCCAGCACCAGAAAGGTTCATGTAATAAGACTGGCCAACTTGCTTAGCACTGTGACAATTATCCCTTGCCTAAGCCCCTGACTTGGGCTCTGCATGGTTTTCTTCATTTGGCAAAACGTATCACATACTCCTATGTGCTACTGAAGGAAAAAGTATTTTGCTTAGCACTCCAGGTTGACCCAAGTTCTTCCCTCATTTTGTAATCTTTTCCATTTATTTGAGCTGAATTTGGAGCAAGAAAACCACATGTGGCTTGCATGACATTTAATTGCAAGTACTTCACACACTTCTAAATTCTTTCCTTTCATGTGCAGCACTACATATTTAGTCAAGGACATGTTGGGGGAGGTCAACAGGAGAGAAGAGAGAAGAGAAAACCATCTCCTAATGCACTGGCCATTCCAGAAAGAACCTTGCTCAACCACAAGAGCTAGTCATATGTATGAACAAATCTATATTCCTATGGGCAGAGCTGTGAGGGTGAACTCAGTTATCTAACAACAGGCAGTCATCAACTCAGTGATGTGTTTGAATGTCTTGTGGCCTAGGAAGTAATGAGAATACAACATAACTGGATTACAAGTAGGGTTATTTGGAGGCTATTTGTGGTAGTGACTATCTCACAAAAAAATATCTTCTGCTGGGCTAGGAAACTACAAAGAACAAGACAGTTCTGCCTGTCCCAGATGATCCATGAACAACACAGCAATTAAAGGAGTGAGGAAAGTAAAGAGGAAGGGAGCTCAAAGCCTGCACAGAAAAGTATTCTAAAGTAGTGGAGTATAAAATACAAAACAAATTAGTGATATTAAACTAATGCAATTCTCCTGTTAAGTACATGACAAGAGCTACTGTGTTTGCTAACTGTATTTCTTAAATTGACATGGTCAAAACCAAGGTAAATTCAAAGAACAGGTTTTATTCTCCTCCACAGCTGGGCCCACACCTTAGCACAGATGACCATTTCTGGGCTCAAGAGTAATTACTTTTAGTCTTCAGCTCAGTTATCACCCCAAGATTTCTGTGCTGTCAGTTCCTGGTTAGCTTTTTAAGGCCCAGTCAGGAGCTTTCAAACATGTTTCCGTTTTATTCCAGTATTTAAATGCACTGGGGAAGCAGGTGGCATGGGGGTGGTGGTGGAAATTTAAAATGGGAGTAATGGATTTCCACAGAAATTTCAAATTTCTGCTTTTTTTGGTACAAAATAAATGAAAAAAAATTCCTCCTAAGGCTCTCCCATAAAACATAAATATAAACCTCAGAGGAACAATTATCCATACCCCTTAATTTGAGGTTACTGAACTAAATCTGCTGCCATCCAAACAGGACTGCTCACACGTGCTCTGCTCAACCCTATTCCCCAATATTCTCAAAGCCAGACGTGTACATACACGTTCTACTCTGGTCTGGTTCTGCACTCATTTCCACAAGAACAAATGGGAATTTTAGACCACTGAATCTCACATAGAAAAGATGTGAGATGAGTGCTATGAACAATGTATTCTGCCCTTCAAAGTGATTGAGCATGGACTTGGTAACAGCAGCTAAAACGGGTGTCTAACAGGGAGAAGAGAGTACATAAGCAGAGACAGCTTTGAAATGCCAACATGAGCTCAGCATCCCTGGTGTGGTTCTGACTTCACTGATATGTGATTGTCTCAAAGGAACAATTTAAAAATGAATAGCCCTGGCTAGGGTGGAGGTCTTGGCTGGCCAGAGTTGAGCAGCGGGTGACACCTTGGGATGTGATAAGACCTTCTGGGTGGAGACTACTCCTCTGAACACCAGCCTGCAATGTCGGGTGGTCCCTCCAGGCAGGACTAAACCACCTTGCTTGTACTTGCAAAGTACCTGGCTAAGGTGGCTGGAACAGAGTAAGGATGGCACCAGGAAGAAGGTAAGACCTGATGACTGAGAGGAAACTACTCCCCTTGCCTGAGAGCCAGCCTTCAGTGATGCCCCTGGAGACAGGATTATGTACCTGGCTAAAGTGGCTGGAACAAAGGAGGAATGGCATCTGGAAGAAGATAAGAACTGATGACTGGGTGAAGGACTGCACCCTTCTGCTCCCCTCCAGGCAGCCTGTCTTCCAACGAACCTGGCTGACTGACAGCTGCCCCTTCAGAACAAAAGGGGCTCAGGGGTATAAAATGTCTGTCTATGCTTGGGTTTTGTCGTCTCTTGACCCACTGCCATTTCTGCATCGGACCCTGTCCAGGATCAGCGTGCCATCCTGAAGAACCTCGCTGGACAGCCGGACCCCTGGTGGTGACTCTCTCTCATTCTTCCCACTTTCTTACCCTTTCCTACACTTTTCTCTCTCATTCTTTCTTACCACTTCCTTACCATTTTCCTCTCTTTCTTATACCTTCTTTTCCTCTCTCCCTCTTTCACCTGGCTCCATATTTTTGCCTGTGTCAATTGTCAAATAAAATCTGCTTGCACCTGATCCTTTTCTATGGTTGGACTTTGTTTCATGTATCCAAAACAAATATAAGTTTTCATGTTACCTCAGACCGTAACAATCCCTTAGGCACAGATGCCTTCATCCCTTGGTGTCATTTCAAGCCATGGAAATGAAACTTTCTTCTCAAGTGGACAGCAGAAGAGCCTTTGAAACTTCAGGCTTCATGCTAGGGAAACCAAGGGGCTGCAGTTGCTCTGCCTTTGACCTTGAAGTGGGTCTATGGAGAACAGAAACTGCTAACTTGACAGCTGATGAGAGAATATTCCTCTGCATCTACACAGCAAGTAGAACAAAAAAAAGCAATAGTATGAAGTTCCTCCCATCAACTCACTTCTCCTCAACACTCATCTTCAAAATACCTGTGGACTCTTTTTGCTGTGCAAGTAAGGCTGGTCTCTTTCATATCCCCACCCAACAGGGATGGTGGATCAGTGGGAGGTGTACACAGGAACCACCACACACAAACCCCTTCATGCAAGCAGACCAAGGGCGTAGAAAATTCACTGAGAGCTTTTGAGGTCAGTGTGTTTCCTTAATCACCTCTCCCTGATCCGCACAAAAAAAAAAAAAAAAAAAAAAAAAAAAAATTGTTCCCATGTGAAAGCATGAACTGAGATGCACAGAGAATTTGAAACAAATTTCCTCTCCAGAAGGACTGTCCAAGAAAGAATGGTGTGATTCATACAATTTAGTATGACTAAAGTCACTGTATATGCTTCAAAAACATCCTTAGGTATTGGCAGCCAACTCAGATCTTCATAATGTGTCAGCGGGTTAGAGATTTGAAGACCAAATTAAATCTTTCAAACTCAATGTCATTCTAGATGAAGGCCTTAGCACTGGAAATCAGCAGCACACACTAGAAATATTTGTAAAGAAACATCAGTTTTTCAAAAACAAAGGTTTTTTTAAGAGGTACATTTGCTTCAGCAAAAGCAGAGAGATGTTTCTTCCAGTCCCCTAACTCAAACGAAGCAGGAAATAGCTGAGGGGTTACAATACTCCCACACCTGTGCAGGTTGAAGACCTATCTGCTTTAGGGAAAGCACCTGAATTCAAGTACTTGCCTTGCTGTGTGGATGCCCTAACAATCACCATAAAGTTTATTGGGTTAAGGCAATGGAGGGAAATAGCCGAGTTCTTTTTGGGAAATAGAAGGAAGAAGTTGAGGGATGAGGGGGAAGAAATCTAGTTTGTGATTTCAATCTGTAGCAGAATGTATGTCTGAACCTGTGTCACCAGGCTGGACCATGAGTCATTCGAGGCCCTCTAGCAGAAGTGCAACTTTCCCATTAATGGGGCATTCAGAATTCAGCAAGGCTGAGACCACCCCAAAGTGTTTATCAGTCAGCAGCAATATGCACAAGAGATCCCATCTTTACTAAACTACATCTATCAACCAAATTCACAGTGTTTTTCAGGATACAGTAAATTGTTTTTCTACTGTGCTGCATGCTACTTAGCAGTTACATACAGATGGTGGTTAAACAGCATTTTTCCCACAGAAAACCTCCACAAAATTTTCTTTGACCACCTCCTCTGGATATATGACCAGCAGCCATCACTACGATAAAGGTCTCTATTTCCAGGAGAGCTGGACATACATCTGCTCACCTCCAAAGAGGCTGCTAAATTGTATTACTCCTTCCCCCACCCTCCCTTCCAGAGCAGAGCTGACTGAAGAGCAAAAGAGAATTTCAAGGTGAATAAAAGCTGTGTGTGTTAAGCATGAGGTTATACAAAGGGGTCGTGGTATCACAGCAGCCTTGGAAATGCCCACAAATCCCCAAAGCTTTGATTTCAGCATTAAGTAATGCTGGTCTGAACATTCATCCGGAAATGTGCGCTGCACAGAATTTTTTGTGTATCACTTTATGGATCAATTTTCTTTTCCAAAAGCTTTGCTTCTGCCTTCAGGTTGAGAGACAAAGAAAAAAAAAATGCCAAGAACATCGGATTCACTACTGGGGTCAGTCCAGCAATACATCTCTTTCAGCACCCTGCCTGACAGATGAGTTGAGCCAGCACCAGCTGCTCCAATGGTAAATATGAAACTCTGCAGTAGGCACTTAAAAAATAACCTTGGTAAGAGAAGGTTTCTTGCTAGCCTCATCCTAACCCCTATCATTTAGTAGCTGGCTTGAACCCAGGAGTACATAGCACCCAGGAAGGTGCATATACCCCTTTTTAAATTATCCTAACATAATTGGATTTTCTCATTAGCATGGTCAATCATTCCATAGATTGAAATGCCAATTGCTTATTTACATGTCAGGGGCAGAATATTCACAACGTTTAATAAATACTTGATGTTTATATTCTAACAGATCTCCCAATCCAAGCCTGACCATCCAGGATACAGTGTCTGCTCCAGCAGGAATATAAACTGCCCAGTCTGAACTGCTGAGCAGCATTGCCCCTGGTGAGAAAGAGGTCGTTGAATATTTTGGGCAAAAATTAGCTGCAACATCTGTCACAGAACAAGTGGAGCCAGATCAATGTTTCCCACACTGCCTAGGCTGACAACATTTTTGCACACTTTTATGGCCAGCTCACCAGGGTGTTTTGGACCACGGAGGAAACCAACGTCACAGGCTGGGGACAGCTGTGCTGTGCAAGAGCCTCCTCTCAGTGCAGTAACCTCAAGACAGATATGCTGCGAAATATAGGATAAAGTTATGGGGACAATTGGCAAAGCTAACATGGCTGAAGACACTAGGAAGATTTTTCTGAAATAAAGTGGTCACTAAAGCAATGAGACTTGTCCAATAGAAAGAATCTAATTATATACATTATGTGATTATGCAATGCATATAATTATATCTATCTGTGGATCTGTAAGTATTTATACGCCCTGGTTTTCTCAACCAGGTGAAAGTTATCCAAGCAAAACCACATTTTTCTCTGCTGTCACATGCACAGTAATATTCATGAAAAACTTGTACTGCTTTCCTTCTTCTCAGAGAAGAGTTTAGAAAAGGGTATGTCTCTGACCTGACGAAACACACTAAATTACCTTCCATTTATCTTTGAAATTTAAAACACTTTCAGTTGTATTTGAGCAAATGGTAGCTTTTTTTATTTAATCTGCCTTTCATTCCTTCTCCAAAGCAGAGGTAAACTATTTTCACAGATAAGATGTTCCCTTGCTGGTCTGGTGTTACCCCACTTCATTTAGCACTTGTTTCCACTGCTGGGGAGATCCATCTCTCAGCAGAGCTACTTTTTCTGGTTTACATGGAAAGTGTATACAGACAAAGGCAGCAAGCACTGATAAGATTAGTGCAAGCACTGATAAGATTAGTTAGGACTAGAAAGAAAACGTTACAGCAGTTATAGACCAGCAACATATTGGAAACTGAGCATAAAATCAGACCCCTTCATTGCATTACAGCTGTACTACATGAGGACATGCTCCCTGAAACAGGGACTCAAAATAAAGACAAGGAAATAAAATGGTGAAACACATTCTGATCTTAAGTGGTCAGTATTTCCAGAGTAAGAAATTTGGTAAATTTTTTTGGTACAAAATAGGCTTCTGAAGGATTCATTCAGATCTTCTAAATGCCTTCCTATTTCATCCGGACTCAAGTGAAGAGCAAAAACCTTTGAACATCCTGCTCCAAGTCTTCTTACCCTTAGAGCCCTGGATCACAGTAACCCTTGGAAAGTACAAAGTCCAGCTATAGCATGTTCAATTCACCTTCCTCCTTATAAATAAACCAATAATTCCTTTTTATAGGTAAACAAATAAATAGCCCTTAAGACTTTGATTAAGGGTTTAGCTTCTCTTGCTAAACCAGCTTGCCACCCTTTCAGTCATCCAAAATTTGAGATGAATTTCAGCCTGCACAGAAACGAAGGAAAACTGGGGGAGTAGGGCAGGGCAGAAGGAGAGAAATAAATTAATTTCCTTCAGGATTTGAATACGCAAACTAAAACAAAAGAGCCTGTGAGGTGACACCACCACATTATCACAGCTCTAAAAGCTACATCACATCCCAAAGGCAGGAGAGTGAAGTAGCAGCTCTGAACAGCTCAAACATATTTGCAGATGCTGAATCAGATAAAACTCTTCATAATCATAATATAGCAAACATCATGCTCACTCTTATAAAAAATAGAGGCCTGTGAATTGACAGGAAAAATATTATTTGCATCTCCAAGATGCAGAAGGAATTTCAGGGTGGCTGCACCATTTTTTCTAGCCTTTAGATCCCCATTCTAATCAATAAAGAGACAACCAGATCAACAATAAGAGATGTTTTCCCTTTAATCTGCAATGCCACCTTGTGGCTACAAACAATGAGAACATTTAAGACATTAACATTTTAAACAAAATTCTAGGTCACTTTGACCAGGGATGGAAGTGCCACATTTGTAAGAGAACCACCTGATGCAGGAGGACAAAAGTAATATGTAGATGCCTGCATTTTCTTGAAGCTAGTGTTTGATCTGTGTGGGCTCAAGTAATGGAAATTCATAGTGCAATATGGACAAGGAGCTTATCAACTAAGTCCAGTGATGGTTAATTTCGCAGTGTGTTCTCTACATGCTGCCAGAAGGCAGACAGAAGGCAGAGATGAAGGTTTTCTTCCGATTCCTTCTCTCACCTCTTGAAATCCTGTCTGCAAGCCCCCCAGACAATCAGCAGCAGCTGAAGCACAAATCCAAGACATAAACCATGTTTCCAACCAGCATTGAGATTTACTGAAAGCATACAGTGATTATTTCAAAACCTTGGGCACATGCAGATGCCCATGTCCAACCTGCCCATTAGTCACTTGTTACTTACAACCCTTTCAAGAACAGAATTCCCAAAGACTTCCCCAGGCAAAATAAGATGTCCCAGGTAGAACCACCTGCCTAGCAAAGATTGGTGCTAAGAGAGAGTAACCCACCTGTAAAAAAGGCAATTACAGCCATAGCTTTTAGCTATGTGCTACAAAAAGCCCCAGCTCCAGCCCTTTCCAAACCGCCTGGATGTACCAAAAACCCAGTTGGACTTCTCTTTCCTTCCTCATCCCTTAAGAGAAGCTCTTTTTTTAAGAACATTTCCCTTCTCCAATAGCTCCTTCAATCAACCTTTACCTTCTTGTACTATGCTGAGAGATGAACTGAGGTCCTTCTAAACTGGAAGACATGGCTTCATTCCATTTGGACACTTAACCTGTCACAGTGTCTGGTATCTAAAATTCAGTATAATTCAGCTGTTTTCTTCTGAAGGCCTCAGAGATATATTTTGAAATAATTTAGCATGTCTCAGTCTCGCCTTTTGAGCAGACAAGTATTCTTCCATCTCATAGTTGGCAGGCCAAGGCACACAAATACTAAACCCTTCTGGGTAGGGAGTAGCTGCCCTGCTATGCACAAAAATTATTGTATTTTTAAGCTTTAAAATACAATTCTCTCAGGCAAATTAGGAGCAGCTGTCTCTCCCTGGGACAAGTTGGCTTCTCACAAGTATCTGGCATTTATAATACTCTTGTCCTTTGGCCACTGGGCCTGGTTTGCAATTAGGCTTGATTTTAAGACTGAATAACCAGGCTATTGCCCTGGGCTGCTGGAGGATGAGAGGTAGTACAAGGCTAAACTAAGCAACAGTGCAAACCAGGGCATTCGCAGAAGAGCTGGATGGAGGATCTCCCACCTCAATGCCACCCCAGATCCCTAATCCAGCAGTGATTTCATTCCCTAATCCTTACATCCTGTGAAGCTGCTTGAACCTGAGAAAAAGCTGGTAGAGACTACTTAGCTTATCACACATACATCTGCTCTACCAAGCTGCCTCTCTCCTTGGGGAATATCCAGGACATCACCTATGGTATTGAGTACTAAGCAATTTCCATTCATAGTTCTGAGGGAAACTCCATGGAGCCCGTGAACTACTTTTAAGTGACAGCACTGAATACTGGCCTAGATTTATCCCACTTTACTTTATCCACTTACTGAAGCCTTTAAGTAGAAAGTCCAGGAGGTAAAGCCTAGAGCAAAGCCTTCTAGGTCCCCACTCTAACCAATAAAGAGACAACAGCCCTCCTGAAAGTAATTAAAATCTTAGGACTAAGACAAATTTTTCTATAATTTATGATGTCATTGAGATGCTGACAAAAGCCAACTGAAATCTGAATACATCAACCTGCTGCTGCTCCTCTGTCCATGAGACCTATTGCCATGCTGCTGCCCAAGGAAGTCTGATGGTTTTGGATGAAATTTTTGGCATGTTATTCTTACCCCTATTTTCTTGTATGTGTTTAAAACAGGTTGTTGGATTACTTATTAATGTACTTTTCCAGTAATAATGTTTAATTGGTGGATCTCTAGCTCCCCAACTCCTCCAATCTTCTTTTTTAAGAATATTCACTGTGCTAGTCTTTTTGCAGCCTTCTGAATCTCTCCTTTGCATGTTAAGCCCACTAACAGCACTGATATATATATTAAGCATTCTAAAATTAAATTCATAATCCAACCCCACTTGAAAAGACTTAAATTATCTAGGTTGTCCCTAACCCATTTTCACATATCTAGTCAGGGACCTTACTGCTTTCTAACTAGTCCTAATTACAGAAATAATCTAATTAGAGTTGAACTTCCTATGAAGGAAAAACATTAAACAATTACCTTCAGTGCTGATATGCTGATAACTTTCTTTCCCTATTGTGTAGCAGAACAGTCTCTTGTAACAGTGACACCAAATGATATCTAGTTAATGCCAATGGCTCTTAAATATTATATCTTTATTTAGCTCCTTTGCCTTTCTGATTTTGTCTATGCTACTGCTACAGTTCTGTTCTCATTCTGGGAGCCTGACCTAGTTTCCTTTATTGCATGCTTCTTTCTTTCATTTGAGGTCAATGATGAGCTCATATTTAAACCACTATAGTCCCCTACTATACTTTCTGAGTGGGATAGCTTGAACTTGTGGCCTTAAGACACCCTAAGGGCCTGCCAGCTTTCCTGAAGTCACTTTTCCCTTAGCTCACCCTTTCAGATCTTTTCTTTCAATTCTTAAAGACTATTTATTTCCCCGAAAGCTACTTTTTATGTTTTGCTGTCATTTTTCACTCACTTTGCCTTCACAATCGTTGTAAAAGGCAAATAACGAATCTATCCATAAGCATTTCATCAGGGCTTGATTTGGATATAATACATGTATAATAAAATGTAGCAAGCAGGAGAAGTAGAAAAACATTGGTAAGCAGCAGTTACAGCAGATTCTGTGAATACCCAAATACTCTAGCTTACCAATACATTGTAATGTTCAAATACAGCATTTGCCAAAGCCATTTGTCAAGCAGTAGCCTTGAACACATTCAAGCTGACAACATGGACTGTTCTGGCCAGCAGAGATACCTGGCCAGAAGACAGATCATTCATACTTCTAACTTGGTACACTTTGGAACACAGATATTTGAGGCAAACTGTGCAAGCAAAGAGGAGTGGGGAAAAAAATTTAAGTACTAAAAAGTATTGATAAATTTATCAATTTATCAATGCTGTTCTGGTTGAGCACCTTAACAACTGGAGGTGCAGTGAATTTTAACAATGCATGCAGTACCTGTTTGCTCACTTTCAGGATACAATGAGAACAGAGATGGCCATCCACAGCAACTAAAGCAAGCCAAGAGCATGAACAAAATCTATCTGTATGACTTCTCACACAAAAAAAAATTGAAAATAATGGTCTTTCTCAAAATTTCTGACTCAAACCCTAAAACAATAGGTTCCACACCATTCTTCTAGTTGGAAGGCTCATTGCACTTACCCAATTTTAATGCAAATAATCTGACAAGCTATAATGTCATAAACAATTACACGGTACCTGGAACCTGCCTTAAGGATGCAAAGAAAAGAAGAAAAGCTGGTTAAATTCTAACCAAGTCAGACACTCAGTGGTCCCAGTGTGGCCCTCTCTGCCTCCCTTGATTTCCTTTCTCTTCAACCACCCAGGAATTCATTCCTTCCAATGCTACCTCTTCAAGAAAGTAACACATCAGCTTGTTTTAGGAATTAAAAAGCAGTAAGACACTTATCACAGCTCCTTCTCATTTATCACAGTTTTGTCCCCTAATCATGAGTTAAGTTCCTGTTTCCCAGGACTCTGAATAAGATGGTAACAATCCTGTCTTCCTACACCTCCTACCCTTATGTCTTGAACAAGTGGTTAATGATTGCCACAGAATTCAAACTTCACGAAAGCAAAAAATCACTTCCAAAATCACTTCCATTTTCATTGTTTCTCTGCTTTCCAAAACTGCACCCTCACACCTTATTCCTGGCAATCTCTATCTCCTGCCATATTACTGTAGTCATCTTTTTCCTTAGAGGCAGAGGTCAGCAGTTATCAGTCCCAGGTTTGGTGGAAGCCTGAATGAATGAAGAATCCAACTTGACAATTTAGATAGTCTGTGTCACCATTTCCCATCTTCTTACCATATACCTCAGCGGCTTAATAGCTCAGGGAGAAAATATCTCAGAATCAGTTAAGAGCAACTGCTTTTTCTCACTTATTCCGTGATCAAGCATGGGTGCCAAAACCTGGACAAACAAATGAATTCCATGGATAAATAAAAATGGTGAGCCACTCAAGCTGGCTGAATTACAGATGTTGTCAACGAAGCATCGAAAAAGTTCATCTGGGGATATATACAAAAGTCTTTGCACTCTACAGTCACTGAACATCCTTTAGCTTCCCCAAAGAGGTCAAGATGAGATTGACAAATAAATGCCATTCCAGAAAATGAGTGAATTTATTTTTTCCCTGATGTGGCTTTTTAAGCGCTGGATGAAGCTTGTACACTCTCCCATGCCAAGTACTTTTATTTATGCAAAGTTTGATTGGCCTCAGCCTCCCAGAGACACCTGAAGGGGATGTTGAGATGAGACAGCCTTAGCCTCCCCCTGCATCCTTTCCAGCAAAGCAAGGAGAAAAATGAAGCATTAATTTTGAAACCTTCAGAAGAATGAAGCAGAATAGATTCACTTGTCAGTAATGTCCGTACTGATTAATATAAATGCACACAGTAGCCAGTATCAGAGCATTTTATGTGGATTTATTTACATAATTATTTGAGAACTCACCCCCCCCTCCTTGATTTTGATGCTTAGTACATATTTATTTACACAACACTGCACTGCCAAACAAGCCAAATGTTTTCGACATCAGAAGAATTACAATTGTTTGAGCACTGGTTATTTCAGGATGATTAAAAACAAACTCAACTCAAATCCATTTAGTAACTGAAGCACTTTCCACAGATCATAAACAAGGCTGCTGCTGTCCTTGCATGGTCACTGACCTTGAGTGGCTCTGAAGTCACCAAGAAAGCTCAGGAAGGAGCTGTCAAAGGTATAACTCAGGCAGAAGACGACTGTGCTACATTCAGCAGTTTGGGAGCAGGGTAGAGAAAAAGTCCTGATGCCCACAGGTGTTAAGGATAGGGAAAAAATGTTCCCTCGTATTACAGGGAGCACTTGTAAGTTTCCACTGATCTAAAGATCTTCTAGACCCTGCCAGGTGCACCCAAAGCCTGATTTCCATCAGTGTCCAGCCAGCTATGAGTCCCCAGTGGGCTCCTGTTCCATCAAAAGACATTGCTGCTTATTTTCGGTGCTCAACACCTTAGTAAGTCAAACCACAAGTACCACCTGCTAACAAGGGGATATGCTCCATATTGTCCTTTATCCACATTCTAACACTCCTTTGCCTAACCTATACAGTCAGACATCTTCACAGTACATCAAGCCTCAGCCCATCTTTGCCCAACATAAATGCAACTGCTGCAGCTCCAACCAGTGCGAACAAAACCCCAACACATTCCTCTTGTGACACAGAGGGAGGTGCAACTATCCAGTGTTCACTTGGTATTTCATTATTATTGTAATATTTCTCATTAGTTTGCAGAAATAATAATAAAAAATACTCTCACAAATTAAGTCTAATATGGGGAAAGAAGTTAACTAAACATTCCATTAGTTTCACAGATATCAGTTGGAGTTTTTGGCAGGGGAGGTTCTGGTTTTACATTCATCTGGAAACAACATGTTTTTTTCCCAGTTCCTAATTGATCACTAGAGTTACTCAGCACACAAACAATGCCTGTTGTTTTGGAGCTGATTTCTAAACCTATTATGTGTATTCCTGTTTACAAACAGTGGCTGCAGCATGCAGAAAATCTGCAGGGGACCTGACTGCACCCACTTAACTCTTATGCTTGTCTACATGTAAACAACCCTTAAGTAATTTTCCATGTTCACACCGAGAATCTGGAGCAGGAAAAGCGAGCGAACCCAGAATACCCAAAACTGCTGCTCCCCAAATAGCATCAGATTTGGAGGGAGGCTCACTAAACAGGGGAAGAAGCTAAGAAGAGTAGGGGAGGAAACACTGTAATGCTTTCAATAATTATTATAACTATTTTCATAACAACACGAGATGGTTGCACATGTTCTAAACGTGTTATTCAGTTTACATTCTGGACCACACATGTGGTTCTCACTGTGTCAACCTACAGCTAGAGACATCAAGGAGCAGGGAACAGAGCTGAATCTATTCATATGCACTTTAAGTTTTCATTTGCATGGAATCATGGACTCAGAGATGTATCTTCAGCCCAAATTTCAATAAAAGTGCTCAGAAGCTGAGTGTGAAAAATCAGCCAGATGAAGTTTTGCCTGGCTCAGGAGAGGGATCGGATTCATGTAAAATTATAGTTCAAATTGGTTTCCACCCAAGATTATAAATCCACCTAGGTTTGCCAATAGGATTCTGACTGTCAGCAAATCCTTTCTTTTGGCAATGCTGGATCATTTCAAGAGCTTCAGAGTAAAATTTTTGAGGGTTTGCCTGAGCCATTGGTCTTTATGGGAAAAGAGGGGAATGACAGCCAAGGACATGTATGAGAATAATGTACACCCCAATAGCCTACCTACACTAGGACTGTCATGGCAGGGAGGACTCTACGGCGTTTTTCCCTCCTGATTGGTATAAACTCTGCAGCATGTACTCCTCAAAGACACGACACAGTATGAGGACCAGGTAGTCCTATGACATTTATACTGGAGGTTCTCCTTTCTCTGCTTCACCACTGGTATCTCAGATTAGTTAAGTTAAACAGGTAAATCAGCACCTGACTACCAGAGGAATTAGAACAACACATTTTGTAAATCTCTGAGGTCCTGTGGGTATAAATACCACCCCCTGGTCCTCCCCCAGGGGCTTTCACCCTCAGTTAGAAAAACGCATTCTCTACCACCTCTCCAGAGGCCAGCTGCATTGAGCTGGTGACATGAGCTAGTCCCTCAGAAAGGAAACACAAACTGGGCCAGTTGGGGGGAAACGATGTTTTGAAATGAAGGAATGATTAACCAAAAATCATTTTTCAGAGCTGCAGGGACTTACTATTTTGCCTGCAGCATATGGCAGCTCAGGGAAGCAGCATTCACAGTAGTATTCTTTCCTGATAAGTGGAAAGGGTCTTCTCATATTTCTACTTCTTTCTGCAATTTAATACATGAGGGCTGAGGCTGTGACCATGACCTCAGCTGTCTTATAACGTTCCTCCCCCCCAGGGATGCCCCATGCTTATCATTTAAGCAAGTATTAAGTCTGCATGCAGCTCTGTGCATTGAAAAAAATCCCAGCACACATTTCTCCTCTTCCACCCAATGCAAAACGAGGATTGATTTTACTCCAAGCAAGGAGGAGCATTTGGAATATAATGAAGTTGGAAAGGGTGGAGTGGGAGTACAAAGGGATGAGTCCAAGCTCAGCATGACAAATGGTATACAGGACCACTCAGTTTTATTACACACTATCAAATATCCCTAACTTAAACAGCAGAGCTAATAAGCATGCCAATGTATATATTTACATTGCCTGAAATGTGAACAACCCTGTACAAAAATTACAGTGCAGCTGTTACGATCAAGCCGTTAGAGAAAAGAAAATTAATCCCAAGCATAGGCCACTTTTGCAAACAAGCTCCCTGCTTTGCTGGCTCCTCTTTCCTTAAGACACGTTTCAGCAAAGCTTCTCTGACCTCAGAATGAAGAAGCTTCCACAGGAAGCCTTAACACCTAATTGCAATGGTAATGAATTCAGCTAAAATGCAAATTAATAGCAGTTGTGATAAGTATAGCCTGTGAACCAGCATCAGGAAGTTAATTGTCTCTGTAATTGTGAACAGGTAGACCAGACCTTCTGTAGAACTTTCAGTGGCAGGCAGCCTGTACCAGCCTTCTCTTGGTAATCCACAGTGATTTTTGCTGTTTTCTCTGAACAGAAAAGGTATTCAGGATTTTCAAGAGGGTCCCCTCCTCCCTGCCTACCTAACCCCCATGCCAAAACCAGACAAAAATAGTTGAAATCATAGAAAGTTTGTATGGAGCAAAAAGCTAATGAAAAAAGGGATCAAACCCAGTTTGGATAAAGTGGAATGCTCTCCTTTTAAATTTTAAAGTTATCCTGTTTTGCTTTAAGTTGTTTTCACTTGATGTTTCCTTCTCTAAATTTAGCTTAATTTCAGCTATTATATAATTCAGAATACTTTGTTGGGTAAAAGAATACCTATAAAAACCCACATACTTTCTCATGAGAAATTTGGAATAATTCAGATTATTGCTGTCCATTAAGATATTAATATTTTTACTGAAAATTTTCCAAAACAGTTCTGCCTCTTTGTTCAGTGGGAGAGCTCTTCGTAAGTTTCAGATGCTGTTTTACAGCCTGCGTGACCTTTCAGTTCTCACCCAATTTTTATTTGCATTATGTTACTCAAATAGCATATATTAGCAGACTATCAATAAAACACACTTAAGCAGATTTTAGGGGACTGGATGTTCTGCAGGCTCACCTGCATGACTGGAGAGATGCACCAGACTGTCAGGGAAGTTCCAGCCAGCCAGTGCTTCCCCTTACAATGCTGATTTCTCATATTTCTATCTTGGGATGATGACAACCTGCTTTGCTGTAGGATGTTGCCAGGCTGTCTGCCTCGTCATGTAAGGATCTCTCAGCCTCCACACAACAGAACATGCTCTGTGCTTAACAGAACAGCACACTGCTGCAGCACAGGGGATAGGACCAACATGCAAGAGCAGACAAGAGTGAGCAAATTTAACGCTGTTTCTTAGGCCAGGAAAAAAAAAAACCACCAACCACACACACAACAAAAAACAAAGAAACAAAACAAAACAAAAAAACAACTCTTCATGACTGAGGAGATGGTTTACAAGAAGAACCAAATGCTTGACAAAGATACCTCTTAAAACAGAGATGTGCCTCTGATTAGAGGACTGAAGACTTTCTGGATAGATTCTTGGCATTCACTAATTTACATCTCCTGAGTATCCACTGCTCCTCTACTATCATGCCAGTTAGGATATAAATAAATTTAATGTAAAGAATAAATTTGCATGGCATTTTTTATCAGGAAGGATCCCAACAGAACATATTTAGCACTCTGCCATCAAAATGTATCACCAGAAAGGTGAAGTACAGAAGCTTCTCAGGTGCAGCAAAACAGATCCCATTTATCATATCCATTGGAAATTTATCACATCTATTGGAAAAGGAGGCATGGTACAAATAAAGATTTTGCCATCTGGAACTTAGCCAGTCCACTGAGACTAAGTCTTTGATATTTCTATAGACCTTTTTTCAACCCAGAGGTAGAATTTTGATTTTAGATTTCTGAGGTAACTCCTACTGTCAGATCTCTTCTGAACTATATAGTACCACGTGCTGTCCCTATAGCATCAAACCATGAAGGAAGACTGTCTTACTGCTCAGTATCTCATGCTCCCACCACCCAGTCCATAACTCATTCTGCAAACATCTCTTATCTGAGTCCTCTACTGGCCATGGTTCAGGATCACGTGCAAGCAAAACAATACATATTTTCTCCTGGCTATAAATGTATGCCAGCAGATGTTTGAGATGATGCATTTCAAGATGCATACAGTCTTTTGGATATGTAATCCCACATGTAAAAATCCCCAGCTTCCTTGAACAAGCCTTTGAGTTCAGGAATCCCATATTAGCCAAAAAGAAGCATCCACTGCATTTTAAGGACAAGGTGTTTTTATCTGAAGCACTAAACCATCTTTTCACTGCAGTGAATTACTAGAACTGTTATTGAGCAGTTCCTGAAATGAAACTGAGGAGTGACCTCCAACTAATGTGAAATCAGGCCAACAAGGTCAGCTAAGAATCAGTTGAACCCTTTGCATTCTCACAGCTCATTAGGAAATGCAACTGAAAGAACCCTACCATGTGTCAGAGAATGGTACAGGAATTCAGGAATAAAAGATTATTAGGTAATTTCAACTGATAATTATCTTCAATGAGTGCAATTACTAGAAAAGGGCACTTGCTGCCTGCTGTTTCTTCCCACTTGGCATTAATATATCCATTGCTTTTATTAACCAAATAACCAGAGATTCAACTCAAAATTGAAACCCCATTTTGTTAGGTATTAATAAATGCAGAGCCCTGGATGTCTGTAATGGTGCAGCAATTCAGAGATGCATTGAGAAGCACTGCAGGGCTCCCAGCCCCCTTAGCAGTATTTTCTAACAGTCACTTAAAATACAGCTTTGTTTCCACAGGCTCATTTTCTTTAACTTCATGGGTCATTCCCATCTATTCTCCAAGTTTATCTAACTATATTCCCTCTTTTTGATATACCAACATTAAACCATAATATCAAGACCAACCAAAATATTTGTAATAAAAATGAACAGGAGAAGTAGAAAGAAATTACAATCTGTAGAAAGGCTAATGTGCTGAGTAAAGAGGAGTGTAGGCTTATATTTCAGCAGAGAAACAATGTTCAATGTCTGCAAAACCAGTTAAAATTACATATTAAACAGACTCATGACCATAAACAACATTTGATGTGTTCGACTCACATTTTTTGGCATTTCCTTTGGATTTTTCTCCTATTTAAAGACAAGAACCAAATAAGCCATCCTTTTAGAGCATCTATCATTTCACATCCACCAGATCTTGTCCACAAAGAATTTATTGAGAGCTGGGTTAGGGCAGAAAGAAACTAGTCTGATATAATACCAGCAAAGAAATAATTCAGGTAACCGTAGAAGTTTGAAAATTTAACCTTCCAAAAATTGGAAGTCTTGAAGTCTGGTACTGCAAGGACCTTACTGCAAGACAAATCTCTTTGAGATACTGCAAATATGGTTTCCTACATTGTATTTTCACACCAATCTCAATCCTACTGGCAACAGATTAACACTCATGTGGCAGTAATAACCCACAATTTCATCCAGCCTAGCCCTTATTATAGCTCTTTAGCTAGAAAGTATTTATAGAGTTACATTTTAATAAATGTTTAATTAATGCTTAAAATTAGGCTAAAACATCTATTCAACTGCTCTCAGGTGCTATTAATATTCATTCCACAGCTCCACAGTAAATGCATACAGGGGGGTTATGACTTCTAATTCAAATTCTGAATCATTTTGATTTGCCCACTGTTAACATACTTCTTTTTGTTGGCCATTCACAGATAGTTTTACAGTTTTGAAAACATATGAGTAAACGCTGGTTCTCTGTGCAGAACAACTCTACTTAATTTTCATATTAGCCTTCTTTTAAGAATGCAGTCTGCTTATTTTTGAAGCACCTGAAAGGCAACAAGGGACAGTGAGTGTTATTGCATAACAATTCTTTCATCCAAGTGCTAGAAATCAATTGTATCAGGAGTTTCAGGATGCTAAGTGCTGTATAAAAAAAACACACAAAACCCCCACCTCTTCTGAAAAGAAGACACACAGAAAGTCTCCTGAGGCAGATCTGCCCTGGGCTGGTCTTGGCAGAAGCAAAGGAGAAGTAATAGATTTGCCTCAAACGAGAAACAGTGTGCTAGAACTGCCACAGGCTTAGAAATATGCTAATACCTTCAACTGCATTGCTGCCACACCAGCAACTGGACAGTTTATGGAGAATAAATGAAAAACTGATTTCTTCAAGGAAGAAGAATAACTTAGGATTGATTTGAAGAAAGTCAGCAAAGAATACATTGGGCTAGGTAGTATGTCACTTGCATGATAACATATTAAATGCTATGTATTTAGTACACAAATGTATATATATACATATGACTGAGCATAAGTAGTTGTTCCTTGCAGATGTATAATCCTCGTTTAGCACATGCTAAATAAATCTCAGTGGAAAAAGTAGAGTTGGTTTGGGTATTATGAAGACTGTGAGGTTAGCTGACCAAAGGTTGTACTGGATTCTCCACTTCTACCAATTCGCACATTGAAACAGAACTCAGGATACCCCAAAGATTTGTCCCTGAATGGATTAAATTTGTGGATCTACTATAGTTCATGCTATACAAGATTTATGGAACTGAACTTCACAACAGTCCTTTTAGCTTTTTGATCCTTACTTCTCTATACCACATTACAACCTGCTAGTTATCTAAGGAAATAAGCAATGAGTAATTCCTGGATGCATTGGGTTGGAAGGAAACTTGAATATAACCGAGTTCCAACCTCCCACAACACCAGGTTGCGCAAAGCCCAATCCTTTCCAAATACTTATCTTTTGTGTTGGTTTTGTTGTCAGTTTTTTTGTTTTGTTTTCAAGAGAGACCGCAGATGTCAATATCTATATGAAAAAAAGTTACTGAAACACAAAGCAGAGTACTTGTGAGAGCAGTGTAGGAGGAACTGTGAGAAACTGTCACCACATTGCTCTTTGGTTATGGGAAGATCCAACCTCCCCTCCCTATTTTGGTTTCAATTCTAAGCATTTTAATGCTCTCACGTTAGATGGAAATAACACCTATCATATTGAAGGCCAGATTCCCATTGAGGATTAATGATGTTGTAATAATCTTAATAGTGAGTAGTGTTATAACACAAATTCAGCACTATGGATCTTTCCCCACCCATTGAGGTACCCAGGCTTACTGATAAGAGGAATGTGGGAAGACAACTCTTCAAACTTCATGTGTCTCATTAAAGTAGTAATTTATAGCCTCTCATTAGAGAATGTGATTTTGGTTTAAATTGCTGTGCATGAGAAAAAGCCAACTATGAGCAAGGGAATTATTGAAGGTTACGTTTGCTCCTTTATCCAACAACTCCAAGTGGGATTAAACTGCCTTGATACAGATTCAAATTTAATTTCAGAACAATGCATCATATTTCTCTGTGCAATACCAACCTGAAGAAAATAAATTATAATAAGCAAAAAGGATACAAAAATATGATATTAGATATAACTTGTCTCCACTTCAGCTGAATTACTTTATTTATTAGTCAAAAAAATAAGTGAGTCATTTCTCTCTCCACTGGACTTCTGACTCTGATACATTTCAGTTGCTGATACAAATGGATGGAGCTCTGGGTGACTCCATCTGCCTCTCTTGGAAAATACTGAGGTTTTGATCAGAACTACAATGACAGCAAGTTTGCTGGTGCTATTTTTTCAATCATCAACTCAAACATTCCTTCTGCATCCAGAAATCTGATCAGATTTCATTCTGTGAAAGAGAGCTGACTTGACTAGTTTAGCATATGATTGGTACTTTCCAACACACACCAAAAAAAAATTAAAAATTTATTGCCACAGTTAACATACTGTCTGTTTATCTCTGTTGAAAGGAATAATAATAATTCTTCACACTGAAGAGAATAATAATGCTTCTTCATGTTTAGAAATATTCATATTACTATTTCACAGCATTTGCTCAGGCTTGGACTCAACTCACAGATACAGCAGCCACTAAGAACTGCAACTAAAACAATTTATATTTGAAATGACCCTGTTTGAAATATCTGGAGTGTGACCCTGATCCTTCTTCAAGTTAAGAATGACACTGGAGATTGATTTTGGACAGTACTTTCTCGTTCACTTGAGGACAGAATTTATCTAGATGCAGCCATCTACCACAAATGCCTTTGCTGCATAAATTACCTGAGTGAAACTTGTCTGTCCCTCAGACAGTGCAACTCCATTACTATTCTCTTCTAGAGGGTATTAGTTTAAGCCAAGTAATTCACGCTTTTAGTTTTCGTTTCAGTTGCAGCTTCAAGCTTTTGGATGTAGTTTCCATTTCTACTAACAGCTAAAATTGTGTCCATCACAAGTATGGCTGTTTCAGAAAGAGACTTCCTGTGGGTTCAATAAATTAGGATTTATTTTGCCTAAGAGAAGCAATAATTTCTCCAGAACATGTCTAACATATTCTTTCCCACCCTCACAGATCGTGTGCCATGGAAAAAGTCAGTTATAACAGTGATGAAAGTGACCTCCTAAATTAGGATGCAATGACAATTTCTGGTACTGGGTCCCACAGTTCAAAAGCAGCATTCTCACATTGCCAAGGGCTTTTTTATTCAGGCTAAACAGCAAGACTCTAGAAATTCTAGATAAAAACTAGCAAATTGCATCCTGCAAGGTAGGTGTAAGCACCCCTGCTGCAGGGTTGCACAAAGATACTCTCCTTGCTGCCTGCACAACAGATTTCTGTTTATTTTTCAACAAAGTATTCTCAGAGAAAAAAAAAGTAATAACCTTCTGTTCTCAGTATACTCAGGTTACTATAGGTTACTGCAGAGGGAACTTAGTATCATACCAGAAATGGCTGAAATAATTTTTCAGATTGAATAGCTTTCCTATGGGAAAAATACTTTTCCAAACACAGCTTTTTTTATTTTGTGGAAAATTGTTGACACTGTTGAATGATTCCATGGGGAAGAATTACAGCTACAACTCCTTCAAATGGTAAAGGATGTAAAGGTTTCATGATGCTAATTTTGGACTGCTTGGTTAGCTTTAACCTGGTCCCAGTTCTCCTTGATTTTTGTGGCAAGTGCAACACACAGATTCACACAGAACCAATCACTGCTGAAAGGCACACAAGTATCTGTAGAAATGAGGGATAAAAATTAACCTTCAAGACAGGCACAAAAGTGTGTGTATGTGTAGAAATGACAGGAATTTGTGCCCAGCTTTCACGCACCTCAGGGGTCAGTATAAGGAAAGCTGCAGCTATTACACAAGACAACCTACTGAGTGGTGAGCAGGAGCACCACAGGTGACAAACACACCTCTTACAAAGTAAAGATGTTTCAGTCTGACTGCCAGACTGAGCACAAGCCACAGGTTAGGATCCTGCTGAATAGTTTCACAACACACACAAAACCTCTGCAGCTCTTGGCTCAGTTCAGCACCCAAAAAGGTCTAAGCTTTGGTGTATTTTACTACAGAATGTAAAGAAAAAAATTACTGTCCTAATTTCTGGTTTGCTCACAAAGACCCAGGACCACTGGAGAAACATCAATGGAAAACCAACATGATCACCCTGCCAGCTCCTGGCACTTCCTGGGGGCACCTGCTCATAAAAACAGGGCACAGCTCACTCAAGGAATGCAAATATCTCAATTGATGGTTCCCTCCAGTGCAGGGAAAACAGACTGGGATTCACAGGACCAGGCTGACTGACTCGCAGCCATCTATCTGCCCCTCCAACCCCACTGTGTGTGGGGCTTCTGCCCCAGGAGCAAGACATGGCAGTTCAGGCAAGAGAGAAAATAAATTAATAAATTAAAAGCGTACAGCTAGATAGGACACAAAATGTCTTTCTGCCTCTTTCCAACAAAGCAGGAAACTGGCCCTTGAAGGTTTACCCCACTCAGAGTAACCCAGAACATGGCCACAGCTCCACACTTCAGGCTCAGAGAGAACTTGTGAGGAAAACATCCAAGAGAAATAAACCCTCCTGGTGCTCAGAATAGGACTCTTCTCCCTCTAGCTGCTTTGTGGTCTCTTCTTCCTTTTCTTACTTTCAAGAGTTAAAGAGTATGTATTTTTAATAAGAATACAGATTTCTAAAGAACAGAGGAGGCAATGTTTTTTTCCCCAAGACCACAGCAGCTGTTGTACTAGCACCAACACAGAGGAGAATGCTTTTGAAAACTAACTAGGAGACACAAATCAGTATCACACTGACCATAAACCCCACAGTTACATCTTTGGATTAAGCACTAGTGCTCACCTGAAAAATCTGTGCACAGCAGGGATAGCGTGACTGCATTAAAAAACGCCCACTTCTGCAGCTTGGGGGCCAAGAAACCATGAATGTTTCATCTCTCCCCAGCCCTGGAAGAGAGAAACCACGCATGGCAGCTCCAGGATGGAACTTATGCTGTGCATCTGTAAACCAACATCGCGTTCAAACCTTCCACTTCTCCGCAGGGATCCACAGGAAGCCCGAGCGTGTCTCAGTACAGGGGGGAAATGTGCTGTTGATGAGCTTCTAAAGCTTAGTGAGATGGCTTCACAGAGCATAGAGGGATGCCAAAGAAATAAATTTCATCTTATAAGTCTAAACCTTGACACAAAGCTTATTAAGGTCAGTGGAAAACCTTCCACTGATCTCTCTGAATTTTGATCTAGGTACAACAATGCGCTAGTCTCAATTAGCATCACTATAGTTTATTTTTGCTTTGTAATTTCATGTATGTAATTAAATTTGTAGTTGTTGGGTCCTTGTGACATTCTTTCATTAAAATCTCAGGTTGTTTTGGCAGAAAAAAATGGCTTTCATATTTTCAAAGACTATCTGACTGTAAGAAAAACAAAGACCTGAAACTTTTACCAAGGATAGAAAACAAGAAAACTGAGGAAAAAAATTAAGACCTAAAAATCTCCACTCTGTTACAAAGAAAACAACATAAAAACGCACAAATTAAAAAACCCAGTGATTCTCCCCGCTATTTGGCTGACAAGTTTGTTTTGAAAGAGTCTCTGAAAGCATTTTTATACTTTGAAACTTCATACTGTGGACAACTTCACTCTTCAATACCAGAAAAATAGACTAAAATACATAGGCACAGCATTAACCCTGATAAGAAGCATTAGTCACGTTGTTGGGGAACACTCCAGTAAACAAAATGAAAAACTTCATTCAGCCAAGATTTCAACCAAGCCACTTGGGTACCAAGGGAAAACATACAGCACTTGTTTGGCTTAAAAAATAACAAAAATTTTTCTTCAGGGAAAAAAAAAAAATCAGATATATAGATTCCGTCTGTACAAAATCAAACCCTAAATCTGGAATGACTAGAAGTAGGAAATGGATGGGAAGAGACAGATAATTCTATATAAACAAAAATATTTGTCAAACAGCCAGAAAAAAGTTCTAATCTTAGAGGAACAGAGGCCCAGGTCCTCAGTGAAGATAAATCAGCCTAATTCCATCAAAATTGAGGGAGACACAGTGTTTTGCAGCAATTGCCAATCTCATCCACCAACCAAACTCTCAACCAATTTGTATTTTGGGTCTTACAAAAAATTTCCTCTTGTAGTATAAAGCCTGTATTTATCCATTGGCCTTAGAAAGTATGCACAGCTGTGACATAAGTAACCCCTGCTCTGTTTTTCAATGTATGCAAACACAAAACGAAGAAGAAAAATGACATTAAAATAATGTTAAGGATTTGGCTTGGGGCCATCAAAGCTAGGACATTCCAAGTTAAAGCTGAAATGACATCCTTAACCTTAACTCACCCCATTGTGCCTGGGTATTGCAGCTGCTGAAAAGGGGAAAATCAGAGCGGTTACGGTTTGGCGTGTGAATGAGTGCAGAGGGACTCTTAAATCCATGATTATTTGGCTGCTGCACACCACGCACTGTATCCACGTGCTAGCAATCCTTATGCAATCTTTGCTGGAGAGGAAAAGAAATATCCCTCAGGCTGCATTTGAACAGTGATGGGACTTCTGGAGAAAGTATAGGCCACTTTTTTAATTAATGCAAGATCTATAACTGTGTCTGCAGAGGGCACAAGGAGCAGCAATGATCTGACCAGAGTACCTGTGATTAGTGCATGGACTGTGGAACCTCTGTGAAGTGAGTGATGCTGGGGAAACACCAGGTGAATCCTTCACCACTTCATTATTTCTCAGTAGAGGGTCTTTTTGACAAAAAAAGTTACTCTTAACAGATTTTTTTTTCATTCAAAGTTTCAACACACCAATGCCAATTTTCCTCAAAGTCAAGACTGCGTTTTGTTTCCAGAAGGAAAGTCAAGATGTTGGACATGCTGAGGATTTGGTTGAACTGGATTTTTCTGTTTTATGCAGTTAGGCATAGGATCCTTCTCCTTTCTTTCTCAACCACTACATTTTTTCCTTTTTTTCTCTACTCCTGAAATGGTAGAAATAAAGATTGAGAATGACAAAAAAGAGAAAGCAAGACTAAGAAAACAAAGACTACCAGTACAGAAATCCTTCAAGACGGGACTTAGTTAATGCCTCAGGATTGCTGGAAGCTCTAGGTAAAAGCAATTGAAAAAGTATCTGGCACACACACATCTGCATGCATTAAATAGCAATACATAAATATTTGTAGTTTAGCCTAATATTTGCTTGAATTAAACAAAAACAACTGTGGAAAAGCTAGTCTTTCCATTTTTTTTAAAGAAGTCCAGAGAGTCCTTGAGTTAAAATAGCTGGTGAACTGTCAAGGCTCAAGGAACATCAAGGGCCTCTCTAGCCCTGCAGTTTCTGCAGTTCTGACTGACTACACGTACAAACATGCCTATGGGTTTAGCACATCCAAAAGCACTCAAGTTATTTGGGAGAGTCATTAAAAGCTGTAGCTAAAATGCAGGCTGCTACTGTGATGATCTCCAGGAACTTGTTTCTCTAGCCAACTTTGCCATTGTTTCTAGCAACAGACAGCATCTGTCAGCAGGTAGAATCAGTGGTCCCATTCTCTCTTTGCCTTGAGATGCAACAGAGAATACTTGCCAAGGTATGTATTTTCCAACTCAAATGTTTTATCTTGCAGGAGAATTCACAATAAAAGACATAAGCATTATTTTTATAGAACAACGTCTGAGCCTCTTTGCTCCACCAGGGATAGGAAAATAACTGACTTGGTACAATGAACTCTTCATATTTCTCTGTTTGCACAGTGTTGGTAAATTTATGCCTTTGTATACTCAGTCCTGATCTCATAAGTGAGGAGGAATGGCAAGACCTGAGGGCTCAGATGTTTTGCTTTGCCACGGCCTCCATCTGGGTTCTGCCCCTTTGAACACTGCAGGAAACTGCAGGAAACACAAATTAAGAGTAACCCACAGAATAGGAAGGGCCCAGGTGACCCTGTTGGTCCTGCAAGGACAAACCATGTTTAAAGACAGCCTTAATGTGTCCCCAGGACACAGCTCTAGGGATCTACTATAAAGACAGTCACATGGAAACAAAAAAGTTCAAAACCAGGTTCTGCATCATCTGTTGGGCTACACATTTACTCAGGACTAGTTTGTTCATGAAAAGCCTTCAGTAGACTGCACTCTCTCCCCACTATTCTCACCTTCTAGTCTACTATTTCTCTGCTGCTGCTCACAGCACTTCATTTCAACATGAAGGTAGTGGAATAGCAGGAAGATTGATTGCAATAAGAATTTAATCGCAAAAAATAAGCTCCAATGAAAAATACTGATGATTGGTCATATTTAACTGCCTGGCTATTATGTCTGATTAAAGCACAGTGCAAAAAATATTAATTAATTGCTCTAGTTACATAGGCATCTTTATGTCCTGCAGCAATTCATGTAATAACAAATTGATTTTTAGCTAAGTGAGACACTGCAGGCTGATGAAATGGAGTAACTGGAAACAGTGTCTGAATGCATTATGTATCTTCTGTCTGAAGTTATAATGCATGTGTGGCATAAAATGCAGGGGAGAAACACAGAGAATAGTTCCTTCGAAACCTAATTCATTTAGTGCCCTTTGAATATTTAAACTCCTCCATTTCACATTCATGTAATTTCACTCTCACTAATACTGCATGCTGGGCAGACTTCAGTATTTAAATCCCCAAAATAAATTTACAATACAACAACAAGTTAAAGAAGCTTTTATATGGAAATGCCTGCAGCTGAAATAGGGACAGTTGTATTTCAGGTATTAACAGGCAACTCTGCACAACCAAAGTCATGTCCAAAAATAACAGCACCTTCTACCACTCATTACAGGCAGAGCTGGGAGGGNGGGGGGGGGGGGGGGGGGGGGGGGGGGGGGAAGTTATATAAAAGGAAATTTGATTCAGATCCCTAATTCAAGCCTAATTGGTTTGTACTATGATTTTAGTGGGATCTGTGCAGACCCCAGAAACTACTGATGCCTGCATGCAGGTGTCCTCTGCAAGGTTGTCCAAAGGGCTTGGGGATATGGTTTGCCTGTGCCACTCAGGTACCAGAGCACACTCACAGATCAGGATGTTGTTACATTTATGCCCCAACAGTAAAGGCAAGTATTAGAATAGATTTGCCCAGAGAGATTGCAGTCAACAACCTAAAAGATAACCAAACTCCAACTGTACAAAACCCTAAGCAACCCCATCTGACCTCATGCTTAGCCTTGCTGTGAGGAGGGATGGACAAGGAACACTCAGATGTCTTCCCTCACACCCAACCTAGTTATTCCATAATACACAATCTAATCTATAGATGTAACGTGGTAAAAATAACTTGGGAAGAATAAGAGCTCTTCATATTCTCTCTACCTACCACTGAAGATGAAATCCTTGTGGGCTTGCAGTCCATCTTCCTAAGCTGTGAAGTTCGCTAGCAAGTCAAAGTGTACCCCTAAATCAGTACTGAGATGCTACAATCATTATTACTGCTCTACTTGTTGTCTTCATAAACTCAAGTATTACGTGGTTTGTCATGGCAAACTGCTTAGGGAGACTCTCAGCACAATAGAAAAGCCTGTTCCAGCTGAAATGAAAGATGTTAATAGACAGCTCGGATCATTTCCATCCTGTATCCTGATCTTAAGAAAGACCAGGCTGCTTCACTTGGAAAATATCACATCACTTTACATTCCACTCTCCCCAGCTATAAATCATTGCTTAAGACTTGGCTAATTTAAATTTGGAGAGCATCCATCTGTCAGGCTCCACATCCCCAGCACCTTTTGTGCCAAACACCCCCAGGTGTTCTTATCAAATACTCACATTAACAGCTCAATTAATTATGAGTTAGCCAGATCAAACAGGGCAGTCTCTAGCTTGACAGCCATCTGATGTTCGGATATCCTACACATGAAAACTTTACAAAGTCAAGCAAATTCAAATTACAGAGGACTCAGATCAATACCACATTAAGATGCTGAGCTTATCTTTTCCCTTGAAAAACTCAAGAGTGTGTAGAATCTCCTGTTTGTCAATTCATCTACGGAATTCAAATAGAAAAACAATCCACTAGATCTGAGCTGCTAGATATGGTAGTAAAGGACACAGACTGGGAGGCAGAGAAGTGAAAAACTACATGAAGCCAAGAGAAAGCAAAAAGCAGTGCCTGCAATGTTGCATAATGACAGAGGATGTAAGCCTTTTCCAGCTTTTCAGTAGCTCAGAGGACAAGATATTCCTAGCAGGCACAGGATGTGCAAAGAACTTTGGCCATACAGCTCTCTTTGCAAATATCAGCTTACATAGAGAGAAAAGTTCCATGAAGAGTTTTTTTCATGGAGTATCTTCATCATTTTCCACCTAAGAAACACTCCAGTGGGGGGCATTTTTCTCAGTGTTCACCAAATAAAATCAGTTGGTCTTGTGAATACATCCCCATTCACTCTCCAGACTAATGATGGTGGGAAGGCATGCAACATGACACTGCTCCAAACTGAAGCTCTGTATACAAAATGGCATGCAAGCTTTTGCAGATATCCAAGCCTATTGTGTGGGATCTTTAGATGCTCACAGAGCTTGAGATATCCCTGTTTTCAGACAGGAGGCCAGATAAAAGCCAAGGTCTTAATCTTGACTGCAAAGAAATGTGAGGAAACACATACACTGAGTTACAAAGCTAAAAGTCTTCAGCATGCAGAGTTCCAGGGCTCAGGACATTCAGGTCTCTGAAGTTTGAGATCTTTTCCAGTTCAAGCTTTTAAATACTTGAGCTTTGTCAATTCAAATTTATCAACTCCAAATTTGTAGTTGAGCAAGGCCCTGTGCATTTATTTTGTTTTTGTTAATGACATAGGCTTTTATTTATTTAAAACTAAGGAACTGAGTCACAGATGCCTCACTAAGAGTACTACTTAGCATTTATGGCAAATAATGCTTCCTAGTTTCCCAGCATAATGCAGGCAAGGACTAATCAATCTTCCCAGCATACAAATGAGATAAGAAAGTATGATCTTAGTAATGTACTATTATTGGTCAGATCACACATGCCTGAGAGTACCGAGCAACATCCCTTTATTCTTGTCACTCAGTTGAGTTGCACTGGGACAATCTGTTATTTCCCCTGAGATTCTGCAGATGTGTAAACAACTGTGACTTTATTTGCATTGTACCTCTTAGTCTGCACAAACTAAAGGTAGGATTTTTGCAGGAGCTGAAGGAGGGAGGAAGATCCTAGCCATGACTGTAGTTGATGGGCAGACACAGCAGCAGCTGTCTTCTACCCTGTGTGGGCTTTGTATCCTCCTGGGGAGCTGACAGACTGCTTATCTGGGAACCACACTTCCCATCTTGAAGAGACCCAAGCAGCTGGGCATCTTCAAGCAAACATGGTCCACTCTTTTCCAAAAAGCACACCTGGCTTGATCTCAGTTGAGCTTGCTGGCCTCTGTACAGAACACAAGCCCAGTCCTCAGCATGACCCTAGGGCAGGTCTCTAAGTGCTGTTCAACATTCTACACTTCCACCTCTCTCTGTGAGGGACTGGAAGCCAGAGCATGTCTATAGCTGGAAAATGTCTATATTGTAAGAAGGAGACCAACTTCCATACATTGTGAGTCTGTCCAGAAAACAGAAGGGGTTGAGAAAGCCTGAAGATACTTTCAAACAACCGTGTGCTTTACTGAAGTTAAAAATGTCTAATTTGGTAAAGTTCACAGAGCCCTACATATTTGGTTTTGAATTCCCCAGAAACAAAGATACAAAGAAAATACAGTGCTGAACAGGTACACACAGCACTGTTAAGCATTTTCTAAGGCAGACCTGCCATCAGAAACTAAAGCACTGGGGTCCACTGCTTTGACCAACATCATCTTTCTTCCTAATTCATATGATTTGATGCCATGGCTTTAATGCTATCATGTGCCAGAGTGATCTGTTGGATCTGGGCCTTCTGCCTGACCCTTGCCATTGCCAGCTGCATGCTGAGGTAACAAAGAATGAAACACAAAGGCTGGAAACATTAAATGGGACTAAGGTATTTTTATGGCAAATTCTTTCCAAAAATCTGGAGCCCCTCCTGGGTCTCTTGCAAATTTCACCTCAAAGATTGCACAGCAGGGCACAACAGAGGCATCAAATCAGCCTGGACAAGAGGAAGTTTCTCTGCCTTAGAGTCAACAGGGGAAAAAAAAAGATTCTCTACAGGGTGATTCAGAGTAATTTGTTTTTTGTAAGTTTACATTTATGACAGCAAAAGATTGTGTCACAAACATGCCAATTCCACCAGAGTCATCCATTTTGACTGCCACAGGAAAATAAGCAAAATGAAAATAAAAGGAAATAAGTTTAACTTTTCCTCCTTCTTGGTTGTTTGTTTTATAATGCATTGTCTGTTATAATCGTCTAGTAGGAACCTCTATTTTATCCACAAGGGCTTTCCTCATGGCTGAGAGCACCATTGTAATTGTTTTCCTCTTCCATTACCATTTATCTTTTATAAAGAGGTGTTAACTATGACACTTTTGTTTGAGAGGCAGTTTTTCTTGCTGAAACCTGAGCTTCAGAATAATGGGAGAGATCATGATACCTTTAAATTGCCTCAATGCTTTAGAAAACCATGACAGACAAGATATTTCACAAAGTCCATTCACTCATTTTAAGTATAGCATTTAATTAAATGTAGTGTACCTACACTTCTTTAAAGGATGCTTTTATGTTTCCGGATATGGGCTACTCAAGAGCCTCAAGTCTTCAGTTCTCTGGAAAACATTCAGAGCTTTTTTTTTTTCTTCTTATTTTCTTTTTTTTTCTTTTTTTTATTACTTCTGAGTTTTGTAAAAAGAAATCATTTTACCTTTGTGAAAAACAAATGCCAAAAATTTTGAAATTAAACAAATAGGAGATACTTTTCTTAACTACAGAAAAGCATATTGACCACAAGTGAGTCTTCCAACACATGCTCCTTTAAGTCTGTCTCTTAGTCAAAAAGTTTTTTAAATAAATCTTTCTGAAATTACCTTTTTCTTATCTATTTGAGATTGTCCTCTTCTATTTAAGGGAGGGGAAAACTGAGGCTGTACCACCTGAGCAGGAGTTTAGTGCACACTGCAAGTAGATATATCAGACTTGTGGGAAAGACAGAGATAGGAATGTGATAGACCCAGATAGCTTCTCCAAGCCAACTAAGCAGCACCATTCCTTTGGATAATTTGAAATTCCCATGTCTGCTCAACACAAAAAACATTGCAAACTATTTGCCACAATAACTCCTAAATATAAAGAAAGGAAAGTGAATTACAACCAGTAAAATAAAAAAATAAAATAAAATTGGAAGCTGTAAATTGCATACTCTTAAGGAACCACAAAGACAGTCAAATTTTACAGGCTTACAGGCAGTACACACAAGCAGGAATCACAGTTTATATAACATGAGACTTTAAAAGAATCTTCATGCATTAAAGTTCACTGCTAATAATTTTCTTCATCGGACATCATGAAGGGTGAGAAGTGAAGAGCTCAGATGTAAAACTGGCTGCATGCAAAGTGATTTCAGACACAGAACACGAGCAAACTAACAAGGCAATATCTTTTTCCCTACCCCTTAAATCCATATCCATAACAGTACCTTTGAAGGTCATTTGTATAAAGTAGGTCAAGTGTTTCTGACAGATGTCTGAGTTTCAAGTGAGCACTGTCTCTCAGTGCATCTTTGTTTCTGCTTCATGAACATTGTGTTACACAGTGCTAAGGCACGAGGCATTGTAATTTTTAACAATAGGATTAAAAAATACTTGGGATTGTAAATGGTTTGGAGCAGGGAAGTTCTCTTCGGCATTTGAACAGTGCCAACTACAGTGGGAGTCCTGTCCATGGTGGCAGTCCCTCAGAACTCCAACATTAATAAATTTTAATGTCCTATAGAAGCCTGGGATTCAGAAACGTCAAACACCTGCAGCTTCCATTAGCATAACAGAGCAGTTTGTTATTAATTATTCTCATACTTAAAATGTTTTAGCTGCCCAGTCAGGGAGCAGAAATTATTCCTCATCACTTGGGTGACCAACCACATGATGGGCAATGGAAATAGTAAACGGATTGGGGCCTGAAGCCTGAACACAACCCCTCTGAGTTGCCTCCCAGTAACTGCAAAAAAAAATGCTCTGAAAGCAAAGCAGAGTTGATTTATGACTACTTAACAACTACAGAGGCATTAAGTTGTTAATACTGTTCTTAATGAGCATTTTTGCTCATTCAAGCCTGAGCATTCAGGACTCTTGAAAATAGCTCAGTGATTTCTGCCAAGCTGCAGCTGGGCTAATTTCTTCCTTACATCCCTACTTCACAATTTCATTTTTTGGAGTAAGTCAAATGCTGAGCTGGAATAAGTCAGAGCAGATTCATTCGTCTATGGAAATACACTAATTTTTACCAGCTGAAGACCAGCACCAGAAGTCTTTGTTCTCTGTGATAAATGCTAACTACATGAAAAGTCACTTAAATTAACAGAAGAAATGATGGCTTTTTAAAAGCGTAAAATATTTATCACTTGTATTTTGCACTTCCAGAAAATTTGAAGTGTTTTCACTGAGCAAAAGCTCGTATCCCACATTTTTCCCCCTTGATATACTTATTCACAGCCCAGTGGAACTGGTAGGTGTGCTGTGTTCACCACGGAGGTGACTTGGAACTGTACAGGCTAAGAGGAACTTGCTGTGCAATGGTGCTGCTCTCTCTCTTCTACAAGTAGTATCAGTTTTCAGTCTGCTTCAGCAAAAGGCTGGAAAACAGCAGACCCAACAGTTTCTGTGGTTCTGAGTTGTTAAGCAAGCTATAGTTCCAGATAAATAATGTCATTAAAAGAAATTAGAAAGAGCATGTGAGGATTAAGTTAATAGAAAGAAAAGCCTAAATGGGAAGTAAGGGGACGAGGAATCATATGTTTGACTCCAGAGATTTCATGGTAATTTCTTACTGAATTTCCTTCCTTTCCTAAGCACTAAAAATTATTATCTGTTAAAGTATGAGTCTCTTTTGGCAACCTTCTTTGGTTTACATCTTTCTTGAAATTTCCTAACAATTTCTGTAGGATGTATAATCAGTGAAAAAAATATTCCTTGTGCAGTGCTAATATATGACTGATAACAGAGAAACTGTGCACCACCTTTTATGGCTTTCAGCTTTATGTTACTCAGGTGCCTACATATCTTTCAGTACAGAGAAGGGCTTGATATCCACCCTTAAACTGTCACATCATGCATTTAAAGACATAAAGGGAAAGAGTAAAAACCCTCTGGACCCCTGAATATGCAACTTAGTAAAACAGAATCAGGAACTTGCTGGAAGTGTTTCTTCCTGGTGAGGGTTTCATTTTGCCTCTCCTGCCAGACAGCAACCCTGAGGCAGCAGCACAGGTAGGTCTGCTCTACCCTAGGGTGACTAGGGCCCGTTTTAACACACACGTGACAACATCTGTTCTTTGGCACCAAGTGGTGTCAGTCAAGCATTTCTACCTATTCGGGTCCAAAAAACTTGGATAGTGTCATGAAATAAAAGATGAGTTCTAGGATTCCACTAACTTAGATGGAATACTACTCATCCAAAGGCCCCTGGCATGTTCTGGACAAAAAACCCCACCAACAAACAGTTCAAGCAGCAATAAAATAAGCAATAAAAATACACACAAAGCCATGAGGTGTAGAGAAAGTAATATCAAAACCAACAATAATACCAAGTTACCACTTTGCAGCTCTACCACAATCAGTGTATTCTCTGCTTTGAAGATCCCATCTCCACAACTTAACATACCTTTTATTATTATTATTATTAATGCCACTATCACTTTAGAACATTTCAAGCATTTCAAAGAATAAAGTCTTTACTCAGGTGGATGTTCCATACAGCTTAAGATGAAATAACACAGCACTGGCCATTAGGCTCATAGAAGTGAAACACTTGAATATCCACCTAACCCTTAAACCATTTCTGTCTGCTAGCTTGGACTGCAAGACTTTCAGAAACAGCCTTTAAGCTGCCTTGTAGTGCCTGCCTGCCTGCCCTCCCCTCTTGGCCCAAGAACGTTGCAAGAAGGAAGACATCTGGAAAAACTGAAAAGCACCAGAGAAAAGGAAAACAGAGCAATAACTAACCACAGTTTTGTGAACCTCAAACAATCAGAACAGAAAACAAAAGAGGAAATTATACACATTCTGGATTAGCCTTACTCTGTATTTGTTACATCCACGCTGATTCTTTTACTCCAAATGCCAAAGCTAATGCTACCCCTAGTGCTGAGCTGTGCTGGATTGCAGCTGAGCAAAATCTACTGTGTTCTGGGAACTTCAGACATGGCAAACTTGAGGAAGCTGCCTAGCATAGTTTAATCTCTGGAAGAGATGACTCTCCATCTCCAGAGGAAAAATGTGAACCTTCACCCATGAAACGGAATTCCCCTTAATGTACAGTCTGTAGGGAGAGTCCTTCACCCTGATTCCTGGATACTGACAGTAGGCTGAGGGCCAGCATCATGACCTTTACATGGGAAATGACTACTGGAAACCACCATTTTTGGCTTCCCAAAAGCAGCTAAAAATAACAAACAGCTATGTCAATCCCCCATTCTGACAAGAGTAAGAAAACCCCCTAGGGCATAAGAAAACATGAAAACTGTGGGGATAGATCAAGCGGATTCCCCTAACAACATCCCTGCTCCTCCTTGGAAATTCTTCTCTTTTCAGAAAAAAGAGTCACAGGGTAAACATGACACATGTTACAATGGTGCCTCTCCCATTGAACACAGACACATTCCTCTGAGTCCCTAAAGGAAATGAAGAAAAAAATAAACAAGCACAAGACATCAGCACTCAGGGGCAAAGGGAATATAAGAAGGGATTATTTGTAAAGAAAAACATATAAGAAAAAGGACTTTGCCTCTGACCTACAGCATCCCATTGAGAAAAATTCTTCTAGATAAGTCCCATAGTCTTCCTATAATGGAGTTGCACCTACAAAATACAGAAAAACTAAAAGCTACTGAAAGAAAAAAAATCTGGAAAAGATACCAAAGAAACCTCCATGTCATAGGAAAAAGCTCCAGGCTTTGACCAGTTCACTGCAGAGGTATACAAGACTCAGTGGATATAGAGAACTAATTTCTCCCTTACATCACAGGTGCCTTCCTGGTGCTGACACACAGGACCCACAAAAGCTCAACTGAATCACACCAGGGGGAAAGAAGGGGACAAAGCAATGCCTTCTCCCAAACCCAGGGAATGCCGCACACTGTGCAGCTTCAAACCAATATTCCCAAGAATAATTTCCTTTGCTGAGCAGTAAATTCTCAATCCAGCCACATTTCCTCTACATCTCCTTACTCCTGTTTGCTCACAAAGTAAAATTACTGCTCAGCACCAGTATGAGACCCCACAAAGGATTCAAAACAGCAGTCTGCTGGTGTCCAGCCCACACCATCCCACTAAGAAGTGGGTAGTGGTCATCCCTTCATCTTCACACAATAACGCAGATTTCACCAGTGGTTTGCACATGGCAATAATGGTACAACTACTCTGCAGTATTAAAAAAAAGCTCATTCTTGACATGGCAGATCACACAGGCATATCACATAGTGGGCCAGACATCCACCTCTGTGATACTCCATATTCCTCTGCCCCAACACACAAATTGCTCAGTGTGTATCACCAAAAGGGTATTTGCCACAGGGACAGAAAATGGATGACTATTACATGAACATAAGTATTTTTGAAAAGTAAAATAAAAGCAGCACTTCTGAAAGATGCATAGCAATCAACAATTGGAAATTAAAAGGCTGAAGTGGGAGCTATTACCAAGCCAAGAAGGGTGCACACAGATCAGAGCCAGCCCTGCAGTGAGGCTGGCAAGGCAAGGAGCAGTCAGTATGGATCAGCTTCTCCTCCTTGTTTTGTATATTCTTTTACACTGTAAATATTACCATGTTATTTTAGCTTGCTCAAAGCTGTTAAAATAGTGACTCCAAATAAATGCATCTTCTCTAACAATATCTTTTTCCCCCTTCAGCTAGGGTAGGATTTGGAGAGGGGCATTTTTATAAGCATTGTTCAATTGCAATCCTTTTTTAATCATAGAAAGCCTTTTCTTTTTTCCTACTACGCACACCACAAAGCTTATCTGCTTTGCAAAGATGAATAGCTGAGTCAACCCTCTAGGCTTAAACATTATGACTGCTTCCATCTCCCTCATTATCTAAAACAATTAGTAGGGAAAAACGAAAGCTGCATTAGAGCTGGCAGCTTCCTCTTCTCATCCCTTGGTATAACATCTCAGAAATGCCTGTATTTCCATGAGCTGATCCTGAGCCACTGATATTGGATCCAGACACCAATTCATATTGCTGTCAATTCCCCTAACCTGAAGCTGGTTAGAATAAGTGATGCAGTTCAGACACATCAATTAAAGAGGCCTGAAACTCAGTGGTTTGCTTCAAATCTGTCTGGCAAGGCCCTGAAGTTTGACACAGGGGCTTTTCCATCTATCCCATCTGGATTCATCTCTAATGCTCTTGCATCAACACTCATTGTCAGATCTAGACAATTAGAAATTCAGTAATTATCTGAAAAGCACCTTGATTCCAGGGAGAAAAGGCTCAGCTACAATTCAAAAGCAGCTCAGAGCACAGCATTATAAAACTGATACAGCTCACATGTTTCAGGCATTTGCCCTCATCTGTTTAGTACTCACCAGGTCCACTTAAAAAGCTCTGTGCTGAAGGTAGGAATAGAAAAACTTAGGATATAGTCTAATAGTCTTGATTAAGTGTATGTTTAGGGACCTTGGTGCTCTGATAAAAAGTGAATGTTAACCCTATTTAGAGCAATAAACCCACTTAAGTAGTATCTTTCTTGGAAGCCTGGATCATTGTTCAAGCTAAGCCTGAGAAGTGAATGGCTTCAAATTGCCTCTTTCTGCATTTACAGTTGGTAATAGCAAAACAGTGCCTTCCTTTCTCAGTCAAGGCTTTATGTCCCGTTACAATTTACTGCCTTAGAAACTATTGTCAGGAGGGCAAAGAGATGCTAGGAAGGCTGTCAAGAAAGACTGTCAATCTTGAGAACATATTTCGTTAACCTCCCTGCTAGGGCTAGAACAACAAGGTTCCTTTAGAATTTATTCTGAGGTTTCAGGAAAAAAATCTCAAGACAGGCCTTCAGGTGAAAGGTAGCAGGCTTTAAGGTCTCTCTGCTGGACTTAAAAGACTGGGCAGCAAGTTGCCTTTTCTTTGGAAAAGGGCTGATGAGGCAGTGAGCAGGATATCGAGTTGGCCTGCGGTTTGCTAATTCTCCACAGATTCCCCAATCTCTTTTATTACCAGGACTTAAAGCTGCACTACACAGAGCCAAGGGGGATTTGAACTTCACTCAGCAAACCAGCTGACTTTGATGGGAATTACTCAAAGTTCACTTAAGGGCTGTAGGACTGGACAGAAAGAGGGGAAAGAGTGGAGGAGGATATTACATTCTTGGATCTAAATTGTTGGCTAAAGAACATATGAGATGTGAACAGCCACTAAAGAGCATATTCAGGCTGCCTAGATGTCTCCTGAGTCCCTTTGCCTCTTGGCTGGCTTCAGATTCAGGTCTTCAGATCTTCATTCAGGTCTCCAGAGAATTTCAGTAGTGCCTGGATTTTGATATAGCCTATACAGAGCAATGTAGGTGAAATTTAAACTCTGAATAAAATCCTAAATGGATCATTATTTCAGTCTCCCCAGAAAGGGCTGCTTACTCTTAGGGGAATGCTTATGAGCAGAGCCTCTACACGTTTAGCAGGTTCATCTGCTTAGCAATAAAGTGAACTTATTAGTAGTGTATGCAGCCTCTACTGATTTGTGAAAAATTTCATCATGGCCATCCTTATATTTTTCACACCTCTTTGCTTCACATCAGTGTATTTTCTAGATAAATAGTAAAATAGAATTTTTATTACTCATTATCACACATTAGAAGAAAAAGGTGAAGATTTTGTAATTATGCTGTTAAGGTGAATTTAATCAGAAGGGCAGATTTGGCAGCTGTTGCTCAAGGTTGAGCCATGCAATGCAACTAGTTTGGGGCCAAGGTATTGGGGATGTTTGTCTTCTAAAGCTAAGGCAGAAAGCAGAACACAGATTATAAGTTGTAGGAAAACGTACCAACCAGAATAGCTTATTCATTACATCAGCACAAGCCTTCACCTAAATGCAGACTCAGACTTTACATATATGCACATGCATTCACCCTTAACTTAGGGGAACCATAAGCAGCAGCACTGAAGCATGAGACATGACACAAGAAAGATGCAACTCAGCAATCCTGGTCAGCCCCAGCTCTCTCGGGGCTCTACAGACAACAGGTTAGAGCACAATGAGTTCAGGGCTGGAGCATGGAAATAATGTATGCTTTGGGAAGTATATTTTGCAGTGTTGATTCCCATGCTGAGTAGAAAGCACTAAAAGAAAAGCAGTCTAAAATAGGTGGAGCTTCTAACTGCTGATACACACTTGCGTCCATGACTTGCCAGATGCTTTCCAGTAATATAAGATGATGGAACCCTGCTCTAAGAAACTCACAGTTAAACAACAGATAGGTATATATTAGACAGAAGAGTAAACAGAAGGTGATTGTGTTTGCTTCACAGTAATTACCATTGTAAGTATGGGTCTCTCTAGAAATATATGGAAATATATAATTCAAGGGAGGAGAAGGTGCTAGAGCAAAGACACACAAGGTATCTTTAACCTGGTTTGCTTAAGTATTGAAAGTAGTGAAGCAGGAGTTGCAAATATGAAACATGCACATGTACAGAAACTGAGTCATTTTGTGCACCTTTCACTGAAGCCTGGACTACTAAAGTACAGATCTGTTAGCCCTTGAGCTACCCAGACCTAAAGCTAAACGTTATGCACATTTGCTTCCAGAGTAGAGTCCAGCTCAATACGGATAGAAGACAGAACCTACAGTGACTGCACTGAACCTACTGAGCAAGCTTGGCTTCTCCTACCTTCAATTAACTACTTTTGTCCATACTTCTCAGTCCCAGACCACTAACTATTCTGACATACAGGGAGTCCCCAGCATCACTGAAAGACTGCCCAGCAGGGTGGGTTGGATGTTTGAAACAGACTTCTGCCTCTGGTGCTTGATGTGCTTGAGGTCTCTGCCAAAGAGCAGGTACAGAAGCATCTCTCTTCCATGGACGCTGAAAGTATCCTCCTTCTCCAAGAGGGAAAAGGCTGCTGAGAAGAGAGCACTGTGCTGGCCCGTTTTGATAATTGATGCTACAATAAATTTTTGGCCTGGTTCCTGGGCAAGACACTGCATTGCACCGAGATACCAGGGGCTTCTTCAAGCATCCACACTCACTGGCTCCTTCTTGGGATCTTTTATGAGAACTCTACAGACAGGCATACGTTTCCACCCCTCAACAGAGACTTAAGATAGTACTTACTGTTCTAGTACTTCTTCAACCCTCTCACACAGACCTTAAAAGGAGCCACATTTTACAGAAGTTATCCTCTGTAGACAACCTCTCCCACGCTGCTGGAACTTCTCAATGAAAACCAACTTGATCAGATGACCAGCATGGGGTCTGTCAGCATTCTCAATGCAAGTATACACAATTACCTACCTTTACTCTTTCTATATTCAGGCGAAGCAGGAATAACAGTATGGAAATCAGATTATATAGCTATACAAACTGTTTGTGTTTAACTGAAGAAATCAGTTTCCTGGTTACCCTTGTGTCTGACAAAGCATTTTCCTGTGGGCTAGAGTTTGACCAGAAAAGCTGTTTTGCAACATACATATATTACATATAAATGTGTATGCAATGGAACAGACACACACTGCATAGCCAAGAAATTACTTCCATGCAAGGGTCACTCCATGTGTATCAACAGACTAAATGCATCCTAGTTAAATCACTCTGTTACGTACCCCATCCCCACACTACTCCCTCGAGCACTTTGCCAACTAAAAAGATAGAAAAATAGCACATTTGCCTCACTGCACTCCTGGGGAAAAGGAAAGAACAAACAGTCCTGACTAAGGCAAAAGAACATGCCACATGGAAAAAGGGAACATGAAAGCTGTATTGAGCTGGTTGCTTTAAAAAACTATGAAAAGAGGGGAAGCAAGGGGGAGGGTCCACACAGATTTACATTAATGAAAGCCTGGTTTCATCTTTTCATGCAAAAGTTATAGAGTTATACATATTAAGTTACAAATCGGAGTAATGCCATCCAGCACCCGCAGATTTTTCACCTGCAGGTTCTCTCATGAGCACAAAACATGACAACGTGCCCATTTCACTTCATTAGTGGTACTCCTCCCACTGTTTCCCTGGAGGTGAAGTATCATTATAGATAAAGAAATGTTTTTTCCTTATCGTTAGAAGAAATGCTTTGGTTAAGTTGCCCAGATGGTGTAGGAGTTTTACACTCCCATTTATTAGGGCGTGCAGCACAGCAGTGATGGGAAGGACAAGACCAACTGGTGAGGACAGGATTCTGGACCCTGAGCTTCTTTTTTCTCCAAGCACCCAAATAAAAAGGAGGCTTTCTAGAAGACAAGCTGTATCTCGAATCCTGACTAAAGCTAATAAATTTATTTTAAAGCCTGGAAGAATGCCTGACAAATCTACAGCCCAGCAGTAGCCCAGATAGCCCTACAGACCACCCTTCTAAAGAGAAACATCAGAATTATGGAACTGGTCACTGACTCAAATAATTCACTTTTTCTCATACCTTGGTAGAGGCCAGATCTAGAAGACTTCGTGATCTGCTGCAAATCTGTGGAGGATGTATCTGAGAGGACTGACTAAACCATCCAAGCAGTATTTGATATCTAAGGCTTGGAGGATGTTAGAAGAGATCTTTGTACTCTGCTTATGGATAAGCCAAGTTGAAGCATAAGTGGTTTCGACTGTTTTGTAGAAGAGCAACACTAAAAGCCAAAAGAAAAGATCTACATTACAAATACTAGACTTCCAATTAAACACTCATATTTTCTAAGTTTTCTTCCTCTCAATCTTTGAAATCCAATAAATGATTATACACTAAATGGGGCTTATAGTGGGGAGCCATTGATTCTAAACAAGATCAGCCTGGGAAAAAGAGAACTAAATGGACTGGAAAATAAGCTGAAATTGTTGTCTGAAGCTTCAGGCAGGCCTGTTTCCACAGAAATGTAGCTCAGGCAGGTAACACTAGAACAGGGAGAGAAGAATGTATTATTCTCTACCTGACTTGCCCTTAATGCACAGCGAACAAAATGTAGTGTTTCAGCTGCAGGATCAGCTTTTCCAGACCAGTCTTGTTCACATCAATTACAGCACTGTTCACACACGCACAGGAATTATCATGATGAAGCCCTAGGATACTCACGGTCAAGCTATTTGTTTTGTCTAGAGTTTACTTTGAGCCAGCTTGTTGGTTGATGTAAATCAATACAGCTTCCCAAAAATCAGTTCTGGAATTTCACCCAGAGGCCCTTCCAAGGCATTGGTCTAACAAAGGTAATATATGGGCACAGGTACTTTGAGAGGAACCTGGGTTAGACCTCACTAACCTCACAGCAATGCAGAAGCAACTCCATTGAAGCTGATGGCACAGCTCATATGAAAAAGTCACTTCCTTCAGAGATGTGTCTGTAGAGCAGCAGGACAAGAAGGTGAAGCATTTGAGTTCCTTCCTCTTTTTAAAGTCAGCTGCATGCCGTTGCCATTCTATGTTTCCAAAATAGAGTTAGGGAATCCTATCTGCATTGCAAACACTGACTCTTCAAAAACCTTTCCTGGGAAACTATCAGGTAGCCAAGAAAATTTTGAGCTACCTAACTGACTTTCAGATCTGGTTTTGATATTTGCTGTTACGGAGGTTTCAATGCAGAAAGATGTAACACTTTCTTTCTCGGCACAGAGACTTGTTCCAGTTGTTTTTAATCAAACTGCTAAATAACAAAATGCTGGGGGACTCTCCTTGCTTTTCAAGTTTGCTTATTTATCTGTGTTAGAGTCTGCTCAAGTCAATTACAGCACCAATTCAGTTTCCCTCACAAAACTAACATTTAAAGAAGTAAATAACTGAGAAAATGGTTAAAAGGTATAATTATTTTTGTAATGCAGCATCTCATTAACCCATGAAGCTCACTGAAACAAGTGATAATTAAAAAGAATACTTGAATAAGACTTTCAAAAGGAATGATTAGACACAGTTAGGAATAGGAATTTTGCCATGCCAATCACTGAAATCAAGCTGCAAATTCACTTTCACATTTCTATAGACTGAGGGCAACTACATGCAGGGGCTGAGAAAGGTTTCTGCCTCCCTTCCAGGAGCAGCCTGATGCAATGTGTTGGTTGTTTGCATCTGTCTGAGGTGTGACATATTACCCGTTATCAGAGACAAGGTCCATCTAATCTTGTACCATTCATCTGTTTTCTTGTGGCAGTTCCAATATTGTCATGTAACGTCAGAGGAATGTGATAATGAATAACTGACTCATGATGAAGCCATCATCTCAAAAGCCTTCTCTGCAACTAAATGAATTAGTGCTTGGTATGAGCAATATCTTGATGTGACTAAGCTCCCAAGATAACCGTTTACCCATTACCAAAGCAAACTGGAACCAGCCCAGAATTAAGCTTCTGGCAGAACACCTTCAAGGTAATTTCCCCATAGTAAGCATGACAAGCATGCCCTCAAGAGATATGATATCTTACAAGAAAAATTGGAGAGAGGATAGGAGTTATTAAATAAAATATGGCTGAAGTTCCAGCTCCACTAAAGCTCCAGGAGTTCTGCCATTGCACATGGATCTGGAAATCCCATCCTGCAACTTGGGGAGTTGCTATACAGTTTAGGACAACTCCATGCAGAATTACCTCTTTTCTTCACAGGATCAGTATCAAGCTTGTATGGAATTTATTTTTCTTGCCTAGATGTTCTTGTTCTAGATACACACATGGTGCTGAGGGCTGCCAGTGTGTGGAAATGAACATGACCAGTCCTTCACACTCTGTTTCTCCCGTAACTCTACAAATCCAGTGCCACTCATATTTTTCAGGGAGAAGAGGAAATCTTGAGGGAAACCTGGACATTTGAAAGCAAAGTAAGTTACTGGCTCCATGCACTTTTCTTTTTTTGTTTAGGAGATTTTTCTCTATCTTCAAATTTAATCAGTCAAAATTTTAATAGTAACCATAACTGAAATAAAAGATCAACCCAGCCTCTGGTATATGCTTCCAATTTCAGCCACAATCAGCCAATTACTACACTTTGCTGTTACAAGCCAACTATTATGACACAGGAAAAAATATTGAAAAGAGTTCAAAAAAATCTTAGAATACGCACCCAAAGTATTAGCTGTTTTCCAAATGAGTAAACATAATAAAACAAGGTTTGTTTATATAGCAAATGTACTGGAAATAAGGAAGCCACAGAATCTATGTTTAATTGTCTCAAAGTGAAGAAAAGTTATGACAGATCCACTGGTGTATGATTTTACATGTACAAAAATGGATATAGTTTGAGATGCTGCACAAAATTTTTTCACAAAGCTTGAATAAGGTGTCTGGGCCTGTTATTCTTTTTAAGGTTTTTTTTTTCACATATTTAAGAAATGGTTTCCTCATGATTTCTATCGCTCAACTAATTTTGTCCAATGTCAAGTATTAAAATAAGTGGTTTTGCAGATACAGCTTTTCCCTTTCCCACATCTCTTATCACAGAAATATTAGCTGGGAGGGACCACTCCCTCTCCACTTGGGATCATTGCCAATGCTGGCTCAGGTCAGCCACAACTTTGTCAGGCCAAGACTCAACAACCTTCAAGGATAGCACTTCCACAGCCTGTCTAGACAACCCATCCCAGGCCTGCACTTCCTCTCTAGGGAAAACTATTTTCCTAATATCCATCTTGCTTCCAAATGGCTATTTTGCATTCAGACACCACCAGAGCACCATCTAACCTCATCTGATTCATTCTGCCCCGTCATTTCCTTATCTGGTGCTAACATCTCCCTCGTCATGGTAACTTCCCTCCAACCTGTTGGAGATTGCCCACAGGGAGCTGCTTCAGCCTCTCTTTGCCCTACTGAACAATCCCAACTCTGTGAACCTCCCTGCTGGGTCACATACAGTTGTTTCCCCATCATTTCAATAGCTTTATGCTGGATTTTCTTCCTTACACTTGGGGAGCTGAAGCTCTGTTTTCAGTGCCCAAGTACTGCAGGAAAATGGGGAAAACTTGAAAAGGAAGGAAACAACACATTTTTTTTGCACTTCAGCAGATGCCCATAGTCATGAAGCTGTGTCTAAGACATTTCACACCTCTTCTTTGGGAAAACATAGGATCACAGCAGCCAGTCCTCCAGCTGGCAGTACCTGACAGCTCTGGCAATTGTGCATTTACAATTGCAGATTATGTTGCCATTGGATCACCAAGTACCCAATTCGTTCAGAAAGAAAAAAAAACAACAAACAAAACCACAACAATGCAATACAACTGCTAGAGAATAAATTAGCCTTTATCCCAATTTTCTCATATGGGCCTTTTACAGCTGTTACATTAACATCCATCTGTCTCTGGTGTTTCTGATGCCATTCACTGCTATCATTTTAACAGCTCCAGTCCCCTTTCATTCAAATGAAGGATTTGTATGGGAACAGCTGGACAGCGACGTGCAGCTCCCAGCCCATTGCTCCCTTACAACTGCAAAACATGGAGAAAAATGCAGAGCTTTGGGTGCTGCTTCACCAGATTTCTAAGAGAAATGTGGCCCCTGTCCAAAAAGAGTTCATCAAAAGGCTCAAAAATCACAAATAAAGGCAGCCCCAAACCATTAAATTATTTATTTGGATACTTCGTTCAGCAACTCTTAAGTAGGAAAAATATGCTGAAATACTTTATGGATCTAGACTTTCATAGCTCAACAAATGATACTGAAATAACCCTTTCAGGTCTGCCTACATTTATAGGGAGGCTTTTTAGTCTCACTTTATGGATTAAAGACCAAGAGAGAAATGTCAAGTCTTGACAACGCTGGCGAAGCAAAACCTTTACTCCCATTAGTCTCTGTGCCTCATTTCAGAGCCATGTCATATAACCCTTCCTCCTCATCACTTCATCAGCCAGAGATCTGTGGCAGAAGATACAGGAGCACAAAACAACAGGCGGAATGACCAAGTGAGATGACAGCTTCATCTACTTCGAGACAAAAATGGAGGAGATGGTGCAATTTACAGAGGATGCTGTGAGCTACACAGGCAGCTCTGAAGGGCAGCTGCACAAAACCTTCCTTCCTAAGGGGGCATCTTGACCTACCTACAACAAATAACACAGACCTCTAACAGTTTTGTCTCAGCAAAGCTATTCATGTGGTCCAAAATAGTCCCTGGCAATGAGAAAAGCCCACAAAACTTGAGTGTGCCACTGCCTGTTTCAGTGTGGTGACCTCAGGTTTGTCTCCTCCACAGATTGCTTGCCAAAATCTTACTGTAAGAATTGTTTTTAAACTGACCTTAAAGAAAGCAGAGCAGAACAAGGTCAGCTTCATGCTTATGGGAGAGCCAGATCACTGCTGGTTTCTCAGCTCAATTAATGCTGCTTTCATCAGACAGCATGCAGGAACTTTTCACCTAAAGTTTTCAGCACTTCAAAATTGTTTTGGAGTTACCTGCTCAATCTTGTGTCCTGAGGAAGTAACAGAGAGGATTCAACCCCTTTTTTATTATTAGTTTTAAATGAATCCTTGATTTTGGGCCTATCTCCAACATTTTCTTTTAATTTCTTACTTTCATTTGAATGGAGCTAAATTATGTACAACTTTTGAACCAGAATTCATAAGCAACAAATTGTTGCACAAAGCCAGGCCAAAGGTCCAATAGGGATTCTTGAAAAACTGAGTCAGCTCACCAGACATAAAAAGAATCACAAGGATTCACCCACAAAGCACACAAGAAAAGCTGGCAGAGTAGAAAACAGCATCTCTTCACCTGATCCTTATTTAGTAACCACTCCTTATTTAGAATCTCATCCAAGGATTCACAGACCCTTTTGCCCATTCCAGCCACGGCAGATCCACTTCAGCAGAAGCAATGCTGCTCTACAGCAAACAGCTTTTCCAAGAGCACCAATCAGTTGCATAGACAACTAATGCAGCATTACCCACTGTCAGAGAGCCACTCTTCAAAAGAATAAAGCTTAGAGCATGAGTCTGAAAACTGCAGAAGCCAAAAACCTCTTCAGTGTGCAGTAAGTGATGCATTTACCCATCATGGCTTAGTCTCTCTCACCCTCTTCTGACCTCTAACACACTCACTCCATACCTATTGTTGTTACTGACATTCAAATTCAGTTTACATGAGACTACAATCACAGTGCTTTCAAACACTGCAGATCTCAGCAAATGCACTCATCTTCCAGTTCTGAGGTGATCACAATTTTTATTATTTTAAAAGCTCTTGCCAGTTTTCATTGCAAATCATGCAATGTCTGGTGAGCAAATGAAAGGGCAGAATGTTCTCATGCTTGGGAAAGACATTGTGTGGGAGAAGGTTTTAGAAGTAGCTGCACTCTTTTCTAAAAAGAAAAATAACAGTACATACTTGGACTAGGAAAAAGAGAATAGAAAAGATGACATTAAGACAGGAGTTTAGGGAACATTTTCATGATGGCCTTAGGAGCTGAAGACCCTTCTCTGCTACAATGGTAATGGTGAAACATCTGGATAGAGAAGAATCCAGAGAAATAAGTCTTTATTAAAAGGCCTGGTGTAAAAAAATGTTTACTTGCTAAAGAGAATACAGGGAGTTTTATGCCCAGTTCATACAGAAAGTCGTTATTAACATCCTTACACTATGGCTGCTGCAAGCAGATGCACTCAGGCTCCAAACCAAACTGAGCTGGCAGACATAAATTTCACCTTTAATGTGTGGCTTTGCACAATACTTCAACTGTTGCCCCAGCACACTACTTGTGTTTAGGGATCCTGCCACAACTTACAAGTCTAGGAACACATCAGAAACTATTATTCAGCAGCAGAATGAATGTGGGAGGCTAAAAAAACCCTTCTCTTCTGGCTATTTCACGTGCATAGCCCTAACCAGTTATCCTGTCTGAATTTCAATAACTAGCAGTTGCATTTTTACTTAATCTGTAACTGTGCCAAGTCTGGGACTGGAATAGTTTGCACCAGTACCTGCTACCCAGAGCCAATCCTCCTTTATACTTACAGGAAACATAAATTACACAACTTAGCAAAGCAAGAGTAGAATCTGCATCACAGTCATTTACATGAAAGTGAGTGCAATCATCCACTGTCCAATGAAGTGTAACACTTGTGACTTCTGCTTTGGTGGATGTGACTACAACACATGAGGCAACAGAGAATATCTCAACATGCTTAAACATCCGGGACATAACAGCATGGTACAAGTTTAATGGTAATTGTATGGTGATCTATATAGCATTTTTTTCAGCCTCTCTTTAATTATAACCACCATATAAAACCTATAGCATGAAAGATACGATAGTCTGGCAAAGAAATACTGAAGATCTGGGATCTGTAGAAGCCTCAGTTTGGCATTTCTCAGCATCGTGAAATTGGATGAAGCAAATAATATTTTATGTTATAAGCAGGGGGTGGGGATGTGCTTCTTTTTTTCTATTCAAAGGACATGTGAATATGATCAGCTTTGGAGGCCAAGCACAGGATAAGAGCAATTTCACATAAATACAGGAAGAACCCATGGCAACACTTGGGAATAATCACAATGAGTTAAAGCTGCAGAAGTCTTCCCAATGCAGTAGGATCATTTGGAAAAACAATCTCTCATTTTCCAAAGACAGAAAGTGATGATAAGTGAGGACACATTTATTAAAAGGGAATTTAGCATCCAGTTTTCTTCTCTAAAGACACAGCAAAGGATGCAACGCTCAGCTCTTTATGCTGAGCACTTTTCTCAGGCAATAATCCCAACTTGCTGTTGGCATAGTAACATCTGGAACCAAGATGTTACTAATAACCTCATTGACAGGTTTGTTTAACACCTTGAAGAACTTTGCAGCTCCAGTAAAAAGAACAAGCAGAAGCATAGTTATTTTAGAGGAGTATCATTTTCTTATTTAACCTTGGATTCCAGAGGTTCAAACAGAAGAATATGTGCATCTCAAGGGAAACTCTTTAGCTCAAAAAATATGTAATTACAACTGGAATGCATTAAAGTGCTGAGGACTGCCCATAGCCCTCCACTGGGACGGGCATGAGATTTAGGCAATTAAAAGATTTTTCTCCCTGTAATCCAGTTAAGGATAGATGAGCCAACCCAAAACCCAGTAGCAAAAATGAACAGGGCAGCTGGCAGCTCTGCAGCTTTTCCTCCTGCTATGGATAGCCACTGTCTTCATGCACCGTGTTCAACTCTCTCCACCTTGTTTTTCATGACTTACAGGACATAATCACACTTGGTTCTCATATAGGACTACTGTGAACTGAAATTCATTCAGACTGGGTGATGGATGATATGGGAATGTAAAGAATCAGCCACACTAGAGGAGCCTGCAGGCAAGCTTCATCAGACAGCATGTGCTAAACTGGAGCAGATTACGCACGGGAGAAGAATTACATTTGGGTGGTGGCACGGGGGAAATTATGAAAGCAATTCAGAAGCATTGTAATGAAGTACAATGCACTGTAGTGCTGCTCAAATTCAAAACAGGAATAAATTCTTTCATATGTTAAGTGGTCCCTGAAGTACAGGGCTGCCTAAAGCACGAGGCCCTGTATGGGGGCACAGTGGTACATGCTTAAAGCTGGCTTTGGGTGTATGACATGGGGCTGCAGCTGAAACTCAAACTGAATTGCCCACAGCTCCTTAGCATGTGAACTACAAGAGCCAAATTAAACATTGCTTCAGCTGGAACTTAGCCTTTGTACCTTTAAAACCATTATATTAAAGAGCAATGTCATTTATGAGCCAGCTGTGGGGAAGGGCAGGTGTCTAACACTCAGAAATCATTTCAGCTATGGGTGATAAATCCAGTCTATAAACTGAAAGCATCCAAAATGAGCTCCTAGTTCAATCCCACCCCCTTTTCTTTCTCAATTGCCTTTGCTGGGATAGAGCTGAGCTCCAAACCTAAGCACCCTCCTTTAGTGGCAGTGGCACAGCTGTAATCTGAGGTCACATCAGCATGGGGCTGGCAGCTTGATCCAATACCTGCTGAATTCAATGGAAATCTTTCAGTGGGCTTCAACAAGTTTGGGTTTACTCCCTAGGTGACACTGCATGGTTTTTGGAGGGTTTTTTTATTCTTTTAAGCTTCACAGTATCAGGCAGTTAAAAGTATTATTTCATCTCTAGCCAGCTTGAGTTGACTTCTCAGCAGAAAGTTCAGTCTTACCAACAGATCTTGCAGCCTTCCACTGTGAAGCAACGGAGAGGAACATGTATCACTTGGGGGCTGTTTTAATCATCATTTCCTTGGGGATGGTCCAAGTAGAGTCTGACATCTAAATGACGCAAGTTCAGCAGTGCAGGGAGGTATCTCCCTGCCTCGTAACTAGCCCATTGGGAAAACAGTCCCAGAGACTAGGTTGATCAGAAAAACATCCCTGGGTATTATCTGAGTGCATAAGAGTTTGTCCATCACTCCTTGCTGGGCTTTAGGGGGTGAGACAGCACATAGCCACCAATTATTATAGCTTCAGAAGACATACCACGACTGCCATTTCTCAGGCTGGTGTGAACTGAACACAGAATCCTCTTCCACTGATCTTACACCCCAGGTTCTTTTTGGGCTTAGTTTAAAATACAGATGCTTTGCTGTTGAATACCTTTTTTGCAGGAGTATTTCCAAAATATAGTCACACTGATTGAACATATTTAGTTTTTAAAATACAAACTGTGTGTCAAACTACAATGTTAAGGAGGACTTCTGCCCATTGCTTTGAGTCTCAAGGCCTATAATTATTGAGTGGCATTTTTAAGTGCCACACTAGGCATACATTATGCCCATCTGTATGAGTGGTCTCATTTCCCTACATTTACAACCTGCAAAAACCGTGAATAAACTTTGACTTTATGATTTTTTTTTTTTCCTTCAGATTTGTAACTTGGCAGAGGGAGCCATTGTATTTAACCAGCTGTGCCTTAGCTAAATACTTGAGCTTTAAACCCAAAAAACCACAAAGTGTTAACACTACTTAGATAAATGTTTGGGTACCTTCCAAATTCTCTTAGGGAGATGAGGTTGTGAATACACCTTTATACAGTCCCTGCTCTCTCTTACAGTACAAGGGCATGTAAGTGCTGCCTTGTGCAGGAGGATTTACGGTGTTAGAGCCATTCCCAACAAAAGTCATTGCAAAGAAAGGTGCACAAAGGGATTTGGGGAGGTCACAGCCTCTCTCTGTGCTGTGCTTACTCAACAAAGGTTACTCTAGCAAGCTGGAAGCCAGAGAGATCTCACAGCTAATCCCAGCAGTGATTTCCACTTGTGTTTTTCTGAAAATCGCATTGAAAACCACCACCAGGTCTGAATAAAGCTACAGCCTTGTACTGCAAGGTACTTCACATGCACCTGCCTACAACTGGCTCCATCCCAAAGAGCTGTAGTCTGTACTGACAACAAACAGAAGAAAAGCTTTGTTAGCCACATTTCATTGGTGGGAAATCAAAGCCCAAAGGGAATGAAGTAACTTACTGATGGCCACACAAGTCACTGGCAGAACCAGGATTTCAACTCTGGTACACTGCTTTCAAGATCCATGCCTCAACTCCAACACTATCCTTAGCTATACCACAAGAACTGGCTGCAAATAAAGCACTCAAATTCTTCCAAGCTGGAGACATAACACAGAAGAAAACATTGTAACTGCAGGAAAGGCAAATCTATACCAAACCCTGACCCTTCTTGGACTCTTTCCAAGTCCTTGCTGTTTTAACACCCCAGAGACTTTGATTTCAGAGTTGTCAAGTTTCAGTTAATTCTCTCGGTTTCAGGCGGTTCTGATCTCCCTCATTTCTTCCATATAAGACACAGCAGTGGATGCTGTGCCCACCTATGGACTGGATCCATGAAGCATTACCTGTGTCTGATTGATTTGGCAGGGACAGATCTAACAGGCTGAAGCCAGTGTCCTTTACATTGACTGTATGGGGCTCTGTGTGGACCTCCCCAAACCAAAAAACCAAACCAGTAAAACCTGGACCATTGCAAGGCTCTTTCCTTGCAAACCAGAGCTGAGAAAACCAGTCAGGCTTCAGAGCAAGAAGACCCTGCTAAATGGTCAGTTCAGAGTCACTACAAATAAACTGACATTGCTTGAAAGTGAGATCATTGGCAATTTATTCCTGCCCAAGCCCTAGCAGAAAGAAAACTGTTTCATGTTGGGGCTTTTTCCTCCTCTCTCCTGCTTTCATTTCTCATCTCTTTGCTATTTCCATGTGCTTCCCACCACACTGTGATTAATCTTTCCTAAGGCCTAAGGGACTGGAGTAAAGAGGTAAGTCAGACTGTATCAAAGGCCCTACAGTGAGGCAGCCAGGATCTGCCCCAGCCTTTGTGGGGCTGCAGCATTCCAAGAAACATTTTCCATCTTCAGAAGTTATAAAGAGTCAGAACTTCTACAGCTCATTAGTAAATCATTAACGAGATATTCCCGTTACCTCTCAACAAGCTCCTTGCTTCCCTCCCCCAAATCAATCCTAAAATCCTCCCGTGAAAAAGGGCATTTTGTTTTCAAGGCCTTGTAAACTCCAAACTCCTTTTCTTCCACGCTTTAGCACATTTTCCAAGAGCTCAACCAACTCAAACCTGGCCAAAACTACTGCCAGGGAGGTACAGAGTTGGAGCCAACCTGCCTGGCATAAGCAACAGGATCACCACACTCTGCCACACATATACTGTGCCTAAATTCTCACTGTCCAGAAAACTCACAAAATTATTCAGAGATGGAGCCCTGGTGAAAGCCAAGACGTTTGACTCCAACACAGATCCTAAATCTACACAAGCACCTTGCCAATGTGGCCATCAGTGTCAGATAAAGTGAGGAACAGGGTCAGCTTTTGTGTCAGTAAAAGGTCTTCCAATGCAGTTCTGTAAAAGCACATTTATCAGCACTTTTCACTCATCAGTTATCAACTCATACCAACAAAAGTCACTTCTGTTAGTATAAGTTATGACTATTTGATGAAGATCTTGGAAGCACATGTATATAAGAACAGGTGTAAAAAAGGTCTCAAGATCCTGCATGGAGAAATAATGCAGTATTTTCCAAAAACCAGTTGCAAAAAGGATCCTGTACAATGTAGATGAGTACTTCAGCATCTGAACACTTGCCTCAAATACTTCAAATGAAATAGGCTCCTGCCAGCTACCCAGATACAAGAAAGTCTTCCACAGTATTTGCAAAAGTCTTCCAGAGTATTTGCAAAGATTTGGGTTTTCTGGATCCAAACCTTACAACATTACACTTGGCTTTAAGAAACAAAAGGAAAGTTTAGATAACTGCCTTGTCACAACTTCTAATTTTCTTTATTTTTTAGTAAGTAAAAAACACTCTCATGTGTATCTCATGGCATGGGAGCACTTACCCCTAACCTTGCCACAGGCTCCAAGTATCTGCAAACATTTACAGTGTTTTGGTGTGGCCATTCCTGCAAAATTATCAATAATCTAGCACTACTTGACACTATCCCTAAAGTCTGAGCTGCTGACACCTGATTGAAAACAGAATTCCCCGATGAAGAAAAAAGCCTGTCCTCAACTTTGAGAAGTCAGAAAGTATAAGGTTGCTGAAAGATTAGAAGTAAAATGGAAGAACTCCAGATATGTTATATATTTAAATATCACAGGGAGTATGGTATTTGGACATAATGTTTTAACATATCACAGATAATATTGGGACACAAGGGCTAAGCTTGAGTCAAAAAGTATCAATGCCTAGAAGATGGCTGGAAATCAAGGGCTCAATTTAGTTTTGTGTTTAAATGTGTCCTGGTTTGAGACAGGATAAAGGTAATTTTCTGTCTCGTACTTTTGCTTTCAGCTAAGTCTCTTGTAAATAGCTGCACTTGCTGAAATTGACAGCAAGTTTCTCAGCCAGTGTCTGCTTCTGGGACTGGTAACACTCAAGGTCTATAGTCACTGCTAGGGACTGGTTTGCAGAACCAAGGACACTGCTCACTTCTGAGGAACATTTTGCCCTCCAGAAGGAGAAAAGGAGTAAAGAGGCCACACCTGCAGCCCTCCTTTAGGGAGGAATGGACAAGATAAATGGCCAAAATTGACCAGAGTATTCCAAAATGTAAATCCAAACCAATTATATTCCACATAGTTTTGTCTGAAGAATTCTAACAAAAATATTGTCAACACTAAAATATTTCACTCAGGACATAGCTTCCTATGAAAATACCTCTCTCAAACTCTTCCAGAGATTCTCTCATGCCTGTGGGTCAGGTGAAAACATTGTTAGATCCCACCTGGGACATACAGTTGGTTTTTACATGGGACAGGAAATGTGTTTTTGGTTATTTAGAATACAGACAGACATCCTAATGATAGTGCAGTAGTCATAAATGCCACTTGAACTAGGATCTTGCATTCATTACATCCCTTTTTTAAATAGGGAAGGAAAAAAGCAAAACAGTGAGAAAATGGACATTGTCATACAATGTCACAGGAAGGAGGGACTTTTTAATATGCTGTTTCTGGTGCTGGTGAAGAATGATGCTGAACTGACACATTTCAATAACATGACAAGACCTTTCTCTAGCTGCCCCTTGGCTCCTCTGCTTTTACCCATTTTGCTCATTTTTTTTGGTTAAGCCATGAGTTAGGGGCAGAAAGTCTGCTCTTTTCTGTAATATTAGGTTATCAAGACTTTTACAGGTACAAAGAGCTGGAGTCAAAGCCCAAAAAGACAATGCCTTTTATGCATCCATTTATTTAATTAAAGGCTGAATCTCATACAGTCCAACATTACTGAATTAACATAGGACTGCAAGTCAGCAGAGGTAAAGAAGGTGCTTTAAGCTGCTTTACATTTTTGAGAACATTAAATTGGCAGCTACCAGCTTTTTTTTGTTTTTTTCCTTAAGAAACTACTGAGATGCTGTAGTTATTCAATGGAAAGCTATACAGAAAAGTAAAGTATTTCTCTGCTTGCCAAAGTACAAAGAGGGAAACCAGACATCAAATCTTTCCTAATGGAACCACATGCAACATAAAAGTGATTTATTGCCAGGATGCAAGTGTTCTGTTTGATTTCAAACCAATACCTATCTAATTCTAATATCTAGGTATAATTGGTGGAGCCCTTGTTTATGTACAGCAAAAATTAGATGCAGAACAACTCTTTGCTGGAAATTGAGTACTTACCTGCCAAAGTTCTTTGGGCTTTCCCTGCTTTAATCTTTTGGTTTTTAATAGAGGCTGGATTCTCAGGTTGTGTCTTGTAAAGGTGGATTTAAATACTCTTCTGGCTAGAAGAGTAAACAGAGGGATATACTCCACCTCCATGGAGCTGGTGGAGACAAGAGCAAAAGATTTGCAGATAGTTTGCAAGCTGGACAGATACAGTCCAAACCCATCATTTGTGGTCCCTGTGCCCACAATGTCCATCTCCCTTTTCAAGGAACTGGCATCCAGCTCCACTGTCTGGTCCTTTTTCTCAAGCCTCTTGTGCCCTTCTGTCATCCCTTTGGGGCACAGAGCAGACACCTCATCCAAAGTTCCCCATGCCTTTTGTCCTTAAAATACCTTCACGACAGAGGTGAGTGGGACACCAGGGAGACAGTGAGAAGGACAATGCTGCAGGGACAAACACAAGCTCTGTCTCCAACGTTGCTGCTCTTCACATTGCATGAGCAGGCCAGCCAGCAAGGAGATGTGAAGCTATCGAGGAAATAAGTAAATGCCAAAATATTAGCACAGAAGCAGTAACAAAAGGCTACATTAGGAAAAAAGAATTTTTAATTAGGCCACAGTTATGCAAACCAAATGAAGCAAGAACAGCTACAACTAGTTAACAGCCAAGCAAAACCTGCCCATCAGGAGATATTTGCATTTTGCAAGGGCCCGAAGAGGCCTATACTTCTATTTTATTTCTTCAAACATCTTTTTTTGAGGGAAAGGGCAATTTAGCTCCAATTTTCCTTAGGTTTTTCTTTCATGAGCACAGTCTGGTTTTTTGGAAAAAGGATAATCTTTTCAGGAAAGCTATTAAAAAAGCAAGTCATGTATGTTCAATTAAAATTTTAAATAAGATAGGAACTCATTTGCAAAATGTGAAGTGCAATAACCTTGTCATATTTTAGTCAGATGCACTTTAAGAACAATTCTTTTCTCTGTGAAAAGCATTTTATATGAATAGCTTAAATCAGCTCTATTAGCAGTTTTAGAAACAGGGATGTGGTTATGAAGACAATTCCAGCCAGAAAAGGGCAGACACTTCTAGGGGAAAATTAAGGGAATGTAAATCATTTTCCAATAAATATTCCATGCAGAATATTCAGTTCTGTGATATACAATACTGCTTTTTTTCCAGAGATATTGCCTTCCCTCCCTGTGGATGCTGAAAGTGATTGCAGTATTAAGTTTCAACTGATTGTTAACAAAACCCCAAGCCTGTTCCTACTTCTGATTCAATCCACTTAGAATAGCAGTCTGAGCTTTTCTAATCTCATTTTAATTTTCCATGGGGGACTAAGTGTCCAAAATCGTTGCGAAGGGGATGGAAGTTTCAGCTGTAGGATGCAACAACCTGAAACAGAGTCAATGAAGAAAGATTGCCAGTTAGACCAGGTCCCTGATGGGCTCAGTATGCTCTGGAAAATGCCCCGAGTTCCATCTTTCTCATAAAGCTGAATATTGTTCTGCTTATATCAGGCCTACAAATACAGTTAGTGCTCAGCCTTTTCAAGGAAAAGGGTCACAAGAAACAGCCTGAAGAGACAAGTATGCCTATTAACAGGCAGAAGGATAGTTCCTGAGCTGACTGTCACCAGTGCTGGTCTGGAGTCCCCAGTGCTGTGCCACTTTGTAAAATTTCTACCTCTACATACATAAACACTGTCACATCTCTTCTGAAGTACCTGCAGGATTTAGGCAATCTTTCCCAAAACTCTACTCTTGACCTGCCCTGCTCTATCTGCACCACCTCTCACCTTTGTCACCTGTCTGTCCCTCTCCATATCTAGCAGAGAAACAGGGAGTTTCCTCCAGCTTCACCATCCTGATTCACCATTCCTCCAGATTAACCATCCTTTCACTCACTTCTGATCTCCAGAAAACAAAAACAAATAAACAAAAGCAGCAAGCAACAGAAACACTTCAGTTTCTCAAGTCCCATGCACCACTAAGGCCTGGTTCCTATAAATCTCCTACTGTCTATTCAACACAAGCTCTCTCACCAACCCCAGAAGTGCTGTGGTAGTATTCAAAGAGGAATTTCAAATTTGGCAGATGTTTGGGGGCTGCCTCAAAAGACTGGTGCAAATAGCTTACATCCTCTCAAAAAAATTGACCCCTTAACCTGCAATTTCACTCTTCTTCCTTACCTTAACTGCCTTCCTCTCTGCATACCTTTTTTTTGCAACTTTGACATTTTCACGTTAATGGGATAAATACAGGAAATTCCTGCTGCATTTTAAGATGAAGAGGTTTTACAGTAATGCTTCAGGCCAGCATATCAAACTAAGAATAAAATTCTTCCACAGCTCAGTGCTTGACCCCATATACAACTTTTTGGAGTAAAATAAGAGACAAAAATAACCATATAGGTTGCACACAACAACTTAGGAAATAATTCCAATTGAGCAGTATCCAAACCACCCCAACAGCCATCTCCCCTTCTAACCAGCACTGTTCAGTACCTCTGCTTTACAGCTTTATTCTTCAGACTTAATGAGACAGATGCAAACACCAGGCACTTATTCTCTAATTAGCCAATCTGGCTGCCACTTTGTGATCATTAACTCAACGTTGCTGGGTCAAGAATGTACACAAAGTATTTCTCTTCCTTCCCTACACTCTCTCCCCTTCAATCCTAATATGTGCCAGGCTTTGAAATCAGATGCTTCTCTCCATTCCCTAACCTCTGCTCACTCACTGCAGCACCTTGCAAGATGTATTCCTGAGATCTAAAAATAAGCTTGTTAGATTATTTGACAGTCAAAAATTGAATGAAATTGGAAGTTGTAATTATTTTCTTGATTATTTAATATGGGCCAGACTTTTATCAAAATATTTTGACAGGAGAATATTTATGAAAATTGGCAATCAGCAAGTCATTGCTAACGGAAAAGAACTTTTTTTTTCAAGGAAACAAGTATATATTACCTGTCACTGCTATGTGAAAGTCTCAGGCTTTAAAAGATGATGTGTTAACAGCACTTTTTTTGGGAGACAGCATAACAGACACAGACCAACACCACCAAAAGACAGATGCATGCAGTGCCACACTGAACATGGCAGAGTCACTGCATGCTGCCAAAGATTAATGAACTTTCATGTATCTAGGTGTTCCTGGGGAGCAAAAACTGAAGTGCACGTGTCTGCTCAGCTTGATGAGAACTAATCACTGGCCTAAAAACACCTAAAAAGTTGACATTCATCCAGTCCCCTCATTCTAAACTTAGAAGCTCAGGACAGCCTCAGCAGGGGAACTAGGGCACTTGCTTCTCGATACTTTAATGTCAAACATGAAGGAGGGGGTTGACAAACGTTGTGCCATCTACCATGTCAGAACTTTAAATCACACAAATTTAGGCAATCTCAATGCCCTCCTCTTTCCAGGTGTAGGCCATCTCCTGCCCTGGCCACATATGTGTCAGAGTTGGCAGTGCTCATTTTAACTTGCCCTTTGTACTACAAATTAGTGGGTGCCAATGTTAGGGGAGCATTTCTTGTTTCAGATCCAGGTAAGCCTTTGTCTTTCAACATCTTTTATGAAGAGTCATGGGATCTGCAACTGATCCGCTGTTTAGTGCTAGCTAAGAACACGCAGTGCCAGTTTGTTACAGCACAAACAGCTGTTACCATTATTTTTGTCTCCTTTCTTTAAAAGAAGAGGAATAACATATGAAATGGATTTTATCTGCTTTAGGGACAGCATTAACATAATTTTCCTATGCTCACCTCTTTTTTGGAACTACTTTTCATAACATTTCCTAGAAACACACTCCATATGTACACCAGCTTGCTATACCAACTGCACCAGGACATTTCAACTTGGGGCACTTCAGAGGCAGGGAAGGAAGGACCCATCCACCCACATTTGTTAACACCAACACAAAGATGGGCTGTGGTTGAGCCAGGTGAATTGTTCCAAAACAGCAGGACAACTCCCATCAGACTTAGACAAACTAGGTCTGGAAAGTTTACATTCAGCACAAAAAACCCCACACACCTCAATTTGGAATGGCCTCATTTAGCATCTGGTGTGGTGTGTCAGGTTCCATTTGAGATACTGGGCTCCGGAGACCAGTGGGAGAAAACAACACACTCCAGAGTACATGTGTAACATGAGGAGTTAATCCCACACAGGCATTCATCTTTTCAAAGTATATATTTCTGACAGTTTTGGAAAGCATGCTTACAATTTCCATAATATTTGAAAACATACAGACACTTTCTCTCAGTGTCACAGCATCTTGAACTTCCGCGGCCCTTTTCGTGACACCATAAACTTCTCCTTGGAAGCACAGTATGATGTCAGAGGATGTAACAGTACAAGAGGTGAAGAGAAAAGCTGTGGGAGCATTCAAATAACTTTTTCTGGATTAAAAAAATATATAAAAAATAAAATAAAACCTGGAGTTTGATCCAAGAACATTTTGTTCATTTGCTATACAGGGGGGCCTTTTGTATGAGAACAGACTGTTTTGTGGACTCTGGTCCTCTGTAGTCACCATGAAACAAAAAATACACAATGAAGCTAGTGATGTGTTATCATCTAAGATTTCTATGAATGCTATTTCTGTCCTATGTTCACAGTGACTGCTGGTGAAACATTCATCCACTACAGCTTGATAAAAACAAAGGGTTTAAAGAATTATCACAGATATTTATAGGCTATTTTCTTCTCTTTGACCTCATTTGCACAGTTGGCATGATAATGCTCATTAGTGTTCAGGTTTAAGTGAATCTTCAAAAATAGCATTTTTAGAAAATGCTCATTTCTCACACATTCATCAGGGTTAAAAATATCTATATTTTTAGTAAAGACATACTCTTTGATATCATCCAGGTAAGCCAAACAAGTTTTATGCAAGCATAACTGAACTGCTATATCTGTCACCTTCCAGCTTGACTTCTGCCATAGTTCCAAAAGAGATTTAATGAATAAGTTAAATTTGATGCAAATTTTCAAAAGTTTCACAGCTCTAATGAGCAATGTAAGTGTGCTAGATAATTACTGGAGTGTTGATATTTGTCTCTCTAAACCCTCAGATGAAAGGATTAGATTTCACAAGAACAGTCTTTATATTTAATACCATATGCAAAAAAAGACATAGCAACTGATTGAAGGCAAACACTGAGATGTTAATGAACACTGACTGAGCTGTTTACACGTTCAGCCCTGCTCACCCCTGTGAAATTCTTTACTTTCAGGACTACATTGGCTGTCACCAGGATCAGGCTCAGGGCTAGCAATGTCCATGTATTCCTCTCCTCCTCCTTCAGCACCATTTTCCCCTGGCATTTAATTATTCCACACTCTTCAACCTCTGTTGTCTCATTTCATCACAGCCTTTTCTGCTGACAATCATCATCTGAGCAATAAAAAGCTCACAAATAGTAGCATGTACTTCTGCCTCTGCAAAAGGCCTACTACCAACTCAGACTGGCACTGAGATAGAAAACACAGCCATCACTTGCATCAACATCTCTTTATAGGGTTGTGTTTGGTTTCAGACTTGTGTTGATGAGACTGAAGCTTCACATGTTCATATATCTGCAGGGAGGAGCTCATGACATTGGCAAGACTTATTTCAGTTACTCCAACACCCGAAAGTTAAGAATATATATTTAAATACGGGCAAAACATCCATCTCCATCCATATGTCAAACAGAGCAGCTGTATCAAGATTCCAGAAAAATACCAGTCTGCAGTTAGTATATAGCACTTACCCAAATGACTACCACTTCAGAAGTTTATTAGACTCTGAATGCAAGATACCATTAGTAACAGCATTGGACAACATCAGGAGTTCATGCTATTTTTTTTCACTTGGTTTACTCTTACGGTTACAAAAGCTCATTAAAATCAAGGTCCCAGAAGTGGTGAATACACCTTTTGGACATTTCAAACTATTTTTAAAGCCCAAGGTAGAGCATAGCTGTTCAGAACATCACCTTTATCAACCAGCTTCCATTGTATCATTACATTGATATTCAAGCCTACACAGACACAGAAATACTTTGTGATTAAAAAATTAAATATAAATCAAACAAAACAAAAATTTCAGAAAGAATACGTGGACTTCAGCAGCCTCCATATGCCAAAGAAACAAAAAGAGAGAACAGATGGCTTTCTTGCTTTGTCTTCATGCTGCTTTCATATTTACACTACTTCATACTTTAGGTTAATATTTTTATCCAAACTCAGTGATTAACAATAAAGAGAGACAGACAGAGGATTGTATTTCACTCCATAATTAGGCAGATACAATGAAGTGAGTTCTCAGCATGGAACAGAGGAAAATGAAGCATCCGTAGTTCCATTAATGATATTTCCTTTGCACAGGGGAAATACTTTTATTCCAGTACATACAATACAGATCAGAACTTTTAAAACCCTCAGACCTACAGAAACTACAAGGGTTGCAGTTGTATTAATGAAACAAAATACCACACGGGCTATTTTTCAGGACAAGATTTAACTCTTCCTTAACGCTAAGAACAAGCTTATGTGCTTGATGACCTGGAGTACATAGAAATGTACATAGTCCCTTTTCAGTGCTAGAGATAACAATGGACTTGCTGTTCTCAAACAATCTGGATAAAAAGCAGCCATAAACCCAGTTTAAAATCAGACTGCAACATCCTTCAGGAATGTTCTGTGCAACAGAAGCATCATGAATGATTGCTGACTCCATCCACACCCACAGTGAGACTGGGCACATGGATCAGAGGACACCACTTATGTCATGAGATCCAGTGACAGATTTGTAGGTAATCACATATTGAAAACAAAAGCCACACAGCTCTGGAAAATACACAAGGCTCTGCAAACAGGGTACAATTCAGGAACTGATCTGCTGTGATTATCAGGCCATGCACAGAGCAGCCTGTCTACCAACACTATGTGAGCATTTTGCTCCTATTGGTTTGCTCATGACATGAAGGGGTCAGAAGGGACTGGTTTCTGGCAAAACACTTGAGACTAAGTTACACAGGCAGAAAAAAAAGCCCATTTACCACAGTCTTGAAGATATCTGAAGTTTCAGACCCAAAGGTAAGAGCACATGCTTGTATGACCTAGCTCAGGAGACTTGGTACACACAAAGGCTACGCAGAAGTGACAGCCCTCATCACTTACACTCAGCTTAGAACTGTGGTGGGACTACAACCAAGAAAAACCATCTGCTTAAAAGGGTCTACAAGACTCAATCCAGACTGATGCTGAGGAGTCTTGGTAAGCTGGGCGTCGATCTCACCTGCTTTCACTTCTAAAACAACTTGTACTTTCCAAATGTCAGCAGCATGACAGCTACCTTGTTATTGCCAATACAAAAAAACACAAAGAAGGTGACAAAAAATATATGATGTCTGCTCTGCTCAATGCAAGTAGCAGAAGCCCACAGCCAGAGCCTGAACAGCCACAACAGAAGGCAACAGCCAGCAGCCTGGACAGGGTGTGCTCAAGGCATGCAGGACAAGATCTGATGATTCAGCTCTTCTGACCGGCTCACCCCCCTCTATTTACACCAAGGCACAGCAAAGTACAACAACCTCTCATGTCTCTTCCTCCCCCCTCTCAGAAGCACAGGAAATACCATGGTGACTGACGAGTGGCCCAACAAATTTAATACCCTGCTGACAACAGGAGCTGGTACTCCAAAGCTCTGCAGGAGGCAGTTAGAGAACAGTTAAGTCAATAGGGAAAGTTTCCTCCTAATCCCCTTGCCATTTGATACTGGCTTATGGCTTCAGTAGCAGAAGACTCAGACCCCACATGAGGAAGTATTTGAACACAAACACAGCATTAAACCTGGGCTTATGGGCACATGCTCAAATCCAACAGACTTTTGAATGAACTGAGTGTTTCCTTGCACAGAGCTCCTGAGCTGAAGTCATGGGGGCTCTCCCTGCAAGAAACACAGCTCTTCTTGTGAGCAACACCAGTCCCTCACATCAAAAAATCCAGCCTATAATGGAAATACAAATTGAAATGCAACTCTTAGACTGCCTTGGAGAAAGAGAGAAAAATTTGCTCCAAATAGGTTCACAGATCCAAGATGGATTTCCCTGTACATGTATGCTCCTTGTGGAAGGAAGTAACCCACATCCAGAAGATATTTAAAACTGAAGTGGCCTGAGGGCAGATTTTGGTGCAATTACCACTACTTCTGGGGCTCAGTCAGTATTCCCAACTGGGTTAAATTTTCAAAAGGATTCAACACTTATCACCACCAGAGCTCTGGCCTCTTCTGGAAAGGTGGAATTGCCTCTGTATACTATAGGGTGATGGACAGCACTGGCCCAGACAGATGTAAGAGGTAACCAACAGCCTTTTGTTAAACTATTCTGGACCAAGACTTCCAGTTGTGATGGAGAACTCTCTCAGTCAAATAAAGCAGCATATGGAAAAGTCCCAGCACTGCATGTTCTCATAATTTTTGGAACACTAAATATTTGAGTCAGTAGATCTTAATCCATAAACACAGCTGGACTCAAGAAACAATGATGGCAACTTATTATAATTTAAACAATTGTGTAACAAAACAAACCAATGATAATCACTTTGGTTTTCTAAGGACAATAGACACAACCTTTTCACAAAGTTAACATGACGGTACATGTAATTACATAAAAAATAAACTTCCATATGCTAAGATAAATTATTCTCAGCTTTTAAAGAGTACTGTAGAGGAATGGAGAAAAGCTTTATGGTGCAAAGCCAGCATTTCATATAATGTACAGAGCTGGAATGGTAACTGCTAGCCAAAGGACATCCCCCTTCCCTTCTATCCTCTTCCAGAACATATTAGTTTAGTTGCTTTGTGACCAGAAACAAGTTCACCCTCAATGTAAGACCTTGTGCATGCAGTTTACATACAAGGAACTAGTGGCTGATCTCTGCTGTGATTAAGAAGAGCCACAAACTGGATAGGAACAGACCTGGCAGTCAACTAACATCTTAAATAAAGGGGTTTTAAGTTCTTTCCTGAAAGTTCACTTCCTTCTAATTTTCATTGCTGCTTTGCATTTTCACAAGTGTTTGCATTCAGCAGTATAACCTAGAAACAGAAGTAAACACAATATGGTACAAATCCACTTCAGAATTGTCATAAGCAGTGTGCTATTCTTATGTTTTTACCAGAGATACTGATTCAGCTAACTCCAAAACACAGCCAAGACAAAAACCATGCAAAATCTTTTTTTTTTTTTTTTTTAGCAAAATCCTGATTATGGCTATAAAGCCTTTATTACTTGCTAACAACATGAAAGAATTCCATGCTGTTCTTCAGTAAGTACTTCTAGGGGAGGGCAGAGAGAGAGGATGCTGTTATCTAGATTTATTGTCTCTCAGTCCACTTGCAGAGTGGGAAGAACAGCTGGAGAACAATTCTGCTTCACTAAACCCTCCAACCATCTTGAAATTTAGCTTCATTCCACGTCATTATTATGACACAAAGAGAACAGATCTGCAAGAGATTTAGGGGGAGGTGAGACAGTGACTGATGTGGTGGAGAACAGAAACTTCAATCTGATTTAATCAGAAAAGCAATTGCACCTTATCCATCTTCCAAGCCAACAACTCTGTCACAGAGCTGCCCCAAACCTGAGAGAACTTCCTGATGAGTATTTCAGGAAAACATATTACTCCACTGGCTTAATACTTTCCACAAATAGGAGACTTCAAACAGTAAACAAACTTTTAATCAAACTATTCTTGGCCATCTCTATTTATAGGACAAGTAGTTTTCCTAGTAGATATGTTTGCAAATGCAAGCTGGGACCTGACATGACAGCACAGCTCCAGCACTACCACCACCACCATGAAGTCAGATGCAGGAACATTTTCTCATCATTTCCTTCACAACAGATCCATGGTGAGGGCTCAAGGGAAAAGAACGGAAGCTGCTTGAACTTTAAGAGTGGGAATGTCAGAAGTACTCACCCTACTCCCACTGGGGTCAGCAGTAGTAGCAAAGTGGGCCAAAACTTCCAAAAATTGTTTGCCTTATTTGTATCAATTTCAGGAGTGAAGAGACTTGGGAGTGATCAAAATAAGTCTCCTTGCTGGCCAACAGTACCTCATCCCAGGTAGCCCCTTCTCTATTGCCCATCTAGGGTGGTGATGAGCTGCAGACCACTATTCCACTTCTGATCACCTTGGCACAGACCTGCAGTCATCCTACCTAAGGTACAAAAGAGCCATGCAGCACCTTGGACCCCTTTATTTGTCAGTGCAGAGGCAAAACATCTTCCATAAGGATCTTACACAGTGCCAGGATCTGCATGCCTACCTGTAGGCCCCTTAGCTACATTAGGACACCAAGACAACAGTCACTCAGCATCAGTGAAGTAAGTGCCAAAAGTTAAAGAATGCAGATACTAGAGACTTTTCTCCCTCTGCCACACAATAATAAACTTTTTTTCCATCTGTATCTTCAACAGATCTTGCAAGCATTGCGTCAGTTTTATGTGGACAGGAATACAGCAATGGGGATGTTGGGGATATCTTCACTAGGATCATATTCAGGTCAAGACTCAAAACAGGAATTAATTGGGCCACATTAGGTTCAAGGTTTGAGACAAAATGCTCTCAAGCCAGTCTTTCCTCACTTTGTGGTTTAAATGCTTAAGTCACCTAAACCCAGAGACAGGAGCAATTGCAAACAGTTCCAGTTGAACTTAACTTTTGGATTGCTCCCTTTCAATTCTTGCATTTCTCCTCCTTATTTAGTCTTCCCTCATTACCATTTTTGTGAATTACTCACATCAGAAAGAGTGAGTCACAAAAAAAGTACATAAATAGCTGTCTTAGTTAAAGTACAGAATCCCTCAGTATTTTCAGTCTGCTAAATAGCTGATTGTTGGGGCTCTCAATTTGTTATTTCCATAGAGTGCACCTAGCCAGCACCCAATGCAAATGAAGTTGGAGGGAGGGGATGACAATATGACAGGACACCTTTATTACTGAAGATAATCAAAACCAAAATAAAATTCCTCATGAAACTTAGTAAAAAGACTTCAAACTACATAAGAAAATGCAAAAGTAGTGAGCAATTACCAAGAAATCCAGGTAAATTTAAAAATCCCAGGTTGGGAATCTGAGGGGAAGCCAGTTTTAACTAATTCAGTTCATCCCCAGCACATTTGCAGTATTTTTTGTTGTTTTGGTTTTTTTCCCTTAAACAAATGACTTCTCCATATTTCTATTATTAAATAGGTCAACGAAGGCAATGAGCACAGTGTGATCCATGCCTTTGTAGCCCCCAAATCCTGCTTTGGCAACTCACCTCTGCTTAGCTGAGCCTTGACCCCATGCACAACTTTTTAGCAGCATGTTTTAAGCAGCCTGAAGTTGACCACGCAATTAGGAGTCCATTTGTATGTTATGAATTCATAGACAGGTCTTTGACCTCATAGAAGCAAACTTGGGAAGGCTGCAGGATGGTTCAACATGAGGACCACTTCATCTCCCATTTCTTTGGGCACTGCATTTACCTGACAAGGTCAATCTGCCCCCTCCCTCCATCAGCTGGTCAGGAATCACATCAGCCACACACCCTTTCCCATCAGCTCTGAGGACCACTTGTTATCTAGGACTTCTAGGATAAAAACCAGAGGTGGCAGGCTGCCCAGAGACGGAGATGGGATCTCAGTGCAGTGTCCGCAGTATCCAACATGATAGTGTTTTGACTTCAGAGAAGTCACTTGGAACAATTCCCTGAATGCCTTTTCCAATGTGATTTGCAGAGTGAGATAGAAGTCCATTGGAGATGAAAACTCAGAATTACCAAAGGAAAAAAAAAAATAAAATTTTTTAAGTTAAATTTTAAAAAGTCAACGAGACAACAAAATATGGAAAATTTGTTCCAGATGGCAGGAATATACGTGAAGAATTTCATTTAATCAGACTGGAGCAAGATGTTGTGATTCCAATGACAAATATCAGTTGCATACTTAAATTAACAGTCTTTCCTACTGTAACAGATGTAGAGCTCCCAGGAGCAGGAATGGTCTCAGTGCTTTTACTTTAAGTGCAAGCACAGTATGTATGGAGCTGACAGCCTTTTTATTATTCTCCTGAAGAAAAGCAACAGTTTATCAGGACACTCTGCAAGAACACGTCCCTTTTGAAACCAGCTTGACTTGTAAATAAGTATGATGGGCTGAGAGAAAGAAGGTACTCTAGAAAAACATGAAGATTTCAGCTCCTATAATCATATTCACATTCAGCAAGTCCCCAGTGCTCTGGTCCTCACATAGATCTCTACACAGTGACATATCTCTGGAACATCCAAGACAGAACACACCACCCAACTCTCCTCAAGTAGATGGGCATGGTGTATAAGGTCAAACAGCACTGAGGTTCCAGTTGGAAGGGAAATCTCTTATTCCATCAAGGTTTTCCCCATACTGCAGTCATTTAGCCTTCCAGAAAATATAATTGTTCCAAGATGACACTTATACATATATCTGTTATGCAAGCAGCATCCCCATAATGAGACAAATCATGTTCCAACCTACTTCCTTAGTGACTTCATTCATGAAAGCCTGAGGATGTAACAGAGACCATCTAGCACACGAACAGGTCAGTATCAGGACCATGGCACCAATCTTCTACATTTCAAATTAAAATCTTTCCATCTTTGTGGCCATAGCCTCTCTCATATACTGCATTAAAAAGCAGGTTATTTATTTGCAGGGGAGTTTTCAGTAGAAGTTGAACTCCAGTTTATACCTGAAGTGCACAAAGTTAAAAACGTGGAGAATTTCAGTTACCTCCCAAACATTGCAAATGCAAATTATCTTTTTGCATAGCTTCATCCTGCAGCTGTACTCTGAAGCGAGATATATCCATACAGGTATGTATGTTAGTTATTACCAGTGTAACTGTAAAATAAAGCCTTTTGTTTGGTGACTGTTTCTAACAAGTGAAGCATGATGAGCTTTAGTTTGCCAGCTGCACATTTTACTTTCCCATATCCCCAAACAGATATTTCAAATAGCCTGTTTATCAGATGTGTATCTAACTCATATTCCACTGTGAGGTCTAAAAAGGAATTTCCATTGTTACAAATGTCCCCCTGGTGGGACATTACCGTCTGTTCTGATCATTGTAAAGGGTCCCTCTTCCCTTCTAGTCCAAAACCCACTGAAGCATTTCTTTAATGACTATAAAGCAAAGGCCTAGAAGGTTTTCCTGCCTTAATTTATACACAAATATATTACCAATTAAAAGGTAACTCTGAAGAACAGAACTGATAATGAAATGCCTTCTGCAACCTGAACTGTAGCATTGCTACCATGACATAATAATTAGATAATCTACCCTATAATTTGTCTCAATTTGCACTGGCACACTAGAAGCTTCTGTCTACATGATTTCTCATTGAAAACTGCAATAGAGGAAAATAAAACAAAAAGAGATACACCCATTCCATGCATCATCTTTTCCCTCTTCTCTCTACCTCCACTGTAAACCTGGAATACGTCTCCACTAAAACAAATGGAGCTGTACTCCAGACCAACTATGAAAGCAGGATTTGTCTCACTCAGTACCACCAAAATACAACAAACTCATGCACTAAAAAATGGCTTCTTTTTGCTGCCAGCCTCCTGCCTACGCTCCTACTCCACTGCCAGGTTTACCTCAGTGAAGCTAGCAGCAAACAACTCTTCTGAACAGACATCCTTTCCTTTCTCACTTCAGTGTAACACCAGCCCCACTTTCAAAGTGTTTGTGCTAAGTTTGTAAAGTCCCTAATCATTTCTCTTAGTATTTAAAGTAACAAAAGTAGATCCTTTTCTTGCTCAGCTGGATGGAACCTCCATGCATCAGGAACACGGGGTGAAGGCGAGTTTCAAGGCAATGCCCTCGTATGACTTTAATGCAAATTTCTATTCATCAGGAATCAAGTATTTTGCTACCACACCTGTGCAGCCAGATGTCATACGAAGGTAATTCAAGCCATTAAAAAGACATTTTAGAATTTGTATAGCTAAAAAAGGCAGGGAGACAAAAAGTGATAGCTGTCCTTTTCCAATTAGTTCAACACTGACAAAATACATCTTCACCTTTTCAGGAGTTATATTTACCCCTATGCACCAGATTTGTGATACCCCATTTCCCAGATCAAGCTCCATTATGACAGCTTCCACAAGATGAAATCCACCACTATCTAAAAAACAAGTACAGAGCATACAATTCATAGCAACCATTTTGGCAAAATGTTAGCCTTCAGCACTTCTCTTTAAACAAACAAGAAAGGAAATGAGATGACCTTTAAATTGCTTCTTGACATGTATTAAATCTACAGAAATTAGGGAGATTCTCTGGAAAGAGATGTATAATTTTAGTACTCACAGCATATTCTTAGCATCTGCTAAGAGTGTTTTGTATACTAAAAGAATACTGTCTGAAGTAAACACCAGGGATTTTATCAGCCTCTGAAAATCTAGGGTTTAGGTTAAAGGGCAGGAGAAGTAGTAGGTGAATGGGTTGAAGCAAGTAGGAGATAAACACCTCAAGTTAATCAAAGCTTGCATCAACAGGGTAACACCCTTTTATTACCTCTATCATCTTCCCCTTTATAGCAGTGCTTGGAGGTTCATTAGCAAATTCCTCCTTCATCCACCCATTCTGTCCCTAAGACACAGAGAATAAGGAGCAAGTGACAAGAATCTGATCTGTAAGCTGCACAGGTGGACTGGAGCAGATGTCCAAATCAGAACACCAAGCCAGGGTGAGTGTCACTCTTCCCACATCCTGTGTCCAAAAAGAAGCTGGGTGACACAGGAGCAACAAGTGTCAAAGAAAGACAGGCAGCCCACCTAGTGCCTAGAGAGGACACCAAGAGACCTTTTGCATCTCTAGGGTGCTTAAATTGAAGCATGCACTTAGTCAATTAGCAGAGGATTTCCTGAAGACCTCTGCTTGGTGTAAGCAGCCCATCCCAAGTAGGAGATGTGTTTCATTGGGAGGGAGAGGATTGCAGCAGTTCTTTCAGCCTAAATGCAAAGAATGATTTTTTTTATTTTTTTTTTTTCCCCCCCTGTTTCACCAAAGTGAATATGGTGATTTTCCTTTCCATCCACAGAACTTGGATGCAGTCTGTTGTCATTGCACCCAAATTATTTCCTGATATGAGGGATATTTTACACTGCCAACCATGTTGATCTGTGAACATTAGCAGCAAAGGGCAAGTTGTGTTCAGGACAAAACACATTACAGAATCACAGAATTGTCAAGGCTGGAAAAGCCTTCTGAGATCATCAAGTCCAGCCTATGCCCTCACACCACCACATCAGCTGGACCATGGCACTGAGTGCCACATCAGCCTTTCCTTAAACACCTCCAGGGATGGTGACTCCACCACTGCCCTGGGCAGTCCATTCCAATGCCCTGTCCTACAGGGACAAGGGCAACTGGGTTTACATGGCTTCTTGTCTCAATAAACTCTGTAGTGTCTTTTATAGTCACTTCAAAAGATATTTGTGCCCTTATCAAATATCCTGGGGAGCTTGAGTACCAATGGGTTCTTATTACCTTACCTAAATGTCTGAAAGGCCAAGATTGTAATTTCTGTCTATATACTGGTACAGATCTCAAGACATAGTACTTCTGAAAGAATCCTTTATTCATGATTTGCAGACATACCCTACGCTTAAAAAACATTATTTATCTGTATTATGTATTATTCACCACTCATTTAAATTGCTTAGAAAGGCTGGTGTTACCATCCAAGAGAACTGGCAATAGGCACACAAAAGAACACAACTTGGTATTTTCAGAGAAGGCAGGAGCATGGACCACCCCTTGCAAGGCAGCTCAGCCACTGCCATGCTGCAGAAGAGCACAGCTCCACATTGGTGAGAGGTGATGAGGCAGAGGAGCCACTGCTGCTTTTATACAAGACATGAGTGGAAGCAATAGATCAAACCCACATCTTCAACTCCTGTAGTAAACACAGAGCACATTAGGAGAAGCTGCTGGCAAGCCCAGCACCTGTGAAACACATGAATGTGCTCATGACCCCATCTGTAGGCATCCCAACAGCTTCTCTGAGATGTCAAACAGGGGGACATCCTAGGTAATGAATGGGAGCCCAGCTGCCCCCAGATGAGGGATTTCCCTTTGTGCACCAGTCCCTACGTTACTGCAGTAGCATCTGGCAGTGATGCTCTTGTTAAGGCTGCTATTTATAAACCTGGTTGTTCATTCAGGGACTGCTCTTGGCACACGAGGCCTCAGAAGAGCTGGAGTGATCTGGTTAACAAAACACCCAGCAAGCTGGGAAATCAAGTCTGCTTTTGATTTATAATGCAGCAAACTAAAATTACGATTTGCCAGGCTCATTTTGACATTCTCATAATTCAACTACAGTTTTGATTATTAAAAAAAATAATAATTAAAAACCCACCAAGTTTAATTACCATAATTATAGAAATACTCAGAGTGAAAAGGACTTGAAAATAATGAGGTAAATTCACACAGCTCGAAGTTCAATTCACAGGGTGTTCAGTTTGCAAGACAAGTCTGGGCAAAGAAAAACCCTGCTGGCACCACTGCAGCAGAAGAGGAGAATTCACCTCGTCTGTAGGTTTTATTACAAACCTATTGCACCCTCTTGTGCCGAGATGTCAGAATTACTTTGGCTTGGCTGGCTGAACACTAACTCTCTGCAGCACTTGACCTTCAAAATCAGCTCTCCTGCAGCAGGATCTGGCAAACATGCAGCATCATAGTACCTATATGTTGAGGGCTGCTAGAAGTGTCCAAATGATGAAATAATTCTCTGTGCAACACTGAATATTACTAATTTATAAGCTTTAGTAGTTCCTCTGGATCCTTATTTTGCATTTGTGACCTGAGATTTTTGTTGAACTCAAACAGTGCCAGAAACTTCTCAGAATCACTTGATAGATACAGCACCTCACAAACCTGCCTGGCCAGATGGAGCTGAGCTGCACCTTTTCAGGGTTCCTAGGAGGGAAATGCACTAAATAGCTATAAACACTGAGCAGATCCCTTTAAAACATGAATATTTATTTTCCTGCATTGGTTAAGGCCTCAGGTGGGGTTACCACATGCATTTGCATTTTAAGCAAAGCACACAACCAGAGACAGATCAGAAGAAACAAGAATGTCTAGAAAACAGTGAGAGACAAGTCCAGCAATCAAGGAGTGTCCTGCCCAGGAAAGAGCAATGACTTCCCCTCCATCTTCAACTACGTAACAACTAGGAACTAAACCAATTCTTTCTCTCCTGCTTGATAGGACAAGGACTAACAACTCTAATTTGAACCATGGGAGATCAAGGTGAAATCTTCGGAATACAACAATCTCCACAATCAATCTGTTAAAGTACCCCCCTCTTCGCAAATTAAAAACTGATTAGGCAAGTCTGTCAGGAATAATGTAGGTAGAACAGATCCTGCCTTGAAGCAGGAGGCTGAATTAAATGATTTCTTGAGGTGTCTTGCAGGTTTGTTGCTATTGTGCTCTGCAATTGTTCTCTCCAATTAACATCAAGGCTTCTTTTCATAGTACCAGGCACAAGCTTGTCTAACAGCTAAACACAAAAGTTGTTCTTTGGCAATCCCCAGCACTGTGTCGATCTCCTGCTGTTAACACCAGCAGCAATACTTATTTGCAGTTCCTGATCACTGTGAAAACAAAACATTCCTAAACATTTCACTGTTTTAACTGCAAATTTGAGTCTGGGTTAAAGCTGGTTCTGCTACCATGGAAAGTATTTTGGGTATCAAAATGCACAGACACAAGTGCCCAAAACAAAACCCAAACAAACAAAAGGAAAAAAAGATTAAAAAAAAAAAAGATCACCTTCTTTTAGCAGGGATAACCTTCCCTATATCATCTTCTCATGCAAGCATCATGCTGCTGCAGTAGAAGTGTGTGTGGGATCTGATAGCATTTGCTGATGGGGCTGTTTCCAAAGCTCAGGGCTGGGTAGGATGGGGCTGTAACAATTGAAACTAAATTACATTCTAATCCATCAATCAAAGCACTTGCAATTACCATTTCAAGGCAGGTGAAACAATAACAAATAATGAACAAAGAGATATTTCAAGTCTTTGCTCATGTACTCTGTATTTACCACAGAAACTGCTAAGTGGATACATTTTACCCAAAGCCAAGGTGATTGGCTGTGATAGCCCCAGTTAACCAAGTCTGAGGAAAAAAAGAGCGTAATCTCCTGTATTGTGAAGCAGTAGCTCAAACTTCTTCCAGCGCACAGCCAATGTAGCCTTTTAAATCTAAGCAAAGGCTGTGAATGGGAGAATAGAATGCACATATGAACTAGGCCAGTTTGAATGTTGGCTTACAAACAGTGCTGACTCTTGAACCCCTCAGTATGGGTTAAAAAACTATATAGCAAGTCATAAACACCTCATTTTACATGGTTTTATACTACAGAAGATGAAGCTCTCCACATTGAACACTTGACAAGATGTACATAAAAATTGATGTTACAGACCTAGTTTGTCAAAGTGCTTGGGTTTGGGTGGATTTTTTTCTTTGTATTAGTATTACTAGTCAGGTTCCTCCCCCATTCCACAGGTTTCTCCTCCATAAGACAGTTACCTGCATACTGATGACAGGTTCCTCTAGAAATTTCTTAGCAACTCCTCAGAAGTGGTCACAAACCACAGATTAAAACCAGTGGTTGCAGTAAGTTCCTGGTATGCTTTTTTTCTCTCAGCCCATCTAACCCCTGGGCCATCTTTTGCAAACCAACCATCTTTTACATTCAAACTGCCTCTTAGCAGCTCGAGAGATCCATAGGCCAGAAGGATGAGGTATTATCCACAGCCAGCACCACAGAGGCCTTTCAATATTAGCAGTAAAACCACAAACTAGGGTCTGAAGTCAACAGAGGGGCAACACAGAGGAGAGGCTGAAGCACCCATCTCCCTGGGCAATCAGCATTTCTACCCTCAGACTCCTAGAAAGAAATCTCAGCACATCAGGATGGGTGAGCAATGAGTCTAAAACCAACTTGTGACTAAGGCTCTGAGAAGAGAGCGGATCCCTTGGGGGAAACTTATGTTGACAAAACTTGGCCCTATTTCTACTTTCAGGTGCATTGAAAGGGCAAAGGTTGCTGCCTGCACCATTGAGCTGCTGTTGCCTAACCCCACACCACAACACGTTTTCAACAGCAAAGTTTACTTTGCAGGAATGATGATTTATCCAAATTCTGCTTTTGTTATTGAATAGAAACAGCCTTAACTAGCAGTGAGATTTTGTCTGGATAGGTACAGAAACCTAGCATTATTCATCCCCCAGTCCTCCCAGCTCAACCTGCTATTAACACATACACTAAATCCCTGTCAACAGTACTGGAAGCCCTGTAAGTAAACTGAAAACAACACTGGCCCTTTTGGATGAGCTGATGGAGGAGGAGTTTTTGCCTGCAGAAGAGAAAGGAGAGGAGAACCAGCTAAGCCTCAGGCTCCAAGGAACCCATGGCTGAATAATTTCTAGGCTTCTATCCTCCACTTCTCCTCTTGGAGCATTAAGTTCACACTGCTTTGGATGTGGCAACAGTGATGCCCCATCTAGCAGGAACAGAGCTCCTGTGCTGACAAGCAGCTGGTCAGGACCCAGATATATCCATGCTGCAGCCCCCACATAAGCTGTTTGCCTTGGCCAGAGCTGCAAGGCAGCAGCTGAGCTCAACAAATTGCATTTTGAGCACAGCACCATTGCAGCCGGGCTTCTTTGCTGGCAATGTGACTCATGCTACAAAGGTCACCTTCTTCTCCATCCCCTGAGCCAAAGAGGGAAAGAAAAGGGAAAAGGAGGAGTAGAAAGAAAGGAAAGCTGATTCTCATCACAGCTGAAAGCTCCAGCTCTAAACTGCAAACCCCTTTGCTCCTTGGAAAGCTGACTCCCAAATCCCTAGGTGTTTCATTATTTTTACCACTCCCTTGCAGAGTTTTTCTCAGGTAATTGTTCCCACATAGCAGCTGCTTCAATTTGAGCCAGCTTCCTCCTTCACTGCCAGGTTTTTCAGCATAAGCAAGATGATGGCTTTGCTTTGGCTCCCTCATTCCCTGCACAAGCAATAAAAACTCTGAGAGGCAAATAAGCAAGTTTGTGCAGGGACAAATCTCATACCATGTTAGAATGGGAACCAACATCCCCAGGGGAAGCTATGTTGTCTGCAACACTGAGAAACAGACTAAGCACAAAAACAGAAATAACCTTCTACCAGCCAGATAATAAGACCAGACAATGATGGACTTGCCTTTAGACCCCATCCTGCTCATACACATGCTAGTAAAATATTATTCCACCTCCAGGAAGAACACAGGTACTATCATTCCCACATCACTGCTGATAAAGCAGTGGTTTTCAGAGAATTCACCATTCCTTCTATGAACAGCAGTCAAAAGGAGCAATGAGAACTTGCATCTTAGATCCTGGTTAGGTCATTGTAACCCTCACAAGACAAGTGAGAAATCATGAGCTCATCCCTTGGCAGAAAGAGACTGACTGTAGCTTGCAATATTCTAAGTAATTTGTGTAATTTAATGCTGAAGTTCTCAGCCAGGGTAAATCAGAGCAATGTCAGTTTTGCTCTATTAGAGCAGCTGGGTCAGCCTGTTAATAAAGAGTCTGACTCTTGTTAAATTTCCTTCTGTTCACCTTGAAGAAGGCCTGTTTAAAACTAGATACTGTTTGTAGGTCACTCTGCCAGCTAATTGTTACCTGGCCAGTGCTGTAAAAGGCAAAATGCTCTCCATCACAGTTTTGTCTGATTGGATTCATGTAAATGAAGGGGAAAAAAAAAACAACAAACCATAACAAAACACCAAAAACAAACACCACACACCACCACCACCAGATAGATCAAGTTAGGATTCACCCATTCATATAGATAATCATTAATTTCAGCAAGTAATTATGAAAAAAGTAATTCAATTGCTAGCTTTTTCCAGATATCTCCAGCTTTTCCCTAGAAGAGAGATTTAATAGCAGGCAGGAACCCTTTTCATGGCTTGCTTTTTAAGCAATAAGTAGTACTAGAGAAGAAATTACAGTAGAGCACCAACAGCAGACCAGACTAAGAACACTGTTTATTCAAAAAGGGGAAGAGGAAGGAAAGACACAGAGCAACACATCATGCTGGCCCATGAATAAATGCCTGTCTGCATTAAGGCAACATAGTTCCTACTCAAAGGCAACAGACCGGTCTGAAAACTCAGCATCTGATCTTGGTCCAAACATGCCCATGATGTTACCCAAGTCTGAGTGCACACCACTGAATTTGGACTTTGGGCCTCATTGTTTTTTCCCAAACCTCCTTGCTCAAACACATTGCCATGGAAGTCAGAAAGGTTGTTCTCTGACACAGGACCCAAGAAAGCCCTCTGCTTCCTTCCTCCCAGACTAGGTTCTGAGGGGACCACAGAACCATTGAATTTTCAGGGTTGGAAGGGACATTTAAGATCATCCAGTTCCAACTCCCCTGCCATGGGCAGGGACATCTCCCACTAGATTAGGTTACTTAGAGCCCTGTCCAGCCTGGCCTTAAAAGCTTCCAGGGATGGGGCCTCCACCACCTCCCTGCACAACCTGTTCCAGTGTCTCACCACCCTCATGGTGAAGAACCTCTTCCTAACTTTCAATCTAAATCTCCCCTCCTCTAGTTTGAATCCATTCCCCCTAGTCCTATCACTATCTGACATCCTAAAAAGTCCATCTTGAGCTTTCTTGTAGCCCCCTTCTGACACTGGAAAGCTACAATAAGGTCTCCTCAGAGCCTTCTCCTCTCCAGACTGAATAACCCTAACTCTCTCAGCCTCTCTTCACGACCACACTCTGGATAGATCTCTTCCAGCAGCTTTAGAATCACCTCCCAGTAGAGGGAAGATTCTTCCCACCCCTGCCACCAATCCTACACCAGCAGTGCTTCAACTGTAGCACAATCACCTCATCTTGCACACAGAAGTACCAGGTCCAAAGGTTTTATACTGAGCCTGAGGCTTCCAGCCATGACCCCCAGCCACACTGTGCCTCTAAGTGATTTGCTTTTGTAGATCTGCTCTGAAACTAAATAGGTGGCAAAGGAATAGGTGGCCTCTTAATATCTCTGGGTACTTTCAGAGAAGATGAGGTGAAAGTCCAAATCCAGGCTGATGTTCCCTCTCTACAAGAAGCAGGCCTGCCATAAATAAGGCTGTGTGCAAGTTGTTGTCCCTTCTATGCTGCTCTGCTCAGCCACTTACTGCCAATATGTTCCTCATTAGCACTCTGGGAATCTGTGAGTGCAGAAGGCACTCTGTGCAGCCCCCTTTTTATTCTATTCTCAAACATATGGGAACACTTTAAAAGTATGAGCCTTGGGACCTGTGCAAGGGTGACAAGTGATAAGCTGAGGAGAGGAGACCAGAGCCAGCCCCTGACAAATTTGAACCATTCAGTTTACATCCACAACAACCAAAAAATAGAAAAAAATAAACATGCTAAACAAACCTAGTTCTTTTCAGAAAGGAGATTACATGTGTAATGAAAAAATTACAGGTACAGGGAGTCTGGTGTACTAAAGGTAGTTAAAATTAAGAGCCTTCAGTTTGTTTTCCATGATTAATGAAATTTCCCCTACATGAAACTGTCAACATTTCCATCCCCATCAGAGCCTATTTGAGAGCTCCCTACTTCTTTAATTTATGGAAAATGGAATTTTAAGACTTTGTAACAACTCCATAACTTACTGTGACCAGGTGACCCCTCTACCATCTCCCTCATGAGGCAGGGCTGAAAAATAGGGGATAAGAGGGGTGTTACTTTCATACCTCCTACCTGGGACAGGATTTTCCTCAGAGAGCCATTGGAGCAAGAGGCAAGAGCGATGTCACAAAGCAGAGCACAAATTCTGACCTGATTCTTTGAGAAGAAGGTGACATCCCTATACCTGTTGGGCCTCATAGACTATAGGGATGACCAACCCTTCCCCATAACTGAACAGAAGTGAATGAAACCATTGAGCACTAGCACTAAACAAAATAGAAAACATTCATTCATGCCAACCCCACAGGCCTTCAAGTGTTAAATCTGTTGTAAGAAATATTTGTGCATGTGCTTTCATGCCAGTGGAAACATAAGAAAAAGCCTAAACTCTGCACTGGCACAGCAGGTTCAGCTTTGATCTCTCAGGAGGTTCATTTCCTTCGTTAAAGCTTTTCTTAAAATTCACTTTTATGAACCCTTTTAATTTCCCCCTTGCACTACCTCCCCCCATAAAAGTCTTTTTTAGATTCATTCAACAAAGGGGCAGGGTGAGGGAGGAGAATCTCATGTAATTGCCACTAAATGTTACCTGAAGCTGTTAGTCATGTACAGGGATGCTGGAGCTGTTCATTGTGTGAGAGACAGGAACTGAAGGAGGGAAAAACCCCACTAAGGCTGTAATAAACCATAAAAAGGAACACAAGGAGAAGAGAGGGGAACAGAACCACAAAGCACCAACAAAGGGAAAGGAAAGGCAGCACAGGGAACATCAGGAAGAGCTCCAGCAGGACTTGGGTGGACATTGCTGGAAAACAAGCAGAGTACTTACAACCCATGGTCTCACCTCTGTTTCATCTCTGCCAGTGCTGGATAGCTAATCAAACCACAGCTTCTCCCCCTTTCAGATGTCTGCTCTGTAAACAGTATGATGATAAAACCCCTTCCTCTTTAGTGGGGATGGGAAGCTGAAAAATCCCAGATTTTTAAAATTTTTTAAATTACAGTTTAAAAGGGGTTTAACATCCCACTGCTCGAGCTGTAGTACCAAGCTGATTACTGCATTTATGGCTGTAAGGAGAGGCATGGAACAGAGGGACACTCTTTGGAAGGTCTTCTCTTCTGACTGCAGGAGCAAGAATTTGAGCTCTGCATCTATTTCTGATGGACTGCTTGCAAAAAAAAAAAAAAATTCACATATACATCAACTCATCTGACCTGTATGCAAGTGACAAGGAACAGTGGTGAGTTCACTTCTCCAAATGGAGACCTCGGTCCTTCTCAAGAGTGTACCAGCATACCCTGCAAAACCTTTTAATAGCAAGGGATGGGAAGGTATTGCCTGGGTTGCTGAATACAGTTCCTCACTATTGTAACCTACTTGAAAGTATAATTCTATTCACAAAAAGCAACTTCATTTTAAGAGGAGTTTGTGGCTTTACCCCCATTCCTATTAAAAGCTTAGCTTCTTATGATTAGCCAGTTACTTGGAGTAGTTTAAACAATGAAACAATCAGAGCAAATTGTAAGACTATTCACCAGATCACTCATGTAGATGAACTTGCTTAAGTCCTTGGAAGCAGATACTGTTCTTAATTCAAATTCTTAATAAGAAAACTGTGTCCAGATTCCTGCTTGGGCTGTAGTGAAATCTCAGGGGCTGTGTCCTCTGACACAAAGGAACAATCCCCATTTCACTCTCTCAGCTTGCTTCTACTAAAGAAAGAAGTTGCCATTTCTAGACAATTTCCAGGGCACAGATTCTGACCTCAGACAAAGGACTTTGAAACATGAATCCACACAAGGAAGGCTACTCAGTTATTCTAGCTTCAAGCCTGGCATGGCAGACACAAGGTTCTGCCCTTTTTTATTTCTGATATTCACTGAACTCACTGCAACTGGATTTAACAGGACTCGGCTGCTAGAGCTCACTGTATTTTTTAATGTTGGAAGCACAGGTTTCAGCTTTACCGCTACATCAACCCTGGGCCTCCCCTCCACCCAAACTCAATTTCAGTTATATTTAACAAATCTAGGTGGATGGGCAGCATGAAGTCAGATGAAGTTCAGCCCAGACAAATGCAAGGTAATGCACTTAAGGATAATTTCAACTATGCAGAAAAAACAGAATGCTTTTGTGAGATAATCATCTGATGTGCAGAGAGAGGTTTGGAACTGAAAAGTGTAATAGAAAGAAATGGCAAATCATTCCTTGGGAAGCTGTTCACTCCAGCTCACAGTAAGCTGAGCCCAACCTAACTCTTGCAGCACTGCAGCAACAGAAAAGCTCTGAGACATCACAGGGGTACTTTAATGAAGTTTGTGTCTGGCAGAGTACAGGAAAGGAGGCCTGAAAGAGCAGCTCTTTGTGCAACTTTGAGTAAGAGCAAGCTGGGGTATTCTGGATACCCAGCTGCAAACCCCAGGGTAGGGAAGTTTCTTCCCCCAAAAAAACTCATGTTTTAGCTCAGCTCTCTAGTAGTTAAGAAGCTCTACACAGGCACAGGTGAACAAAACCCAGAATATGCTAAATATCAATGTCATATGCAATATATCATTGTATAAGATTGGATTCCACAATGAGATCTTGGTGCTGCCTCTGCACACAAGCTCACCTTACACAACAGCACAAGAGAGACACAAACCCTCTGTGTGCTGGTGAGACAAGCCAGGGTGTGCACAGACACACAAGTACTACTCCAGCAATACAAAAGCTAACCAGAACCTCAAGTTCTCTAGATACCATCTAGATTTCCGGGAAAGCAGAAGCAACCTCAGCCTCTCCCAGCAAACACTCCTGTTCCTCATCACCACCAGCCTGTGTCCACACCCCAGGGGAGAAGCTACATCACCAGCTCATACCTATACTACTGGAAGATGGAGAACAAGCCTGTCCTCTTGCTCCCAATCTAGTGCCCTAAGCACCATGGTATTCCCCTCCATACACCTTAGGAAGCCAAAAAGCAACAGCACAGACGTGGGAAATGCAGCAACACGTGGTCAGGATTTTGCCAGCCTTCCCAAACTGCCTGGTATCACCCCACCAGGAAAAGGAGGGATCTCAGACCCAAGGAGCACCTCCCAGGCTGGACCGTGGGCAGGGAGTAGATTTGGTGAAGTGTGGGGCCATCTGATGGCAGAAGTGGGCAGCCTGTTCAGGCCTGGTTTGCTCCATTCATCTTCAGTAATTGAATGTATGCCCTAGGGGAGTGCACTGTGCAGGAGAGGAAGGAAAGGGGAACAGTATTTATATTTGTCTTCTCAGATTTAGTTTGTCCTTATCTCTAGCTATTTTGAATGTCATGGGGAGTTAATGAAGACATGTTGTGCATCTGCAACACATGGAACAACTTCTTTCCTGTCTCAGTAAATACACTTTCTTACTTACGTTAGCAGTTACAAGGAAAGAACAGACACAAAAATGGAAGAGAGATAAAAGGAAAGTAGAAAGAGATAAGACAATAGAAGAAAAGAAGGAGGAAAATTTCATTTCAGCTCTCCAAGTTGCATCACACAGCATATTGTAGCCCCTTCACCATGTCTCTCCTGTTTGGCTATGTCAGTCCTGGAAGAACTGACCTGATGCAATTGGGATGGCACAGAAACAGCCTCTGAAACACCTCATTAAAGATCACTTTGCTCCACAGTCCACTCCCCACTAGAAATGCAAGACAGGGTTGAAGGAACATAGCATAGAGATACAGCACCCTCCCCAGTGGCAAGTGGCATATCCCCAAGCCCTTATCTCCCCTTCAGAAACTGGGAAGGAGAGTTAGATATTTTGCTTTCATTGCTATTGCTGTTCTGCAGACAGCATACTGAGGCAGACAACAAACAGGCTCAGATCTAAGATGTCTTAAAATAATCCCTAGTATCAACAGCATTTCCAAGAAAAGAGGCAAGACAGTGGCAGAGGCCTTTTCCTCAGGATATTCCCTTTCTCAGTTCTCCTCTCTCCCTGCTGGGAAAGCCAAGAGTACAGACTTTTCCTTAGTCATAGAGCTGTTGGTTTAGAAATTAAGTTCTTCCCTTTCCTGGTACTTTCTATCCTCTCTCTTTCCCTGAGGCAGGGTCTGGCACACCTTAGATGTTCTGGTTTGGCCTAAAGCTTTATTTAGACTGCTTCTCGGTTTGGGGATTCTCTGTTTATGTCATTGGAGGGTGTTAATGAGGGTAGAATGGTTTCCAGATCCACATCAGCTGACTGGATTTCCTGTATCCATGCCATCTATAAAAACAGAAATGTTCTCCTCTCCTTATACACAAAGATAAATGCATTAAGGCTGAATCTCCCAGGGCAGGAGTACAGGAGAGGTCTGGACTTCTGGCCAAGTGAAACCCAGCAAGCTCTGGAATGAGGTAGAGAGATACCATTTTTAATACAGAGGCTCAGCTGAAGACATGAAAGAGCTCATCACTCTGTGGAGTAGACAGAAGATTTTGACATTTGAAAAGAGCACACCAAGGAATTTCTGGCACTCTCAGATGCATCTGGCACAGGCTACCCTCAGAGACACACGAATATGCAAGCTCAGACCCTGGCTGGTATTACATTTCAAGTCAAGTTTCTCTGGAATCTCCACATGCCAGCACAGAAAACTAATCCAGATGCTTCTCAATTATGCAAAGAGGCAGAGAGCAAGAGGTGCTTGGGAGATGGGACACCTGGGGACCAGTTCCTGGGTGTGCAACAGGTTTGCTGGTAGCCTGGGGTCTGTAAGCAAGAAGGGATTATTCCTTGAAAGCCTGATACCAATTTGATAAGAAATTCCCTGTCTGAAGTGAGCTATACACAACAAAGTGGAACTGAAAATCTGATGTCTCAGTCAAGGCTGCTGTCCTGTTGCACCTTGGCTCATCAGGTTCACACAAAAAACCCTAACCCTATCTGGGCACTGGCATGCAGAGGTGAACACAGGGCTGAATCAGCTATATGTTTTGACTATGTTCTTCCCATTTAACAACTAAATGTTGCCCAGACTCTTAGGAAGTCACAGCTAGCAGTACAGCCAGGAATTTTATTTTTCTAATACACCAGCACAAAAATCACTCTCAAGTGAAAATGGGCTAAAACATCAGAGTTGGGCTGGGTGAAGTAACATCAGCAGGCAGCTTTTAAATATTCACCAAGAAAAAAAGCCTAAGAGGGAGGGAGGGTAAAGTGAGCAGGAGCAGCAAGGAGTGAAGTACCTTACCCAGTGATTTGCATTCAGAATTAGTAAGTTTATTGGGTTACCCCCAAAAGGGGTGATTAATTCAACAAAATTCATTCATTAATTCAACAAAACATGTCAGCTCATTGCATCTGGTGTGCAAGGAAGAGGAGCTGTAGACTTTTTAATCAGGAGCAAGAGTAGACATACACAATTTACCCTCTTCTAGCAGGAATAGTGTCCCTCAGGCTCAAACATAGCAATCAGTCCAAGTTGTTCCTTTGATAAAATTAGTCTTGTCTCAAGAAGGGAGGAAGATGCAGCAGAACTGGAATAGCAGCAAGTAGACAATTTATGAGACCTCAGGAGCACACCAAATCATGGGTACTCCCATACAGCAGCATGCATCCCAGCTACACACAGAACCAGGACACTTCTCTTTCCTCTTCCTGTGCCAAGTGTTCCTGTATTATTTGGGGGTCCACCTGGCCTTTACCAACCAAAGTCACCACACAAGTGTGGGAACACCTGAGGGAGTGACACCACACACCCAGATAGGGCTGTTTTATCCTCCAGGACCATCTGTTCCATGACCAAGCATCAGCTCTAGCCTCTGATTCTGATACGTGCGTGTGTGTGTGTGTGTATATACATATATATATATATATCTCAGATATAACATATCTGATAACTTCTTAGCTCCCAGACAGGCTTGATAGCACAGACTACTTAATGTCAAGCATCTAACTTAGTCACAGGGAGAATGAGAATGTTCCCCTTTAGAAGTTTCTCCTCTGCTCCAGCTCACTAAAACAAAAAAAAAAACTCGTTGGTTTCTTTTGTGTAAATAAAAATGCTTCCTACAACAGGCACCTTACACAGCTACAGTACTGCAAAGGATACAAAACATTAGGGGTCCAAGTCAGTTGAATTTTCTTTGTAACAACATTAAGCTATCCATACCCCAAAGCTGACCCTGCATCTTACAGGAGCATCTTACACGTGGCATCTACTATTGCCAAACAGGCTGCAAAGTTGCAGGCACTGCTCAGCAGCAGTGTTGCTGATTGCCTGGGGAAAAGGACACCAGAGCTGGCTCTTGAGTAAGTGAAAGGGCCCCATTTGTGTCTGGAACCAATCCAGTCACCAGTTGGGTGTTTCTGAGGAATTTTGGTTTGTGATGGCATAAATACTGCAGTGCCAAGATTTTCAAGGGCTGCAATCCTTGATGTGTTCAGAACTGCAACTTGAACTGGAAAAATGAATGGTGATGCTCACATTATGCCAACGCCCTGTTTAGCATATGACAACTATTTACCTCAATTAAAAGGAGCAATTTGCTACAAAATATTCTTAAAGTCACAAAGCTGGAGAAGGGTAGCTCTGCTGGCCAGAATCCAAAAGCACTCCATTACAAACAATCTTTCACTAATACAGGACTATACTAATCCACATACATGGAGTTTCATAACCTTAACCCACAGGTTCCATCCCAACAAATTAGAATTCATAAACTCAGCTCCTTCAGATTCCAATGCCGTACATGAAATTCACTGTCTCTTTTACCTGGCCATTAAAGCATTTCATTGTTACATACCATTGATTTATTTTCTAAAGTAATTAAGAGCATGAAAGACAGGAATGAGTCTCATTAGCTCCCTCAAGAACAGACACTCTGCAGCTCTTTCATGAGTCCTTCCAAAGAGCAACACCTCACTGGATGCACGCAAAAGAGCAGAGGGTTATTTGTGGCAAACAGATTGCATTTTCCCTGATCAGCTTTTCACTTGCTGTGGCTCAGCAAGCTCACTGATCTCCCTGATGGCTGTCACATGTGCAGCACCAAGCACAAGAAGCATTGCTTTTGTACCAAGTCCACTAGATGATGTCCTAACAAAAATCCCATGTTCCAACCTGGACAAATCAGAGAGACTGGGAGAGAAATGCAGGGGAGAGCATGCCACAGAGCTATCAGCTCTAAGTTTCTCTTCCTTTCCCTTAAAACCCATTGACAGTCTCTCAGAATAAAATAAGCCATTTGCTGGATCTCCCTTATCTTATTGTACATCAATTTGCTGAAACATTCATGGGATCACTATGCATTTCATTTACCCTTAAGGCCAACCCCTCTGCTTATTAAATTAAGAAGATGAATGAGAGATTTGCTCTCTTGCTAGCAGCCCAGGGGATTCATTAATCACATAAATGATTGCACTTGCCTCAAGTTATGCTACTGCAATGTTTGTAATGTGTCTTCTGATCCCAGTTCCCTATGCACATTTTGGAAACAAGGTTGGCTTTCAGACAGGTCACATTTAATTCCAGTCATTTGACTTCAGTAAATAGAAATAAAGGCCTCAAATCCTATTCCCTTCCTCTGCACAGCCCTCTAAACATTTCACAGAACACACAAGAGGGGAATCATGAGCTACATGTAAACTACCAATATTCATCCCATTTATGTCTGTACCTCGCACAGTTACCATTTTAGTGCTGACATAAAATACAGATTTGGGTGTATAGTGACACATCACAATAACAGAACCACACTGGGAAGAAGGGAGCATGTCCAAGTTGGGCCATTAAATTAAGCACTGAGATAACTGTTAACAAGATCCCTTCTGCCTTCCAGAAAGGAGCTGTCTCTAGATAACTGCATCCAGAGGACATCAGCATTTCTGTATGCAATATTAGGAAAGCAGGAAGAAAATTTCACCTCAGAAAAAGGTTAAAATTCACACCCCAGTTTAACTTCAACGAAGCACAGAGGGGAAGGGAGTTGCACCTACATAAATTCCAGGGGATTGCTGCCCCCAGTTTTGTAGGACTATTCCACCAAAAAGCAGAATCTTGGATGAACAAATCCTTCCAGCATGGCTGGGTGAGCTCTTCAGCACTATGACAAACATCAGTGAAGAAAAACACCCTGGCAAGATACAAGTCATCAAGGAAATGGAAGATTGCATGTCTTCAAGTCACTTACATGTTGTGCTGTCTTGCACATGGACTTCTAGAAACAAAATCTGCCACTTCTAACACCACTGTTGCAGTTTCTGGGTAACAGACCTGCGATGAAGAGTATTCCATTTTTATTCCATTTTTATATTTCTGGCTATAGCAAGAACCCTCCTATTTGTCCAGCTCCTAAACATTCCCAGGTGAACATTGACTCTACTACAAAATTAGACAAGGGCATCTGAAATCGCAGGCACCGGGGGAACTGACCACTTTGTTTCCCAGAATAACTGTAACCAACCAGAGACGAAAGATTCAAGACTCTGAGGCTGCTCTCTCCCCAGCATTGCACCTAAGCAAAGAAGCACAGCAGGCAAACAATCAAAAGTGCTCACTCCCATAAAATGCTCCACAGCTTCAGCAGGAATGGGATGCTCTCTATAGCCTAGGAAAGGAGGAGAGTGCATGCACAGCACATCTGACCTAGAGAAAAGTGTGCAAAAGGGAGGGACTAATCTAGTGGCAGCAACAGTGAAAAGGGGATTAAGATGTCTGAGCCAAACCATCCTCCCTCTCCTTTCCATTGCCCATTACTCTAGTGTTTGTTTACCTCACAGCTTTGCCACAACTTTCCCACCTGACCTTCATCAAGTCATTTATCCTATCTACAAACAGAATGACACAGCAATTCTGCACCTGAAGGGAGTGAGGGTTTTAGCCAGGGTTCACACAACACAGGGCACATATTGAAGATACATTTGAAAAAGCACGTAACAAGGGATGAGACTGAATGGTTGGTTTTGTTTGTTTGTTTTGATACAGATTTCACAAGAGCTGTTGGTCAAACAAACCAATAAGTAGCCACCGCTTAGGTGTAACCACCCGGGACTTCCTTCTAGGAGTTGAACTACATTTGCTTAAAGCAGTATCAGAACACAGTCCACAACGAGGTGACACTCCAGGAAAGGACACTTTTTTTAACAGAAAAGTCTGCTAAGTTTTGCATCTCCAAGTTTTCCCAGTCACCAAGCAGCAGCATCAGGCCAAAGAATAACCTTGGAGTAGCCTTTTACACAGCAGGAAGTTTTATGATGACCACAGATAGCTGCGGAACTTCCTTTACTCCCAACCACTTTCTGCTTGCTTTAAAAGAAATAGTGAATTCTCCACCCTTCATTTTCTTGGTCACATTAAGTGCTAACAGCTGAGGCAGCTCCACCCGGGAAAGGGCTCTTAGTCCCCAACAGGTGGATCTACAAGAGACAGTAATTACTCAGTCTGTAGAGTTAGAGTGTATTCTTTACCTTAAACAGGTTGGCATTAATTACACTGCCCCAATTCAGGAATCTGTATCTACTTCTCATTCCATCTTTGCATATTTCTGACATCTAAAAGACTGATGGTGAACACAGCAGAAGTCAGAGCTGCTGAAGCATTTTTGCACGCAGGAGCTACAAACCCGAGGAGGCTCCAGCTCTGAACAGAACCCAGAGCTTTTCAGATAGCTGCAAGGTTTACAGACATTTGAGCCTCTTCAAAGGGCTTTCAGCTCTGCTAAACACCCACCAGCACCTCTGAGACTCCCCGGTGGGAAGGAACACTCCAGATCTCGGCCAGGGGAAAGCGGTGGCGGGGATCGGTGTTCAGTCCGCTCAGACGTGGGCCGGAGAGGCAGATTTGCAGAGTTTTTTAGAGGAATTATACATTCGAGTTCTCAAGGCGCTTCCCCTTAAAGTAAACCTTTTGAATTGCACAAAATGTTTTGAATTCCCCCCAAGCAGGAGCTCCGGGGCTGTCCCCAAGCCACAGCCTGTGGGATTCGGGAACCCCCGGCAACTCAAGCGCTCAACTCCCTTCTACAACTTCGACGGGCATAGACTCATCCTCCACCTTTTCCGCTCCAAACGCCCAAATTTAAGGAACTGCCGCCATCTAGTGGGGCTGAGCTCCCAACACCCACGGAGCCCTCAGCCACTCCGCGGACGGGCGGGCGGGCACCTTCACCCGGGCCGGAGCTCAGCCCCAGCGGGCTCCACAGCTGTCACCCCCAATAAACCCCGAACCCCCGAGTGCCTTACCTCCGGCGTACATCGCTGCTTTCTTCCACTCTCACCCAGAGCCTTGTCCTGAAGGAGCAGTCCTTTCCCGAGGGGAGAAAGCCCGGAGCTCACCCCGCAGGCTCCTTTGTTTCCTCGGATCGCGCAGGTTAAAACCAGAACATTCTCCGGACCCGCCCTTAAATACTCACTGGAACCACCTGGGACGGCCCAGCACTGCCTGCAGCTGGGGCCGAGCTAATTGCAAGGTCAAATGAAGGGGCAGAGGCAGCACCTATGGGTGTTCTGGCAGTGATGCATACTCATGCCATCTTTTCCTGCTGCCCTCTCCCCGGACCAGAGTGTGCCTACACCCTCTGCTCCTTAAAAGAGCAAACTTCCCCCCCTTTCCCTTGGTGGGGAGGCTGGGGAGATGTAGGATTCAGTGTGGCCAAGGCCAGATTTTAATGGTAACAGTAAGAAAAGGATGGAGCAGAAATTTCCAACAGAACACAAGGTGTTGGGTTCTCATTTTCACTGTTTCAGCATTAAGGACTAGGTGTGCTCCCAGGCTGTTGGCTTGAGAAGACAGTGCAAAGGCAAAGTTGTATTTCAGAAAAAGCCATGGGAGGCAATTGTGCTGCTTCTAAAATGAAGGATAACACAGGAACACAAGATTGTCTTTGGTATAACAAGAACCTGAACTCCAGGGTTGTACAGGTACTCCACCGTGTCTGGTTGTCCTGGCCAAAGAAAGAGACAAAAGGTGTTACAAGGAGCCAGGTCTGTATGTGGAAAGATAAAGGAAAGGAAGGTGCCAAGAAAAAAATGGATGTAATTTTTTAAAAGGCTGCTCTTGGTAGTAGAATTCTGGATAGAGCTATGTGGATAAAGACAATGCCAAACAAACACAGATGAGATTGAACAGTTGGTTTTATTTGGTTTAGGGCTTTTGTTTGTTTTGTTTTGTTTTGTTTTTGTTGGCTTTTTTGCTTTGACGCTGGTTTCACAAGACTTGGTGGTCAAACTAAGCAGGAATTAGCCACCACTTTGGTGCACCCACCTACGACTTCCTTATAGAAGTTGAAATATATTTGTTTAAACCAGTATCAGAATACTACAGCCAACGAGGTGCCACTCTAGGAAAAGAGAGAAAAGTCTGTTAAGTTTTGCACCACCAACACCCTTTGAGTTTGACCACTGAAAACTCCTCCTGGCCCTCACCCTCCCATGGAACACTACCAACAGTGCCAACAAAAACAGGGCTAGGGTTTTGCTTTAGTACCTAAAACCTCAAACACTGGAACACTCAGTTGCTCTCAAATTGTTGTGGAATTCAGCTTCAAAATTTGAAACAAATGGACATGGCTCCCAAATGCAAAGAATGACCACTGAAAATTGCTGGCTGTCAGGCTCCCATGGAACCACATCCACAGCACCACCAACAATCATGCTCCAGCTTTTCTTTAGTACCTAAAACCTCAACCATTTGATCCTATGGTCACTCTCCCATTGTTGAGAAACTTAGCTCCAAAATTCTGAACAAATGTACCTGGCTCCCAAACACAAACAGTGACCACTGAAAACTCCTGCTGTCCCTCACCATCCCATGGAATCCGACCCACAGCACCACCAGCAGTCTGGCTCCAGCTTTCTTTAGAACCTAAAAACTCAACATTCAACCCCATGGCTGCTCTCCCATTGCTGCAGAATTTGGCTCCAAAATTCCAAACAAACAGACCTGGCTCCAGGCTATGGGTTTCTTTTAGTAACTAAAGCCTAAAACCATGGACCCCTCTGTTGCAGACAATCCTCTCCTGGACCACAGTGTTTTGGGGCCCAGTAGGTGTTCTTGCCAAGGTGTAAGAACAGTACTCCAAAAGTTGTCTTAGATCCAGTTAGTCTATCTCAGTGCGAACACTCCACACCTGACTAACCTCTTCTCTAACAGCTCTAGAAGGAGCTCCCCAGGGGTTTGGAAGTTCACCCTTTATTGGTCTCCCAGTTCTGCTCATGAGCAGTTGGGGCCAACCCTAACTGGGCACAGGTGGGCTGAACAGGAGCTCATGTCTCATAATTGGCAACACCTGATTGTCTTTACCTGCTTGCCTCTGCACCCCTCAGTCACTTTCCCATTGTTGTGGAAGTCAGCTCCAAAATTAAAAAAAAAAAACAACCCACACCTGGATCCCAAAGGCAAAAGTGACCACTGAAAACTCCTGCTGGCCCTGACACTCCCACGGAATCCTAGCCACAGCACCACCAACAGTCAGGCTATGGATCTTATTTAGTACCTAAAACCTCAACCATTTGACCATTTGACTGCCCTCCTATTATTGTGGTATTCAGCTCCAAAATTCCAAACACACCTGGCTCCCAAACACAAGGAAGGAGTGTATGGGCTATCTGCAAATAGTGCACTGCCTCCTTTTTTTTCATTTGTCTTACAAATCAAATTTGGAAAAGCCCTTAGTTCTGCACGTTTGAAACAAAGAAGTGACATCATATCTACATTTTATTGCATATGAAGGTATAAATCATCTATTACTCCTTCACAGAGATGATAAATGGCACTTTTAAAGGTTCCAGATGTTATATAACTGTTTCTAGTTGGATTTCACATCTAAAACACAAACCATACATATCTCATGACATTGAAACCGAAGGTAATACATGGGCATTTAAGACAAGTGGTAGATGGAGATTTTTTATCACAAATGTAGCAACAATATTAACAATATGCAATTATTAAATTACAAAGCAGTCTGCCAAAACTCAAAGACTTACTTAAAACTGACATTCCAGGTTGATAACACTTTAGAGACATAGCATTTTTCATTCAAGTAGATAAAGACTTAATAGATCTATAAATAAATATGCACAAAATCTTTCATTTTCTTTCAAATCATGTGTTAATTTAATGACTTCCAGTAGCAAACAGGAGTCAAGTCAGTTGTGGGTCAGCATTAAAGTGAAACAGCTAGGCAGTATACAGCTTGGTGTAGTTGCTATGTGCAACTAGTAAGAGAAAAAATACTTTCCAACCTGCATGCAAGTACCTGTGTTTGCTGCATACTATCATATGATGTTTCTCATTTTGTTAGTATTAGGTTCTCGGGGTTTAATTTCTTCCTCCACAAAATCAGGCTAAGTCTATCTGAGAAAACACTGCTTTAACAGAAATAGCAAGCACTGAGCATATGAACCATGACATCAAATTGTTAGTAATGACAACAGTATGGCACTTTTTCAAATACGTAAGGCAACAAAACCAATTCTGAAATACATTATCACTTGCAGATGGAATTCCCCCCCAGCTCCCCACAAATCACAGTACTTTAGATTCCTACGTATATGCTTAGGACTTTTAATCCATTTTACTTGTGGTAAAAATTACAAATATATACACATATTCATATATATATACATTCACATATATATACGTTAAAAACAAATCCAAACCCATAGGATTGTATCTCCCAAATGCAGACTAAGGCAACAGCTCCAAGAAAGCTGCTGCATTTGCAAGCACAAGTTGTAGATCCACACCACTAGGAAAACACACGTGAGCCTGAATCCAAGGTTTGATCACATATACATAGAACCACAGCAAGTCAATGTCAGGAGCAGCAACCCCCACTGTATGTAACTGGTTATGCAGTAGTGTTAGACTTCACATGTAACTCATGATGGTCTGAGACTGTTAAGAGCCCACAAAAACCACATCCTTGTACAGTGGATATTTGTCCACTTGTGGCAGCAGTTTCACAGGATTGTGTGGTATTTTGTCTTTTGATCCAATAAATGTGATAAAGACCTTCACAGAATTCTGTTCTTGCAGCTTATGTCAAACAAAACTGGAAATTACTATGTTCTCTCCCTTCTACCTGCACCCTGGGCTGCTCCCATACAGCAAGTAGGCAGTAAACTACATGTACATGACCCCAAAGCCTCAGCTGCCATCTCTACGTGTCATACAAACCAAACTTATAGTGCCTGAAGCCTCCCAACTTCTTTTGCAAGGTCTAATATTATCCCGACATCCCTGCAACACACACAGATTAATTACAGAAGCAAAACCTCAAGAAGTAGCAGGCTTGATAAGGCACTTACTGCAAAAATTAGGAATTGAAACAGGTAATTTTTTTCCATGTTTCAGATTCCTCCTGTCCTGTATGAGTAATAGTCTTTAGGTCTGGTAGTTGCCATTGTCACTTGCACAACAGCTTGCACCTGACCTATTAAGTCAGGCCATACCATAAAATTCAGGTGTGGGGGAGGCAGATCTTGGGTTTCCCTCTTCAAACTATGCCAACATCCTTTTCCAGATAAGTACCTTGACACCTCTCTGATCTGGTTTTGCCTAGCTTAACAGATTTCATCTGTACTACTTACAGCCCTTTTGCTGTTTGTTGCTATTTGATAGATGTCATCAGTACTGTGAGGACAGGCAAACCTTCAGAGGTTCTCACACAGACACACTCTTACTTTACACCAATACTTTATAGCCACTGCTGTGGTTCTGGCTAAATAAAATATCTATAAAGATTCAAGATTTCTTTCCTTAATCATCTCTATGTTACAACATAAATACCACACCTATACTAGTCCTAACTACCACCACAGACACTGGGCAAGCTTGCTTTGTTCTTCTTTGTCTCCTTAGTGCTCCATCTCTAAGGCTTCTCTTTCCACATACCTAAATATGTGTGTGTTTGGGTTCTACAAAGCAAGTTTTAAAATCTCCATATATTACTTCAACTACTACAGAACTATGGCTAGGTCATGTTAAATCATGCTAGAATAGCACACGTGAATGAACATCTGCAATGTATTTAAATTCTGATATCCAAACACTCCAAAGCAAAGTTTCCAGACAAAAATATATTTTAACTCAAGTCCCAGTTCTGCAACACACTTGTGAGTCTTCAAAAACACCCACACAGCACAAATGAAATACTACAGTGAGAAATCTGTTTATAGAAAAAGGCAGTGCATTGACTTCCTAAAAATATCTAAGTGCAAGCAGTGTTCCCCAAAGCAGATTCAGTAACTCTACAAAGTCCTTAAAACTTCCAGGAGAATAAGCACTCCGTGATGTTTTCAGATTGATTTTTTTCAACCTTAGTTGCCTGGATGAATAGGATGGGGTAAATTAATACAATCAATGGAAGTTACATTCTCAAAAAGAATTTTAAGCTCTTCAAAAGACTTAGAGCTGGCACTCTCTTCTAGATGCTCATGAAGGTTCAGCCCACACCTCTATGGGTGCAAAAATACTAAAATATACAGTAGCCACTGGTAAATACTGCTTCTGCTTCTATATTAATTACTGTTGGAAATACTGCTTCTTTCCTTGATCTGCCACTCCAATTTAGAGTAAGAAACTACATAAAAGGCCATATTTTCTTAGGTGGAGCAATTAAGCCCTTATATACAAGAAAATAGGCAAAAATTACTTTGCAAAAATGGTTTTACATTCAAACAGATTGAAGCAAAAGGCACACATCTCCAGACAGTCATGCTTGGATACAAAGTGAAATCATAACACAGGAATGCTTTTATGAAATGAAAACCAAGATACAGAAGTATTTCTACACATAAAAAACAAAATACTTCTTAATAAAGCTAAAACCTTGACATATAAAAAGCCTGGAAGCATCATGCTTTCATGAAACAAAACAAACAAATAAAAAACAACAAACAAACCCCCTTTAAAATACTGTTTAAAACTTTTTTTTGGCATAGAGGAAAGTGTTAAAATCTAATCAGGCTTTAAACATGATAACCTTTTAACTTAACAAAAGATCTACGATGACTATTTCACCATAGAAAACTAGCTTCTTAGCAGTGAAATTTCATTCTGGATACAGTTAAAAAAAGAAAGATTCTCTGGAATAATGACTTAGACTGTTGGTACAAGAGCAGATAACAGCTAATGCTAATGTCCATATAGGAATATTTGTGTAGTCTGGAAGAAAATCAGGGGTTGATTCTTCTGCCTGTAATGGGAAAATCTGGAGGTGCACTATAATAAGAGTTTTCCAGCAGATGGAGAAATACAGTTGGGTTGGGGTTTTTTTAGAATTTTTATTTCAACTTCTGATTCTTAAGGAGTAGTTTAAAAGTTTGTGTTGTCTATAAAAAGTCTCTCTGCTCAAGGATTTTTAATGCCAAGACACTTTTCAAATTCTCTAAAAAATGTGCATTGACAGGCCAGACTAAAGAAAGCAGCATCTTCATATTTTACCTGATATTCAGAGAACATCCTTGATTCTTCAGTGAACACACCACAGCTTCATCATTTCAAGGACAGACTGTACTGTTTGGAAAAAGTTTGACTGCAAGCCTTGTTTGGTGGGGGGGTTTTGTTGTGGTTTTTTGTTGATGTTTTGTTGGGGGTTTTTTTGATTGGTTGGTTGGTTTGTGTGGTTAGGTTTGGTCGTTTTTTTTTAAAAGACTGAAAAACCAAGAGGGTGATTTACATTATAAAATTCACCTTCCCACATGACATACACCATTGTAAAACAACTCAGAGTAATAGCACTGATCAACTTAGCTGAACGTTGTTCAGGTACTTCAAATTATAAGAAGTTCAGAACAAGTAATAGTTTTTATTTTAGTTCTGTATCAGCCTAAATCTCTCATTGATTACCTGTTATTAGAATGCCACAAAAACAAGGGTTCATAAACTGAGAAAAAAAATCACATACCTGTGTCAAAGATATAAGCATCACCAAATCAGGATGAGCTAGCCAGAACAACACAGGTTCTATAGAGATTCATCATCCATACTTCCAGCCACATTTTACCACTAGAAGCAGTGTTTGTGACGTTCCCATAGAGCTCACAGATTTGTAAGAAAATGTGAAGGAAGAAAGGTTTTAAGACTGTCTTCACTTCAAGTCAATGATGTCTTCATCATATAAAGAAATCAGCTGAAAAGGATAGCTAGATGGTGAGCTCTCCTCCTGGTTTGCAACAGTATTGGGATCTGAACTAGTGGGAAGAGGAAGATGACATCCCTCAGAAGAGCTTTCAGAAGAGCTGGAGATTATTATCCTGCAAAGAGGAAGACAAAAATAAAACAGTTTCAATCTGTTTTACTTTCTTGAAAATCATAAAAAGGCAGTGTTAATGAAGCCCCCTGCTCAATTTACAAAAAGTGAAATAAACCAAATATGGTTTTACATCACAGGAGTTTTTGTTTATCTCACTTGACTGTATCTTGGCAGAATTCTGCCACTACTCTACACAAACATATGTTGTAAAAACACTAAGAACCAGAGAATGGCATTGGGGTCAGGTAAGCAGAGCCAAAGAGACAAATGCCATTTCTTCACAAAATTTATTCTGAAAATAGCAACACAAAAGCACATGAAGGAAACAGCAAGTGACCTGCACCACGCAGTCCAAATCCTAGTGACAGGCTCAACTGTAGTATGTCCCCACAAAATCACATTTAATTTTGCTTTGCTCAATAACATGTCTTTAGAAAAAGTGTAATTGTTTCAGTACTTAAGAGCACATATCAGATACTCTTAACACACACCTCAGCACATAATTCACATTGTTATACATAGGTCTCAGCCTGATCCATGCCAAATGAGATAAGCACAAACAATCTGAAAAACAAAATAATTCTGAAAACATTTATAGTCTACCTTAAGTTCTTTTCTAAAGTTGATTTATTTACCTGTCACTACTAGTTGATCTTACTGCTCCCTGCTTCAGGTCTGACTGTCTTCGAGGAACCTTTTTTTGCTTCTGTGCACTTTCTGTCTTGGATGTGGGCTCATCCGAGAGGCCTCAATAAAGGAATATAAAACTTAATATTCAACACAAAGCATTCATGAAAATGCTAACGTATCTGTTGGTGGTTTCCATTCTTAACTAAATACTTTCTACCAGCTTTAGAATACAGTCACTTTGTATGTGGTGAGATGATGACTAGACTAGTTGCAAGTAGTGTTTTCTCACCATTTCCTTTGTTTGTTTATACCATTAATTTATGAATACTGGTTACATGTTACAAATCTGATGGTCCAAAGACTAGAAATTATATATTTGGCAATTGATACGCACACTGAAGAATGAGGAAAATTTACCCAGCAATTCTTTACGTGTTCTGCTTGCAATTTCTTTAATTTCCATGCGAGATAAGGATAGTGAGTGAGCAACTGGAAGAGAGGCAGTGCTACTGGATGTTGTAGTAGTGATGACTTTGGGAGCCAAAGGTGACTTCAGAGGTCGTTCAATGCTTCGTCCAACCAGATTACTGAGGGGAATTTTGTACAGGCTTTTGCATGAATATTCACCTGAAACACAGAAGGAAAAAATAATGTTGCACTTCCACAGCAGAACCAGTTCTTAATACTTCCAAATGAAAAGTTACACAGAAAAGTCATACTTGCTGCACAAGTAACAAAGATCTTTGCCCCAGAGATCTTTTGATGTAAGTATGATCTTTTAAGGCTAGAACTTCTTTGTACTTTTGGTTTGCAAAAGAGGTTTAACAGTGCAGTAGTAGTTCAGCTTTTCTTAAATGAAAGAATGGTGTATGTGAAATCTCAAGTTTTCCCACAGTTTTATACCACTTTTTGCATTATTAGTCTTGGACACATTGCCAAAGATTCATCAAGCTAATGAAGCTTAATTCCTCCCCTCCTACAGAAATTATTTCTTCAAAAGAGTGCTACTGTGCACTCAGAAGAGAGGCCACAGGCCAAAAGCTCAGCCAGGTGCTTCATGTCCATGGATAAAGAGAAAATCTCTATCTTCCAGACTCTCAGCTAGAACCTCAAAATCTTTTAACTGATCAATTTCATCTTAGTAAAGATCAGCTGCACTGAGATATGACAGCCATTAGAATGATTGGGGATTGTTATTCAAGCTACCTGGAAACCACGTTACCTTCTGGAGAAGAAAGAGGACATTCTGGCATTTCATAAGCTGTCGGTGTTGGAGGGGAGCTCACTGAACACATTTCCAATGAGCTGCTGTCAGATGATCCACTTACTGCAGCAGTAGCTTTAAAATAAATATCTGACTGAAATGACAAATCACCCATCATTAGTAAAGTCTGACTTTCACAACCATCTTCTTCTAAGTATGAGCTCAAATGTTTGTCCACTTGGTTCTATTGCCACTATTGCTGCTAAGTCAGCTAGGGTTGGTCATGAAAGGTTACACAACTGTTAGTGGTGAAAACATCTGTGATGTTGCAGATAGCATTTTTGCCCCATAAACAGTCAAATACCTCAGATCTGCATTATTATGAGCAATAGAGAACAGTGAGATCAATTCTGATTCTCTTTGTACTGGATTCCACACAGATAACAGTCACCATGGATCCAGTAGCATGTGTTTTGGTTTGTTTAGTTTTTGGCTGCAGCAACTTTTAATGTAAATTATATCTCAACATATCACTGGAATAGCTAAATGTGATTTTCCTGCTTCTTACCCTTGATGCTATAAGTTGGAGCTCAGGCACAACTGCTATGTGGACCAAGTTCCCATTCACCACTAACCGGATCTCAATGGAATAAGTAGTGAAGGCAAGGATGTAAGGGAAAGCACAGACTGCAACAAAACAAAAATTATTTGTTAAGGAAAAATGGTTAATATAAATGTCTCTTAGATGCTCCATGAAAACTTGAGTATCTGACATCTTCTGGCACCTCCATTTCCTATAAAAAGGGTTGTCTAACATACTGATGGACACTAAGCTACATCAAGCCTGAAGGGAACTTCCCTCTCCATGCCTGACAGAACGTAGACTGAATGGAAAATAAAAAACAGAAAAAGGAGAAAGGAAAAAAGTTCAGCAAAGGAAGAACTTGGTACCAAGACTCTACTTCTGAAAATTATCATACGCAGAAACTTAGCTAAGGTGGCATGACAAATGTAACATGCTAATTCCTAGCACACATATTGTAATTCCACTAATAGCCAAGTGTAAGCCTAAATGATAATGAAAAAACAAACATCTAGTAAAAAGAGGTATTTTTTACCAACAGCATAAGGAACTTGATTCCAGCTGAAGTGGAAGTCATAAGCAGATGGCTGGATCAGTGGAGAACCTCCATTGAAAGGATATACCTTTCTGTATTGACAAATATCTGTAACAAAAAAGGAACAAGTAAGTGTGTAGCTACCTGAAAAATAAGGTAGATCTGGAGAAATAGGACTTTTGACCATAAGGTGGTACCATCTATGAATATACAGATACACATTTATATACCTGAAGTTAAAACCTAACAGCTAGTATATCTAAATTCAACATACCCTGAAATAAAATAATACTTCAATTTATAGTCTGTCTAGTATGCATCTAAATTAAAAAGAACCTGTATTGAAAAGGTTCCCATGAAACACTGATTTTTTTTTTTTACAACACGGATTTAGTGTCTAGTGAAAAAAATATTACATATGCAGATTGAAGTATTACCATTTTTAGTCTTCCCTAAATACTTACAGTTGTAACACAACAGTAGACCAGCTTCACCATCTTCATATACATCAATAGCTGCAACAAAATTAACCTGCAATGATAATGGGAAAGGGTAATGAACAGGTAGTAACCTACAGGAAACTGAGGTTATTACAACCAGGTTTTGACTAACAATCAACATAAACTGTTGGGAGACAGAACAACTACAGATAAGCAGATGAAAGGAGGTGGGAAATGGGGATTCTGTGATGTCTTTCCAAGATCCTCTCAGAATTCAAACCTATTTCTTTTGTATTCATCTGTGTAGTTCAACACCACACCCACAGTATAAAGCAATAAAAACTTGCATAACTTACTTGGCAATACAAATTTTGGGAAATGGGGTGATTTCAGGCAAGCTGTGAATCAACATGATAGGCTAAAAAAACAGTTATTTTCAAAAAGTGAAATCCAAAAAGCTCCACTATACATCATGACTAGCAGAAGGATCAGATCCACCATTTACTGCTCCATAACCACTAAGAAAGGAGAAAAATTAATTCATACTGGCAGTGATATTTCAGAGCCTGAAACACAGTGTTTTTTCCTAACATGTCATACCTTATAACTAAGCTTGTTCAGGAGTGATTATCATCATGTATCCCAAAAGGAACATCTCAGAGTACCCTAAATAAGAGGTTACAGAAGTGAAAAGGAAGAGACGTGAGGATCTACATAAATTACAGACTCAGGAGGCCAGCACAGGATGCAATGAGTCTGCAAGAAGTTATGTTCACTGTGATTCTGCAAGAAAATTGTTTCAATTATGAAAACTTACTTTGTTTGCTTCAACATGATGCAATCTATAGGTTTCTCCAGTACTCTCATTAACTAAATCAAACTGATGCCGATATGCTACACAGATCATGTTGTCACTCTCTCCAGTAGGTCCATCCACCAGTGTCATAAGCACTGGAGGGTCAGAAAGGCATATTTCCTATAATGTAAATAGTAATATTATTCTCTTTTTCGAGCTCCAACTGTAGGTGCTGCAGATACTCCACAAATTTAAATGGATGTGCCCTAAGCACAGAAATATGATAAAGAACAAGCAGAAACTTATTTTTTAAAAGTCTGAAATATTTATTTAGCATATGTGGGATGGAATCCTCATCATATGGCTTCTCAGTATCATTTTACTGGAGGTTCAGAAAGATAAAAATACAAGCTCCTTGTGAACCCATCCCATCCCACCCACTAGCCATGTGCTTAACAGTCTGTTAATGTAATTAGTGATTAGATTACACGTACCCGGATGTACTGGAACTCTTCTACTGGAGATTCAGATGATGACAGCAGGGAGCTGCTGGTTAAACTGCTGCATGGATTATATTTCTTTGTGATGAGAAGTAGTTTGTTCCGAATAGCCACAACAATCCTCAGTTCACTGCCATGATGAGTATTAATGGCATACAAATGGCAGCCTGAAGAAATAATGCTCTAGATTGTAAGTGTTTGGGACAGGGCCTGCCTCTGCTCTGCATTTTTTTTTTTTTCTCTTTGTATTTGTATGATGACAACATACAGCTATGATTCTGAAAATGTCCACAGTTACTACAATTAGCATCAACACCCAAACTAGTGTAAGCACTACTGTTTAATAAAGATTTGCCAGTGTTTGTCCATCTTTATGACCTTTATTTCAGCTTCACATCCCTGTGTTATTCTTCTCATACCCCTCAATCCTGAAAGCAACTCGTATACTTTTCTCTAGAACTTGGCAGTGATTGCCAAGTAATGTGGCAATGTGATTGCCAAGTAATGTTTTTACAAAGCTCTAAAGTGTCATACTGGACTATACCAGACTTATTTTCATGTATTAGCTTAAAATTGGAATTGACTGTCCAGAGAAAAACATAAAGGTGAACACTTCAAGTGAGCTAATAAGCCCCTGACAAATACAGACTTTATACGACAGTGGGGTTTTTCTTCACACAAGAGAAAGAAAAAAAAAACAAAAATCAATCACCTTTTGTTCGCTCCAGTTTATTTTCTTTGCAGTCATATTTGCTTCTTATAATTTTCTTTGTTTCTATATCCTTTTGGAGAGCACTGAGTCTGAAGACAAGGAGACGAGAGTCTTTCCCTGAAGGATGAAGGCAGCCAGGAAACAGTAAGTTATAAAAAAGATGGTGGTAGTTTGAAATTAATATTCAAAAAAAGAAGCAGCACCTAACAATCAGAGCAAAGATAAACAAGGCATACTGCTTCTCTGGGAGTAAGCTGCAACATCATACAAAACTGCTAATGAATTCACTAGGCTTTACAATTCTAGTAATCTCCTTCAGGTCAGAAGCACAGTTTCCCACCAGGTGGTGCTGCAGCAAAGAACAATTCAAAAGCTTAAAAACTGAAACATAACACTATTTCAAAAACATTAAAAAATTTGCAAGAATGTAAAAATACAATAAACTAAAGGACACGAGCAAAAGGGTTAACTTGAACAGCTGAAGCCATCCAGCTGAGCAGCTGACAACTGGATCCTTATTAAGAGTTCAACACCCTTTGGGATGAAGACTGGTTTTGCTTATCCATTGCTCAAGTGCACACTGCCTTTGGTGTTCAGTTAGTGAACAATCTGAAAAATCTAGCAACAGAATCCTGATAATTTCTCAAACAAACAAAGAACATAAATATAGTTTTCTGTGGTGGGGAAAAACCTTACTAGTCAGATAAACATTGCAGCACAGAAAGCATACATCTTGTGTTTGTAACATCAAAAAAGCTGCCAAATGATAAACTATGTAGATTCACAGTCAACTAGTCCATGCTTTAAGTTATGGTAATACTAGGTTGCTCTTGCTAAAGCCTTTCTCCTTGGATGAGTAAGGCTGCCTATAAGGTTTTTCCCATGCTGTCCAAGCATCTCCTTGACTTCTCTGAAGTCATGCCTGCCCATGGTATTTGACCACCTAACATCTTCCATTCTAGATGCCCCTGGCCACTGATGATCACATGATGGTAACATGTCAAAACACAGGCAAGTAAATAAGTGACTTGACAGCATCTCCCAGGACCAGGGAAACCTACATAAAAAATTACAGGAGGGTTTGATTTCACTTCAATTATTCAGATGCAGGCAATCTGGGCAACTCCCAGTGACACAAAAGGAACCACATTTTACTCAAAGTCTATGTAAATGCAGCTTTGGCCAAATCTGAGCAAATAGATACACTGTGCCAAAAACAATAAACCAATCATATTTGTAATTCTTTGTGTTACACAAAGATTCTCACTTTGTGTATGTTCCCTTTCTGAGATTCAATCACAGAGTACTGGGTAAGAAGTACCTCACTGGAAGAGTGAATATTTTATGGACATTTAATGCTTCCAAATGAGGCTAAAAAGGAAACACTGGCACTCCAAACAACTTCTAAGCTCTTTGTGTACCAGAATCTTTAAGAAAATACATTCTATAGCACTAGTATGTGCTGTTAATAGAATAAATACCAATTAAACCAATGGTAAAACAGTGACAGCATAAGTAATTCCCCCCTATTTTTGTGCAACTAAATAAACACATAACTCAAGCAAGGAGATTTACAAAGGGTGCCAAGTTCCAACAGTGGCTGAAGAAAGACCATATGACCAGTTTCAGGCTTTCCTTGAAGGAAGCATGAATGTGCATTTATGGATGCCCCCCTCCACCCTAGCCTTTCACAAAATAGCATCAGTTGCTGTACATGCTCCCTTATTCTAAATGATGCATCTAATATACTTGCCACTGAGACACAACTGCATCACCAGACATACCTACTCAGCATCAGCCACACTCATATGAAAATCAAAAAACACAGATCTCTCCTACCTTTGTCTGTTTGTGCAATCAAAAGATCCAGAGCTTCTAACACATGCATCTGCTTTATTTGGAGAGTTTTATCAAATACTTGCACTGATGGTTGACCATCTAAAAAAGAAATGTGTATTTATTAAAATTCTTGCTAAAATTTGCTTGTCACTGGTTTTGTCCTATTTTTTTCTTTTTTTTGTAATAGAAGCCTCAGTTGTTTCTTACAAAAACGAAGAAAGAACCGCAAAAAGTTGCTATGCTGCAGCATATCAAATACTTCTCCACAGGAGTGTTTTATTATTTCCATGAATCAGATTATGCAACTGAAACCTTAAAAGGGACCTTCCTCTGGAAAGTTTGAGAATTATCCCTGAGAACTAACTTCATTTCCTCAGTGCCACTGGCCTTATGTGACACACAGAAGAATATCAGGGGTCAAACTGGCAAGATCATTGCTATGAAAGAAGCAGGTTTTCCATTGTCCTATGAGCCTCTGGTATCATGCTCACTACCATCAAGGGCTAAAATATCCAGACAAGCCATTCAGGCACTCCTTAAGCTTGGATGTGACTTCATAAGTCTTTTCAGATGATCAAGAAAACAACATCTAAAGTGACATAACATTCAGAAATCTGTATCAATATTAGGTCCCCAATACAGCTTGATACCAGTGCAGAGAGAATTTTTGCAACTAGGCTACATCAATGTAATAAATTAACTTGGATTGGTAACTGTCCCTGCAGAAGACCTACCAACACCTGAACAGAGCTTATGAACATACATTTACAAGAAAATAGTCAGATACATAAAAATTGACACAAAAATACTGGATCATTTACTAACCATCTATTAACAAGATGCCAGCATCTGTAGAAACCAGCAAGGACTGGCCCCAAGAATCTGCACAGACAACCTCATGAGGAAAATTACTGCAGAAAGATTGAGATTCCCAAGGCTATGAAGTAACATAAGGGATATATATTTAGTACGCTAAGAAATACAGATCATACAGACACAGAATGTGATGAACAATGGTGAGTAATAACATGTAAATGCTTTTGGAAGGACACATTTCCAAACAGTATAAAATTTTAATCTCAAATATCAATACTTGGTTCATTTTCTTGCAGAGGAAATACTCTGTATTAACTGGGTTTGGAGACTAGTAAGACCAAGACACATTCCTCAAGCACGTGCAGCTGATACTCAAGTGCAACCCTAGAAATACTCAGTATGTATTTTATTTTAAAAACCCCTACAGACTTAAAACATATGTACCACCATGTATATGCAATCTGCTTACATTTGATATTGCAGCTGTAATGCCTAATCACTACCACATGGTACAGTTAAAACTGCCTTTCTGCCAAGCTTTTCTTTGTCATGTGTTCTCTGTACCTACCTCCCACAGTCTGCCCCTTCCTCCCCAGTCTAAAAATTAGCTGAAGTTGCTCAAATTCCAGAAATGCTTCTGAAGCTTCTGCATATAAGACGCATGCAGAAGAGCATGGTCTCCATCTTTCATTTCCTAATGCCCTTGAACAAAATCTGGTACTACAGGAAATAAAAATTCAACCAAATTTTGTTTTAAGCTTGATGCAGAAGCTAAACTATACGTTAACTGGATATGGAAAATGGTATTTTCATAAAATATTCTCAGATATACAAATAACCACACTTGCTTTTACCTGAGAAATGCTTCTGCCTCCAAGCTTGTCCTTTATTAATTTGATATTGGCTGCAGAATCACTTTAACACTATACATTTCATCTTTGCTGCTACAGCATCTAATCAAAAAAGTAAATAAACACTATGCAGAACTGATATGCAATGCCACACTCAACAGTGTTTTAATTTTTCAGAGCTCTCCTCAGCCATGTTCACTCACCTCCTTTTTACAAAAACTTGTAGTTGCCAGGTTAGCTGTGGCATCCCCTTTCACAGTGGTTTTCAATTTCAATGCCTAATAAAAACAGAGGTTTTATTTAAACTGAGTTTTTGTCAGCAATACCCAAGCAAAAGACTACAAAGAAAGGACACTTTAGGATGCAAGCAACTCCACTTTGGAATTCCTATCACATTTTAAGTGATTAGGAAAGAAGCATAAGTCTATATATTATGAACAAAGCCTGCATTAACCACTAGAGGGTTGCTAGAGATCTTCTCAACCAGAACATACGCTGGTTGGATTTCTGGTGGTTTTTTGTTTGGGTGGTTTGGGCTTTATTTTTTTGTGGCTTTTTAAAATGGAAACTCAAAATCAGAAAAGCCTTTACCTCAAAGCATACAAGCTAGTTATCTACACAATTCATTCTATAAGCAAGCTGGATAGAGGATCCTTTCATTGGTACAAGTTGGCCTTTCACTTGCAAAACTTGGTAACAAACCACTAAGTCACACATTGTCAGGGATGCAAAGGACACACAGTAACAGCATGCAAATTCTTCAACTGGAAATAACTAGAAGTGAGCTGATTGTGAAAGAACTTTAGGGAACTGCTGTATAAACATAGTTTCAGTGAGATACGCAGTAAATCTGCTTAAGGTATCCTATCTGTCTTCACTGCTAACCTTTACACTGGTGTTCTGATAAAGTGAGGAAGCATGTCACAGTAATCTTTAATGCAGTTTTGGAAACTACCTAAACCAGTTTTTTGCCCTGAAGTTCACCCATCATGCAGTCTCTGAAATGGTAGTAATTATCTGCATGCACCATTCGCACATCTGCACTAAACATGGCTGTCAGCTTACAGAGAAGCACAAAATACTTCATTGAATTAACATTTTAATGTCATCCCACTTGTTAGTAGAGATCACCTTGACAATAAAGAAATCAGTTAAACATACTGCTGAAGCAAACATCAGTGAATTTCATGTACCATCTAAATAAGTATAGGACAGACACATTCACAGAGCTTGGCAAGAATGATGCCTTGGAAGGGTTGTCAAGAAGTGTGAGAGCCTACAGTTTGTAACTAAAAAAATGACAGAGGAGCAGACTTTGCAGTCCTATCAATGCAAGCTTTTACTTGGATCTGGAACTTCTCAGACTCTTCTACTCTTTAGTTTACTAACTCACAATAAAAAATGAGAGGGAAGGGAGGATGCTTGGGTTTTCCTGGTAGTGGGGTTTTTTTGTTTGGTTGGTTTGGTTTGTCTCATTTTTTTTCTGCTTTGGTTTCCTGCTCTGTTAACACAAGCTGAGTTAAATCATCTCAGAAACAAGATATTAAGGTAAGCAGGAGAACCCTGTCACCAGTCCAGGATCAGGAAGAGACAAGCAGAAAGGAGCATGTAAACTGATAAGCACAGACCCTGTCTTTTTTTTCTGCTGCAATGAACCGTCAGATCAAACCAGACTGTCTAAATTAAGAGGAAGTTTTACTTCTTGCTGAAACAAAGCATCAATAAGCCCATAAAAGGCTGGAGTCAGCATCTGTTATGTTCCCAAATGTGTAGCAACCTCTGATTTAGCAGAAAGACTGTTAAAACATTTCTGGCTCAAGCAAGATAAAAAATTCCAAGAAATTAAGTCTTAATATAACATAAAGAGGAAATCCATGAAAGATCATGTTTCTTCAAAGCACAGAAAAAACCAGCACTCTTCTGCTTGGTGACAGAAAGCATCTACTGCATGAACCAGGAAGAGGCCCTTCAGGTTTGATCCTAGGGTGCGATTTTTCCAACATTCCTTTAGGCTTATCTGTTTTATAAATATTTATAATTGTGTTGTGTGCCTCAGAGGTTACAGATAAATACTTCTATTCATATTTTACCTTAACATAAATTCAGTACAATGCTACAAAAATATTTCTGAACACAGTGAACTGCATTAAGCCCTGACATAACTCTGCAAGTTACTCGAATTGTAACAAAGGGGGTGACACAATCCAATCTTTATAAACACAGGCTCATACCTCAACTGATCCTACCTGACCAAGTCGCACAAACTCTGCTTGCCGAGCTTCCTCTTTTTTCCGTGTTGATTTTGGGGACTCTGGCAACACATCACTGAAGGACCTTCTGTTGAGCATATTCTGAAACAGAAAATGTTTCTTTTTTTAAACTGAAAGGTTTCATAATCTTTTAATCTAGGTTACTTTAATGTGGTATCATTTAAATTTTCTGTCTTTTTTGGGTATTCTGTAGTGATGAATCTAACAGTGTAGGTACTCAGAGAAGAGAAATCACAGCTCTTCCAGTTTCTGAGTGCATTGCTTTCCAACTTGTCATAGATTATCACTGTCATGTTCTAAACAATCATAACAAAGACTGCAAGATTAATGTATTGACAAAAAGGCTTAAGCAGATCTGCTTAGCTAAGAATAATAAACAGTGAGAAAAATAGCACCTCACTGATTTTAGAATTATTGAAGTTCTTTATTAAGAATCACCCTAAGAATACATCTTCATCACCTAAAATCAAGTTCTCATTGTTACCCAAGGCCAAAACGATCCAAATTTATATTTTATGAAATGAGGAAGTGTAGTTTTTATGGTAATGTGACTAATTGCTGTATTTGATGAGCCTGAATTTCCTATTCCCTTGCTGCAGGTAAGCTTACACAAAGTATAACATTGTTAAGTTTCTCCTTACTCCTGGGTTAAATAAACGCATGAAGATTCCTATTCTGAAATCACTGTCTGTCAGTGTTCATACAACTATAAAACAAGTTATGTGACAACTGGTATTTAGCCTAGCATATACAGTTCAGTGCTCATTAGGAGTGCAGTCTTTTAAAGAAACAGAACGTTCAATCTACTAGTGAGCACAAGAAAGCACCTGTGAGGGACACACAAACTTCTGACTCACATTTACTTTGTGTAGATCAGGCATCAGGTCTTGGTACAAAGAGCGGATCAGCATGTCTAGAGTGCGCTGACGTTTCTGAGAAAATGTTGGGGTTTCCAAGGTGGCTTTTTCCCCATTTATTACTAAAATATTATGGAAAAGAAGATACGTTACATAAATGAACTTTGACAGCTTCCACTGACTCTTGTTGGCCTCTGTAAAAAAATTCCTGTTTTCCCCTCAGCAATTTAGAGCTGCTTTCTTTTTTGTTTTTTAGTGAACAACAGAGAAAAATTAATAATAGGAAAATTCTATGAATCATATTAACTAAAAAAAAAAGACAAACTGCTTATCAACTTTAGTACTAAACCAATTTAAATAGGCAGAATGAGTTATCAGACAAATTCCTGTCAGATAAACATCTAGTTACACTCATCGTGATCAGTTCTCACAGATTTCTTTCTTGCTGATGAAGAACACTTAATAATAAAGTGTTTCTAACAAAGGAAAAACTGACTTACATTTCACTAACACAAAATCCCTGAATTCCTGGTGATTTGTAAACACAGGCGGGGATGGAAGGGGAGGCCCAAAGAGAGGAACACTTTCTTCTGAAAATATTTTCAGCCTATTGAAAAAACGTATTTTTATCTATATTAAAAGTCACATTGAAATCCCACCATTTTTATAGACACTTTTCAAAACATAAGAAGTAGAAAGTGGTTTCTGTGTATGTCTTACATAAGAACTTCCATGGGTTCTAACAAGAAAATTCACTTAGAATTATCCCCTTGAGCAAAATTCTGCTTCCTCTACACAAACTAGTACTGCAACACAACAATCACAACAGAAGCTTGAATTTCTATTCATTGAACAAGGCTTTTACTGGCATTAGCAAAATCTAGTCCTTTTTAAAAAAAAATTGCAACAGTTCTTTCCCTACAAAATATTTTCTCCTTGCAGATTTCCACCTGACCAATACATTCACCACATGCATGAAATTCTTGATTCTTTCTGAACAACCAATGGCTTACTAGAGCTGATTTTGTGTATCAGGAAGAACAAATTCATTTTCACTGAGAAATAAAGAGTCAGAGTAACTTCCATGACAGCTGGACCTGCCAATTTCTTTTGACCCATAAGGAATCTGGCATACCAAGAATGAATGCCAGGTAGAAACACTGTGTATTCAACACACCCAGTGAGATGTTGCTTCTTTAAGGTAAATAATAATTCCTTGATATTTCAAAGTTACAGTCTGCACAATCTTCTTGACTGTAAGATAGGGTTCAGACAGAGACCTTTCAAGGGGTGTGAATGGCTGACACAGGTCACAGCAAGTTAGGTGATACAATTACAGACTCAACTCATCTCTACTATTACAAAAACCAGTCAGAACTTGCTTGCTCAGAAAACCAAGCAGTGATTGACTGTTACAGACTTAAATGGATTGTAAGGGATTCATCCAGTCTATTTTCATGAAAGCTTAAAAATTACCCATCCAATCTGAAATATACTGTTACATTTGCATGATTATTTATCAGTCTAATATTGGTTTCACAGATGCAAGACACAATTTCAGAGATGTACTATGTCTATCCCATTCCATCCAAGGGAAAAAACAGTCATTTATCACTACACAGGATGTGAAATGTTCCTTGGCTAAGGCAGAATTAGTTAAGACAGGGAAAACCACAACAAAACCAACCAAAACACTAGACTTCAGTGACACAAAATACAAAGTCATTCTAGTAGAAATTCAGCACCAGAGCTCACAGGGGCGCTGCATATGAAAACAGGGACATTTTTCTCAGAATCCTAGAGTATTCCATTTCTCTGACTGATATTTTGGCCACTTGGAAGATGGTAATCACAAAAAAATAATAGATCAAGTAAGAGTCCTATGAGCCCTAAGGTGAAGAGAGTACCCAGGGATACTGCTGGTCTCTTTCACATTCTACCTGAGTCCTCAGCCTTATGGAACTGTCAAGAAAGAAGGAAGGAAAACTAACCTACTTAGGGGTCCTACATTCCTAGAAGCTATTTCCAAGTGCAGTTTCTTTCTTCCCACTACAAGCTAACCAGTAAATCACCTCAAGGGATCACAGACCCAATGCTGTCTTGTAAATATGGGGCAGCATGATTTGCAAACAGTTGAAAGTTTTGCTAAATAATGAGTAATGTGTGTCATGGAGGCTCATGCAGACATTAGAAATTTGTACTCAAAGTGTAATACACTGACTTCCCCCTTCCATCTTGGGAAGTTTTTAGCCTTGAGTGTTGTAAACATACACACATACACACACAGATTACAGTTTGAGACACAATTTTAGTTTCATGGCCCAAAATTTTCTTTCCAGTGTTGAGTAAACCAAACATTATGATTTCCTTATATAAATTCTTTAGCCATCAGGGACTTCAGCATCTGAGCTGGCAGTGATTTCAAACCTAAGGTGGATATGCAAAAAAGAATGGCTCTAATTTCTAATAAGAGAGTGGCTCTTATTTCTAATTAAATTCCATCATACATATAGTTCACCAGGTCATTGATGTCACTTAGTCAGAATGTTCTTTCATAATTCCATTATATTTCATCTAAAAATTACAAGTTTTTTTAATCCCTTGGCTTCTGCCTGCTCCAAAATTTCATTTTTCTGATGGTTAGAAACATGCTACTTATTCACAGCCAGTTTACAGCTCTCTGCCTCCACATCAATACTGCTCTTTAATTTCCTAAGTTTATTTCACTTCTTGACATAAAGAGCAGTGGACAATACAAAATGTTTTCTTGGTATCTCTAAACCATAGGAAATTCAGTGTGAAGTTATTTGCTTCAATCAGCGCCTACCTGTAGCTATCATTCTGCTTATTGTATCTCACTAAGGCAAAAATATCTGCCATGCAGTTAAGGAAGTTAATCCAGTAGTAATGAATTTTAATACATTTTTTTTCCTGGAGCAGATCGCAGATTTAATGAAGGTAAAATATATTTGTCAATGTAAATTCATAAGATGTTCTAGACTATACACATTAGAACAATATTTATAAAACAATATGTAGGCTCCTCTGGTATCTATAGATATATTTTTTAATGTGTAGAATTATTTTTCTAGCCCTTTCTTTCATTTAGAATAGAAGAGGTTAATATGAAAAGCATAAATCTAAAAAATAAGGCCAGCCACGGGTGAAACCACCAAGAAATTTCTAAGTACCTTCAGTAAGCCCGAGAACTAGGTTTAGAAGTCATAAACTTTGTGATCATTCTTAAAAACTCAGCAGCAGAATATGAACAGAAATAACAACTTTTTTCCATCCATCTTTTCTTCAAACCATGCCACCTAGCCTCGAGATGCTAGACTGGGTGTCACTAATGTGACCCCATAATAATCCCAGTGATTGGCAGATGGCTTTTGGCATCACAGTGCCTTCACAGTGTTTTCAACAGAAGTCTGAAACACACAGGATGCCAAAAATCTGGAGAATTTGTGACATATGTTCTGAAAGATTTGAGAAAAGCTGATCTAAAATACATATATGCCTAAAATAAACAGCATCTACACATTAAAAGGCAATACTCAGTATTTAAAGCCACATTAATTCACATCACCAACAGAAATACTGTTATAAATTTTGATTTTATGAAAATGTATGAAATTTAGTCTGTGAAGTGACACAAATAAACGCCTTCAATAAAAATTCAGTTTAAAAATACACTCTTGCTTTGACATTTTCTTTGATCTCTTAGGTGGCTCAGCTTGATTCTTTTATGTTTTATGAGGCAGACATTCAGACACCTAGTCAAGCAGATAGCAGATGAAGGTAAAGAACACAAGAATGCAACTCTTCCTAAACTAGCTTTCACTTCCATGAATAGCATATAGAAAGGACTTGGGGTAGTAATATTGAGTAAAAGGTATTATTAATGTTTAAAACAAACAAACAAAAAAAACCACTAGGAAAATGTAAGGAAAAAGATACGTGTAAAATGAGAGCGAATCATAGATGGCTTGAATGCTGGAGAAGACTCTTCACCTTCCTGAAATATGATAGTGACAATGTCATTTCCAATATGTCGCTTCCTTTCTACCTAGAGAAAAAAAAAAAAAAAAAGGAGGAAAAATACAGACACGATGACTTAGAAGACATAAATAAGTAACAATTCTGTGAGAGAATGGTAAAACAATATTCTCAAACTGCAAACAGAAAAACTATGGTCAGTATGACTGAAGTCAGTACAAAATCATTATTTACTTACGTGAAAATAAACCTAGCAGTTCCATGGTCCACATACAAGGCAGCTGCTATAATAGCAGCTATTGCCTATTTTTAAGTTAGTAAAGCACTCATGATTTCTGTAATTTCCATAATTAATATTCACAAACTGGGCACAGAATACCTAGTATTCCAAAAGAGCAAACCTACCACTTGAGATAAAAGGAAAAAAAATCCTGATGCCAAATTATTCTTTAAAACAATAAATGCCCAGGTTGGTTTCTGGTTTCTGCTAGGATCTAACCATCAAACCAAGGCAAAAGCATGAGAAAACAGATATAGAAATAAAGAAAAAAAGGAAAATATAATTATGTATTTTAACTATATTATTACATTAATACAAAATATAAAATTATTGTTTAAATAAGAAAATAGCGAAAAAGTAATTTGTGAGTAGTTCTAGGTAAATCATTATAGATGTGTGATGTATAGGTAATTGCATGTGCTCATGAAATATTTTTCATCATACAATACATAGAAAGGTTCAAGGAATGGATTACAGCACGTTTGAATACCCAAGAAAACATCTAATCAATGAGAGAGCAACAGAAAAAAAGCACAAATCTTCCCAGTAACACAGCCACATGGGGATTTTCTTGAAAACTACACAGATTGCTGGCTATGAGCTGTGTGCTACATATGCAAGCATTTTGACCATCCACACACAAGTCTAATTTTCGACCTTCCTGTATTCTTTGAGGCAGTAATTGTAGCCATGGTGCTCTACAAGCCATTGGATTAACAGAATATATTTTCAGTCAATCAATTTTCACTTTCTTTGCAAATATGTTTCTTTTGTAACATAATAGAAATTATATGATGATTATCTTCTAACATATGATATTTTCAGCATTAAAAAAAAAAAAAGAGAACCATGTACCTGCTGCTTGTTCTCTCTAGAATATGGCAGCATGGTTGAAACATGGAACATAATTTCGTGCCCTTGAAAAACTGTATAGATGGAACAGGTTCCTGTTGTATCATCTGAAAGGGACAACAACATTCTCAGCAGAAATAAACCCTTCCAGTTTTCTAAAGAAAGAAAGATATTTCAGGCCCTTCTATCAAACCTTCTTTAGCTGTCCTTTTTATTGATCCATTTTGGAAAGTGTCTACACTGCATCTTTTACATAGGTCCAAATATAAGTTTGTAACCTAATCTGTACATTCACACATTTAAAACCTATGATGTCCCTCACCTAGCATTCTGAAATCACACATGGTTCTTCAAGCCATGATGCCCTACTATCATGAAGCAAGTCATGTAACAAGTCAGGTTATTATTCATCCTATTGTAATTTAAAATTAAAATGTTGATCTTGAAAACACAGGTCATGTAAACACTTTAACTGAATTCCATACCAGTGATATAAGCTAACCCAAGGTTTTCCTGGTGAAGCATTTAGCATGCATGAGTAAGTCCATTTTGATACTATTATTTCTGCTAGATAAAAAATAACATAACAAACATAAACAGGTATGTTGTAGTGCCCATCCCCCACACCACTTCTGCTTCAGATGAGTTCTTACTTTTAATGTCCAGTCCTCCTCTGTAGCCTGTCCAGCCTTTCAAACTAATTGTGTCACCCAAGAGGTGCAAAAATCTCTGAAAGCTTTCACTTCCGGTTTCTACATGTGGAAGGGAACAGAAAAGCAGGTGCAGTGACAGAACAGATGTAAAAAACTAATCAAAATATAGGAAGAGGTCTTGCTCCCAAGACATGAGGACCAAAGTTTCAGGTGAATTAGTTTCTTCTCATGTCTTCCAAGGCTTCTACATTTACAGAAACAGCATCACAACCTTGCTGAATAGGCATCATCGTGTCACATTAAACAGGGACCTCTTTTGCTAACTCCAACAGATTACTGAGTGCAAAGAAAACCATGATCAACTTCAAAAACTCAAAAGTGAAAAAACTATTAGCAACACTCACTTCTTGCAGGTACCATGAGTCACTTCCTTCACCTACACCCTTTTCCTAAATCTTACCTTGTATGGTCTATTTCTAGAATAGAAACAGATGTAAGTTCCAAACAGCCACTCTTTACAAAAACAGAAAATTCTGACACTACAATTTTTTCACCCAACATGAACATGAAAACATAACAAAACTACTGTTCACATAACCATCACCTCCTTTCTGTCTTCCAAGTGCAGGCACTATCCCATACTTTTTATTCTGATGAATAAAATGGTGAAAACCTCACCATTGCTGAACATTTCATCATCTGTAAGCTGCCCATCCTTAGCATACAGGACTCCAAATTTAAAATTCACCGATCCCTAAGAAATAAAACCAAATATTATATGATAAAGCAATCAAAAGACCTAAAGCAATGTCTTCTCTATGGACTTTTATAAATGTACTTTTGCATACATCCTACACATAAAAATATACATTTCTTAACAACTCCATTACACATTCAAGTAACAGATATCTAATAATTTACCTTTTATCAGATTATGAATTTTATTATATACTAAGCTGGTGATCTATTAATATGATAAATTAAGTTGGTGCTTAAAATTATTTTTCATCTTGTATGCTGCAATGAAATACTGCATTTCTCACTCCACTGAGCAATTGGTTTCTAAGTTGCCACAACACGTGCAAGTATTTCAAATAAAAAACTGCATTTGTTGAACAGGTCTGTGAGATAGGAGTGGTAGGGTGACATTTACCTCTTGTTCTTCAAGAACCAATAAATCCTGTAAATGAAACAATATCTTTAGCACATTAGTATTAACGATAGCACAAATATAACATCCTTACATATTTCAGTTTAGTTTGAAATGGCCAGTTCAGCTGATTAAGACTGTTTACTTTGTACTATCATGTACTATCACATATCACCCTGCTATTGAAGGAAACAAACTAGTAGCACTTATACTTAATGACTTACTAAAAAAAAGAAGGTAAATCAAACAAAAAAAGAAGTCACCTCCTACCTTTTGTATCTCAGGATGAAAGATTTCCCTTGGGCTCTTCTCAAATTTCTCAAGATTCATAGCACTGAATACAAATGAAATACAGCTTCATAGAAGAGCAAGTATACATTTCAACATTAAACATTAAGCTCTGAATTACAGAAAAAGACACACAGACAGATATCTTAACTGATAACCTGTAACCTATCTGTAAATACATACCTTAATATAGACTTCACTGATAATGTTTTTGTGGGACTATAAGGGAGGCATATTTTCTGAGTACCCTATAAAGAAAAAAAGCTGGAAGATATTACAAGACAGACTGACTGTTTCTGTATATTCAAATAGGAATATTAATAAAAACAATCAAGTAAAAAAACCAAAACAAACCATGATAGCTTTACTTAGCCATATTTAAAACTGGTTTGAAAAAAAAAAATTACTACTTAGTTTGGACTACCTTGTCATGTGCTATGAGTTGCTGAAACTGACAGTCATTAAAAACTATTTTGTAAAAAAAAAAAGTGATGCATGCATGCATGCAAGAGACTATTAAATCCACTACTTGGATAAGAAACTCTTACAGAATGTTAAATGAAAAAACCCCTCATCAAACAGTGTTAGTGAAACCAGTACCACACTTGCCTATTTTTTTAACATTGTGTAAGAAAATCCTAGAAGCAGTATGAAGTCATTGCCTAAATTGTTCACAGAGTAAGATCAAGAACAGTTTAGGCATTTCTAAAAATAACACAAAGTTGTAGGTAAGAACAATTTAAAAAAATCTGGCATTGCAAATCTGTCAGCAAGTTTAATAAAATGTTACCTACAAACCTAGTTTATTTACCATGGTAGAATTATGTGCACTGATTCTATAAAATGAAAAGTGTGTTAAATATTGCAGTTCTGAAGAAAGCAATAAAAAGTATGATAAACATATTGAAAATAGACAAGTAAACAAACCAACAAAAAAGTCAGAGCAGTAGTTAAATATTTGTTTCTTACTGTTTTTCTCCAAAGTATTGAATGGTATTGAGGAACACGCTGATTATTTTGGTCAGACAGTACAACAGACAGAAAGAAAGGATTCTTCTCTGCATCTGTACCTATGTAATTCTGATGAACTGTCAGGGAGAAAGAAGAAGCACTATCAGCCATAAAGACAACACCTGCTTGTGCATACACAGAGACATGCATGTACACACAGATATGTATGTGTGTAAATGTGTAAACACACGCATTCATATGTAAGAACATATACTAATCTACCTACCTATGTATTTATCTACATTTTTTAAAAAAACCTTGAGGTAGGTACAGCCTTCAAGGCAAAGAATGGTTTCAAAACATCCCTTTTGGCAGCAGGGGTTCTGCTTCTTACAGAAACCCATCCTTTGTTACATGAAAACATGAAACAAGAACTTGTTTTCTCTGCAGCAAATGCAGTAATGCTGAATTAACACCATACTTTTTTCCATATTTAAGTAATAGCAATTCAAAGCTACATTGCATTTTTATTGATCAAAATGTCAATCCACTCTTAAAAAGATAATTAATTACCTTTCCCCAAAAAATATCTGAAATACCATCTTGTATGATACTCTGGGTTTTCCAAATGCACGTCTGTTCTGTGCCATGTATCTGGAGTGTAGTCTGTATTCTGAAATAGAATTGGGAGACTGTCACATCCATTGCCATGTGAAAGCAAGAAAGGAGAATATAATGCAGTAAAAGCCAATCAAGAGTGCATAATTCACCAGAAGAGTTATAGCTATACACTGTTTTTAAGAAGCATAGAATTATTCTGAAGCCAGTTTTGTGAAGATGAATTTAAAATTTTTCCTTTTTTTTTCCCTCTCTTCTTTCTAAGTAACTAAGTATTATCCTATTGGACCACTGTCACAGGTAACACCTTAGTATTCCCATGAAAATAAAGGTATTTCAATTTGGGTAATATTTTAAAACCTAAAGGTAAATGCATTAAAAAACAGAAATCTGCTGCCAGGTTTCAATCTATAACCTCATCACACACAGGAAGAAACCTAAAAGCACAAAGGTCAGCTTGAACATAGTAATATCAGCAGGACATCAAATAAAGTGCTGGACTAGAACCTGTGAAGTGTTATTCAGAGGGTTAAGATGTACTTTTCTTCTAACATGATCAGGTGAGAAAAAATATACTAAAAAATAAACAAAATACCAGTTTTCCCTTTAAAAAAATATTGCATACTCTATAAAGAGGACCTAAGAGACTTTGGGGGGAAAAACTATACCCTACTCTTATCGATTGCTGCATTCCTATATTATTTAGCATTTCTCAAGTCCTCTTCCTTAGTAATTGACTGCAAATACATCTTTCCATGGTAAGGAAAAACTGAAGCCAAATTACTTTTTCAGCCTTCTTTGAGTATCTTCAGACACTTACCTCACCAGAGGAGCCGTTTTCCACACGGAACCGTCCAGCTCGTTGAATGGCTCCATCAGCATCACTAGAAATAAGCTATAAGAGAGTTTAAGACAGAGGTTCTAGCTTGAAAAATAGCTGCATGATCAGCAATCAAAGATTACCACAGTTTCTTCTCTTCCAAAGTATCAGACAACTACCTACAATGAAAGGAATCACCACACCTAATAATTTGACTAGAGATTTGGAATGATCCAATTATAGGGCTAAGGAGACATGAGCAGGAGAGCTGTTCTTTTCACAGCACTCATCTCCTGTCTCAGATTTTGGCTGCACCAACACACAGAATGCCTACAGAGAGACTTGTCTGCTTTCCAGAAACTGATCTTGAAGCTTGCTCCTTTCAAAACAACAGGTCTCAGACATTGCGGTTCTTGTTCTCTCAGCCTTGCTAAGGCTCAAAAAGCCTCCTTGTTGGCATTAACATCAGAAAACAGGGTTTGTTTCCAGCTGAAGACTTCACCAGTTTCATAAGTACTCATAAAAAGGTGTTTTTTTCAAGGGGAATCCAGGAACTTGCAGAGCACTGAAACTCTCTTAGTAAAAAAGCTCTTGAAGTCAGTAAAACATAGAATAACATAATTCTGATGTAGTCAGCAACACTGATTAGGATCACGACAATACAAGAGGAGGAGAATGATGACAATGACACTAAACATTGCTCAAACCAAAACATTAAAAAATGAGATTGCCACGTCATACCAAACTTTTGAAATGGGATCAGAACTACAGTGATGCAATGGTATATCATTCCTTGCTTCCCTCTAGCAATCCACTTTATTCTAGGATAATACTTTCTCCCTTTGCATGGTGGAAGACTTTCCACAACATTTTGAAGTGATCTGAGGCTATGTCAGGAATAAACTAACATGGCAAAAACTCCAGCACATCCTGATGCTTGTGTAAACTGCAAGAGAAATTACATGGACAACAGGTTGCATTACACCACTGAGAAAGACATAGGAAAAAATCTTTAGAGCAGAGACAAATATCTGTGTTGTGATAAATAAAAGGAAGAAATAATAGAGCAATTCAGATGATGCTGAGGAAAAAACTAAGCAAGAAAGGTTCAATATTAAATATTAAATTGTCTTTTTTATTTATTTAAATATGAAATATTTCTATATTTAGAAATCTGAAAGGGCAACAAGCCCTTTATACATTTGTACTCCAAAAGATAAAAAAGACACAGTTTCATAAAATACTAGCAAATTTTAAGAAAACCAATCAAAAGACAAGACCATTTGTGTGAGCCTACTGTGAACTTATAATTGCAAATTATTTTTTCTTTTCCAGAAAAATAATCAACAAAAAAGAGCCTTTTAGCAGAAAGCAGTTCACTTGTTTTTTTGACTAAAACACCACATATAGTATATGGAATGTACAGAAAGGAAAGAAAGATACCTGGTGTTCTTGCAATGCAACTTACAGCAACTAAGCTATCAATTTAAATGACTATTAATAAATATACCATCCAAGAACTTTAAATTACAACTATCACTAGCAGAAAATTTGTGATTTCTTCCCACAGTAAGTGAGATGGAGTTCACTTACCTTAACTCTCCCTACTTGTTTTCCCATAGTAAGGTCATGTAATTGCACTATAGCTATGTATATAGAGAGGTGTTAATTTAACTGCTGACATACTGCTACTTTCACAGCAGAGAATAAATTTATATATGAGAAAAATGAAATGCCAACTCAATATTTGAATTCCATGAAAGTGAAGAATAACTGACAGATTTTAGGAAATAGTTTTCAATATCCCTATTCTGACTAGTTCTTTTTTTAAGCCCTCTCTCATTGCTCTAAGGCACGTACACATAAAATCAGCTATACACATTTACATGTATGTACATGACCATGCACAGTTTTTATGTCTTAAAATACTTTGCAAATTTATTTGCAAACACTACCCCAATATTTTGCAATTTTCAGCTTACAAGAGGAAGAAATGCTCAATTTCCATCTGGGAGTAAACATGGCATTTTTATAACACTTCCTGTCTTGTTATGATGAAATATTTATAAATAAGTTAGTAAAAAGATTTCCTAACACAGGCCTAATATGTCTATTCTGAAATCTCTTCTCACTACCCTATAACTTTCAAGTCCAGCTTAGAAAGCACGTTTTCCAAGCTAGATCAAATTTTTCACCTGGAAATGGAAAGGACTTGAGCTCTGCATTATAAGCTGCTAAAATCAAAGGACAGTCTGTGTAAACTTACAAGCTCCACAGATCCATAATGTTTTCTGCTAAATTCTCCTCGTCTGCAACCCAGATCTTCAGAGACAGAGCTGGAACAGAAACACTTCATCAGTGCACAAAATTCAACTAGCCTCAGATCTCCTACAACACTATACCCTGGCATTAATTAATCTCATTCCTGTTGAACAAGGTTTGCAGTGCACAAACTCCTTACTGCAAGGAACACTCCTTACAATCTGTACAATCTCTAGCAGCCACTGCAGCCTGGCTTTCATATTATCCCCCTCAGAAAATAAATGTCTATGTCCTGACTTGAAGAAAAAGCCATAATTAAATTAAATATTTAGTCATGATATGATCAGGGTTTCAAAGCAGGTGGTGGCTTCTAACCATGTTTGAAATCCAAGTTTAATATAAGGGAGGAAAAATCTACAGCAGATGAAATGCCTTGAGTAGGACAACTGCACTGTGCTCAATAAGCTCATACTTAGCAGGGTGCTACCTGTACTGGTGAAAGAAATATTATGGAAACAGCACTCCAGAGAGAGTTCTGCTGAGCTCTGAAATTCTTTGATGAAATGAAGAAATGTATAGAAGATGACAATTCAAGGAGTGAATTAAAAAAAAATTAAAAACTAAAATAAAAAAATTAATTATAAAAAAACAGTCTCTAGCACAATAAATATTTTCAAGCCTTGTTTTGTGTGTCTGACATCCAGACAATCCCAAACACAAATATAATGCAAATTATAATGTCACCACAAAGAGCATCTGGCCTGCTGTGTTTTGAATGGGACCACCTCTGCCAAGATAATTTTTAGGGACTTTGTAAATAATGCTATAGCTCCACAAAGCAGGAGAAAAAGCAGGCTGAGAGGTTTATCAAACTGAACTACTGTCTGCCTTGTGGCAGAGCTAACCTCAAAATGCATTAAACTAGACGAAAACACCATCTCTTGAATTACCTGCATAATAAACCCAGGGAGTTATGAAGGCATTTTAGATCTGCATATATAGAAACTAAGTCCTGTAACTTAATTTGGTGATAGTTCAGCTGAGTGAAAGTCAAACTCACATCACACTGAGATATGAGCATATTAATGCTACAGAGATAAAAGTCAGTAGTTAACAAAATGCCTTAAAAAAAAAATAGATGAGCATCCAAAATCAAAATAAAAATCTTCTATACCTAAGAAATTAAACACATGAATATAATAAAGTAATAAAATACAGGATATCCAGATAAAGGAGGGCACAACATGAAACCCATTCATTTAGAAATATAAAAAGTAAAAATGTGTAATAAGGTATATACCAGGCAGCCCAGGTAAAAAGTCTGGAAAGCAACATCCAAAACATGGTGTCAGAAATATGAGCAGGCAGGATACACTGGTAAGACTGTCAACAAGGACTACTGCAGTAACAATTCCCAACCACAGATTCACAACAAAAGACAAAGAGAGGTGCAGATTAAGTTTGGGTTCTACCATTCACTTTCCCCTCCCCACCAGCATGGAAAAGATTAGTCTTCCTGTACTGGCTTTGCTGGGATTGAATCATAGAATTAATTTTTTTATTCAGGAAAGCTGCATTTTTTTAAAAAGACTGCAGCATGCAATTCAGTGGGAACACAGCTGACAGGACAGCTAGTTTTGGTTCATGGCTTGCATGCAGGTTTCCCCAGTGATCAAAGCCTTTGGCAGTTTTGAAGTAGCCAAGTGCTAATGCCAGTTCTAACCCAATCCACATTGGAAAAACACTTGCTTCAGTTATGCCAGTTTTAAAATAGTTTTCATTCTAATAAGATGACCTGTCAGTACTGAAATACTTGGGTTACTTTACCAGTGGCTCAGACCAGTTTGACTTAATAACTGAGAATTTACTTATACTATAAATTGTCTAATTTGCAAGTTGCTTTAATACAGATGAGGTTATTTTTAACAGGAAAAAAAACAAAACACCAAAACCTGCTTACACACATTTGTAAAGCAACCTGAGCATATACATATATACATACATAGATATATATATATATATACACAGGAGCTATTGTATAAATGTACAGTAGAAAGGAAAACAAAGAACAAGCTTCCACGCATTTCAGCAGAAGCTCCCACAAAATTTAAAAGCCCTGAAAGCCCAACAAAGCCAGTATAAACATATCTGCTGATCTAAACTTAGGGGTGTATTTTTAGGATCATAGTGTCAGGGAAGTTTTGCCTTTTACGAGTTTGCCACCGAAAGGCACCCAACCGCTGGGCTGGGGCAGTGGCAGAAAGGCCTGAGTTTGCAGCTCGCACCTGTGTGATCACCATGACACAGCCCGCATGTCTCTGGGCTCTTCATTCTCCTTACCCCCTACGCCCTTACGGTACCAGTCAGCCCATTTTAATGAAGAGGCAGATGCACCCACAAACGCCCTCAGCAATGAGGCAACTGCGATTTCTACCCCCGCCGTATCTGCTCGCAACACCGTAACGCTGAACCGAGATGCGAAATCGCCTCTGAGGACGCCCGTCCGGCACCACGGCAACTGCATCAGCCCCCGAAAGCGGAGGCGGCAGCTCCGGGACTCCCGCGGCTCCGCTGCCCGAGGGTCAGCCGCACCTCGGCGAGGGAGAGGCCAGCACCGCCGCACCGGCGGGCCCTCCCGTCCCCGGCCAGTCACAGGACAGCACCGCCTCTCCGCCACCGAAAGCTCGGGCCCGCACCGCATCGCTTCCCGCCCCAGCTCCGCCCCCGTCTCCCCGGCTCCGGTACCGCTGAGTGAGGCCGAGGAACCGGGTGGAAGCCGCCTCTGCGCTGCTCGGCTCCATGCCGGCGGCCGGCCGGAGGCCTCACCCCTCCAGCGTCGCTCACGCTGCTCAGTCCCGCGCGGGAGCTCCGCGCTCTCATCCCGCTCCCGGCGCACGGCCGGCGGCAGGGCCCGCCGGGAGCTGTAGTCCCGGGCTGCGAGCGAGCAGCCTCCGCCCGTCGCAGGGGGAGCGGAGCGGAGCGGCGCGAACGGGCCCTGCGCCCCCGCGCAGCAAGGGGCTTCAGCGGCTCCGCCCTGAAGGGCCGGGCCCAGGCCCAGGCTCAGGCCCCAGAGCCGAGCCGGCGTCTGAAGGTGCGGGAGCTGGCTCCTGCCCAGCCGGTAGCTCCGAACTGGTTGCCCTTCAGTAGGATCAAAACCTGCCCGCTCTCCTTCTGACTGTGGTCTCTGCTGCGTTCTAAAAGCAGCAACTACCGTTGCACCAGTAAAGGCACATAAAATGTTTCCTCAAGCCTGCTCGCCTGCAGCTCAGGTTCTTTACAAGCGCAGTCGTCTTACAGACTGATACTCAGTCGTGTTCAACCAGGGTGAAACCTCAGCGGCAAGGAGTAGCAGCTCCGTTCGGTGTTACTCCTTTAACAAAGCACCAGGGCAGAGCCATTGTCTTGTCAGCCGGTAGGATCTCCGTCGCAATCGAGTTTTAAACAACCTCCACCCGTGTGACTTTAAAAGTCTAACACATACCAAAACATGCCACTTTCAAGCGTGTGAAGCTCTTTCCTCCGTTTTCTCCTTTTACACAGATAAACTCTACATTCTCCTTTTCAGAAGGTAAACATAGTTTACGTTTGTCATGTGACAAATATGAAGGTATTTTGACTGTGTAAGGACTTCTTTTAAGCTTTTTCCCTAAGAGTTGAAGCCAATATCACAATCAACTATTGTGACCGAATGTTTCACTAGAGTAACCACTAACATCTTGGGAAATCATAGCTTGGATGACTGTATTCTGATTAGACAAATTTCTACAGTAATTTCAATTGCTTCTGCTTTGTAATGAACTGCACTGCATGACTCCGTATTACTAAATTCTGCAGCCCTCCATATAGCAAACCATAATGCATTACTGCATTATGTGGTTGTGTATATGGTCTTAGCTTTTTACAGAATAGTAACTTCAGGTAATCTGTGAAAGCTCTGAGGTCTGACTTTCTTAAGAAGTCTTATAAAAGACTTTAAAAAGTCTTTATAAAAAGACAGTTTGGTTTCCAGAAGTCATATAATTCTAGGTCTCTCTGCTTATTCTGTCAGCCACTAAAAAACGAAGAGTGACACAAAAGGGCAAAGTACACCCATTATGCAGTAGAAGCCACTGAAGAGCAACTTTAATCCTGATCCAGACTGGGCTCAAGCTGGTGATGTACTGGTGAGGAATTCTGTCAAGCATTAGCCTTGCCCCTGAGAATTCAAACAACTTAGAATGCTAAAGCTTCTTAAGAGTTCATTTGTATCTTCTCTAAGCAACATATTGACATATTGACACCAGGGGATGGCTTTACAATGGAGCCTCTGGCAGCCATTTTAAGTGTCTCTTCATCCTCCGTCAGTTACTTACTCCTCCCTCTATGTCAGAACATCTCCCTCTTGTAAATTCTGCCGTAGTCTTTGAGCTGCTCAATCAAGTATTGTGGGGTTAAGAAAACTTTTTCTCAAGTAGTTAAAAAATGCTAGAAAGAGACTCTTTTTGGTTAACCAGGGAACTAAGAGGACACGGATGATCTGAGCAAAATGCAAACACAAATAATGTGATTAGATGTATATGTTTGGAACCCAGCATACTATTCTTAACCTCACATCATCACATGTGACCACCTACAAGTCACATGTCCCACAGCTTCTCAGTCTGGCAGATGGCACTTCAGGTGCAAATCAAAAAATTGTACCCATACATATACAGTGAGAATTCCACACATGGGGTACTCTTAGCATAACATCTCTTCATGCTTTCTCCTGCACACTGCCCTTTTTTCTCCTACACATAACTGCAGCATTTCATAGTTTTTCCACCTAGAAATAATGCCATCAAATTTAAATCTGAAACATTTAGCAATTTTTGAAACAACCTTCCTTCAAATAACTATATTACTGAGCTTTTAGTCAATATTAAATGTATGGACATGGATCAGTCCTCTACAGTCTGTACCCTAACAAATCCTCAAAGCTGACAGAAGATATGAAGCTACACCTTACAAACTACTTCTTTGTTTTTAAAAACTAAATCTAAAAAGCCCTATGTCTAGGCAAGAAACTCCAAGACACCTGGTTAATTACGTCAAGCAATGCTTTGTATTAGTTACCTGGATTACTAAATATTGTTGCCTTTGAAGGATTATCTCCCACGCATGCAAAAGATCTTCCGGTTCTGTAAATCAATGGAAATAAATTCTTTTAGCTCACGAGTTCATGGCACGGGTGGTGGTGAGCAGCAGCGTCTGCTGGGCAGCTGGAGAGGGAAGCGGGGCTCTGCTTCTCTCTCTGTCCGGACCAAGGCAAATTTTGCATTCGCTCAGACCCTCCAGCCGTTTGAGGAGTATTTAGAGGTTGTGGGTTTTAGCCCGTTGGCTGGACTCAGTTTTCTGAAGGTCTGACTGCAACCACTGGCTGCTGTGGCACTTACACGCCCGCATTTGCTACGGCTGAAGGACTGGGACCTGACTTGGTGGGCTGGGGAAGCGACGCTGGGTGGGCAGCCTTGCCACCTCCCCTGTGGAGGAGAGACAGCTTCTGGTGGCAGTGAGATGAGCAGGTGGCGCTCAGGCACAATGACAGACGGTTCCCTGACTTCCCTTCTGCTTGTGGCAAGGGAGGGGGCAGATGACAGATGACTGCTCGTTCCTCCCTTGTGTTGGATGTGTGCATTTTCGTGCCAAGTAAACACTTCTGGCACTGCAGTCTCAATCTGTGCCGCAGTTTCTCTATCTCCTGAAAGATGGGTCTTAGCTGGGTGCCTGAATGAACCTGATGGACATCCCAGTAATGAAATGGCACTAGGGGAGGTGACCCAAGCAGTGCAGAGTTACTCTTAATTGTGAAAACAATTGCAGGCATGGAGTAGGGAATTGGCCTAGGAGGGCCTTGTAGTTGTCTGGCCACTTGGTAACTTCCCTTTATGCTTCCTGCCGGTGCTGACATGGAGCCTGGCAGTTGAATGTTGCACTTAAGAGCTGTGTAGACATCTGTAACCTACCATGGAGGACAAAAAGGCTTGTGCCCTGAACACAGCTAAGTCCTGTAGCCACATTGCCCATGAGGGAGGTTGAGCAGGTGGAAGAGGTTGGGAGAATGTGAGACAGTCTGAGTGCTGCTGGGTGGAAGGAGCTGGACGGGGCAAGGTCTGAGACCAAAGCAGAGTGTGGGTACTGAGCAGGACATTTGCCAAGCTGTGACAATCTGACAGAGTTGATAAGCAGTTAAACAGCTTGAATTACAGATTTTCAGAATGAGGATAACAAGCTAAAGAAAACATTACTATTCTACCTGATAAGAAATATTTTCCCAGCTGCTGCAGTTTACCTTTGTTCTACACAGCATTTTCTGGTTAGTATTTAGGGTGGAATTTACTGGCTGGAGGCAAGTGTTTAAAAAATGCTGTTTGTGACTGCAAGAGGAATATTACCAGTTGCCATGAACGATTCTCTCTTAATAGGCTTTGATTTCCTTAAGGAAAAGCTAGTTGCTGGTAATAAATGTCACTGGCTCTGGATGTTTGTCTGTGGAGTAGAAAGAACCTCCCAAAATTATGTACCTAATGCAAGTGAATTATTGCTTACAGCACTGCAGGTAGGTTCAGTGGAAGTACATTCTCATGTGGGTCTTCCTGTTCTTCTGCAGGGAAACTTTTAAAATTGTGGTTAGAGATTCCTCGTGTTCTCTTTACTGTTTTCCTGCTTATACATGAACATGAATGAAAGCATTATACAAGATGGAAAAGAACACAACAGTGCCAGCCAGTGCCATGTCAGTTTTATTCCTGATTAACAAAAAGGAAGGAAAGAGAACTAAAACCACAAATGAGTTGTACATGCAAAGTAACATTTACTTTCATTTCTTCAGTGGAGTGCTTTCATTACATGAACTAATTTTTCTTTGTAACCTAGAGCCATAACCCCAAAACCTGCAACATAGGCTCCCAGTACTTCCAGTCATCACAATTAACTGAACAGAAGAGCCAAGCATACCATGGACTTTAGGATGACATACTTCATATATATATATATACACCTAAAAACATAGGGAGAAAACATCTAATAATTACCTCTATCCAATTTTGCATCAAGGACTTGATAAGTAATTAATTTCTGAAAAAAACCCCACAGATGTATTTTCTAGTAACTCCCTTCCTTAAAAAAAAGCCTTGGTAAAATGGAAAACTGATTCCTAATCTGTCTACAAAGCTGTCCATTTGCAGGCCCTGTTTTTAAGCCCTGAACAGCTTATCATCTTGACTAACCTGAATACTAACTTTTTAATTAAAGTTTATTGTCTGTAGTCCCTTAGCAGGAACAACTGAGAAACATGAAGGATTAGAAAATATTTTTCCACCAAAAATTGGTTCAAATAATAGGGGCATTTGTTAATACATGCTAAGAGTTGTCAGAGCATAAGAGCACTGTAACTCAGGAAAAAACTTAATCAATCACCAAGTTCAGAAAGAACACAACAACTGGGTTTCATTATTCAGATCTGCATTTACCCTCATTCTTGAGAGAAGGCTCCATCATAAGCAGCATCTTCCTCATCTGTGCTTTCAAGGGAAACCATACAGTAGTAAAACATTACACGGACCTACCCCAAACCATGAGGTTTGACTGCTCTCCAATCTTAATTTAGGATCGCTGATCCACCTCAAACCGGGAATAACCGCTGAGCTCTACCCTCGCCCGAAGCCAACAACAAGTGGTGCGACAACAGCTGCAAACGTGTCCGCGCACGGCTTCCTGCTGTGCACTGAGCAAGAGACCCCGACAAGGATCAGCCCGTGCCCACCTCCCGCTTCTGGCCCCTCACTCCTGCCGGTAACGCTCGGGTGGGGCTGGCAGAGGGCTCGACCCTGAGGTGGCTTCGGCCACCCCCCGCTATGGAGCTCCCGGGCAGGCAGCGCTGCCAGAGAGGCGGCTCACCTCGGGCAGGAGTCCCAGGCGGGCAGCAAGACACCTCTGCGGCCAGGCCTGCCTACCGGGAGCGCCTCAGCATAGCCGGCCCCAGCCCTTCTCCGCGGGCAGCCGCCGGGAGCGGTGGCAGGGAGGCAGGGAGGTAGGTAGGTAGGCAGGCAGGCGGGCAGGTGGGTGGGTAGGTAGACAGGCAGGCAGGCCGCCCGGCACGGCGGGACCGGGTCAGGCGGGACCTGACGGTAACCGGGGCTGTCGCAGCGCTCGGCGGCTGCAGGGAGGACGGAAACGTCGCCTCTGTGGCAGCGGGAAGTGATGACGTCTAAAGGGTGCGCCGGAAGCTGCTGAGTGCGGCGAGCCGTGGGACCGGAGCAACTCATCCCCCCGGTGCCGGCCGGTTCGCCTGGCGCAGGGCTCGGCCCGCCCCGCCGTGCCGGGCGCGGCTGAGGAGACCAGTCCCGTCCCAGGGTGACTTCCTGCCGGTTGCGGCGCGGGCCGCGGAAGTGCCCGGAGCCTGTCCTGCTGTGGGAGCGATGGCCGCGGGAGGGCCCCAACCCACGCCGGGCTCCGGAGAGCCGCGGCGGCTGCTTGCCGCACGACGCTCCGCGCCTGGCCGCTACCTGAGGTGAGCGCCTCGGGACTCGGGCGAGCGGCGCTGGGAGCCTCCGGGTTTCGCCGCGGTTTTTGCGTGCGGAGGTACATAGCGGGGAGCGGGGCGGCGGGGTGACGCCTAGAAACCAGCCCCGGGCACCGGTTCCGGGGCCTGACGGCAGGCCTCAGGTTCAGTATTAGCTTCGTGTGCTGAGTGCAACAAACGCCTTCGAGATCACTTATTTTTCAGTCCTAGCGAGCCTGTTAAATTTTTTTGTTTGTTCTAAAGATGTTAGAACAGCTGATACGTACTCTGCCCTGTGTGCTGAGGAGAGCTGGTAAGCACTGTCAGCAGGGAAAGGTGCTGTGTGAATTAGTGACTCAATTGGACCAGATCAGAATACTCCACGAGTGAACACACAAAGGCAGCGTTTACTTGCTATACTAGGTTTAAAACTTAAATTAACCCTTGTTAGAATCAGAGTCTGGAAGTGTTAACCTACAAAAAGAAAGATGTTGACATTCATAATGAACATCCACTAGGTCCATACAATTCACTTTTCAATTTGATGTGGAACAAGTGATAGATCCAGGTGTGTTCATCTGCTTAGTCCTAACCTAATGAATGTTTTTTAATGGGCTTGGTCACTTCAGTTTGTGTGTAAAGATGCCATTTGGAATACTGATGTACCCGTGATAAAGATGTGATGCTTACCTTGTTTTCTGAAGAGAACTAATACAGTATTTTGATGTATCACAGGTAAATTTTTCCATAACCTTATGGAGAAAAAGGACTTTGAAGCATGGCTTGATAACATTTCTATTGCATTTCTTTCTCTGACGGACTTGCAGAAAAATGAAACTCTGGATCACCTGATTAGCTTGAGTGGAGCAGTCCAGCTCAGGCACCTCTCCAATAATCTAGAGATTCTCCTCAAGAGGGACTTCCTCAAACTTCTTCCATTGGAACTTAGTTTTTATCTGTTAAAATGGCTTGATCCTCAGACCTTACTCACATGTTGCCTCGTCTCTAAGCAGTGGAATAAGGTTATAAGTGCCTGTACAGAAGTATGGCAGACTGCATGTAAGAATTTGGGTTGGCAAATAGATGACTCTGTTCAGGACCCTCTACACTGGAAGAAGGTTTACCTAAAGGCTATTTTAAGGATGAAGCAACTGAAGGACCACGAAGCCTTTGAGACATCCTCTTTAATTGGACACAGTGCCCGAGTATATGCACTTTACTATAAAGATGGACTTCTCTGTACAGGTAGGAAGGACGGAAGACTTGGAGTCTAACAATTGTTTTCTCCCCTTGCCCCACCATGTGATTAATACACTTTGCTTTTCATTTACCAGACAGATTATTTAAGATGATTGAAAGCTGGTGGTTTTGGTGGTTTTTTTTTATTTCTGAAACATCTGTCACACTAATAAATCACTAATCACTTTAATAGAAAACCAAGGAGACCAGTTTGTTGGTTAAAAAACAAAACAAAACCAAAAAACCAGTAAGAGCAAGTATCATGCTTCAGATTAGTAAACTCAGATACATTATCCTCTTAGAGGATAACTTAAAGGACCTTGTTTGGGGTAGGTGATCACTGCAGTCTTCCAAGGTGTGACAGAAGAAGTCTGTCTTTCTCCAGATTATTTCTCTGGTGCAGTCTGTAAGCACTGTCAGTTCTTAACACAAGTGCTTGTATGAAGATGTGTAAAGTAGATGTAACCTTGCTACTAGTCTGACTTGCACACAGTAGGGATAATTTCAACTTCTTCCCTGAAGACTTCATGCAGACTTCAGGATTTCAGTTTGAATTTAAAAAAATACAGCCAGAACAAATATGAAACCTTAAATATTAAAGAATAGTAACGAGGTTACAATCAACTTGTCAGAGCAAAAATTTCCCAATCACCTGAGATGACTGTGCTATAGAATATGCTGGGAATACTGGCCATATATCTGATGTTTGTTTGTACCTTAAGATGGTTACCAGAAACCAACAACTAAACTCTAGTTGGTCTTTCACTTCTCAGAAAGAAATGTAAATATACAGGAAGCAGCATAATATTTAAAGTATATATTTTATATTGAAAGTATAGCCAGGGGCTTTGCAAGCCTGAGAGTGATGTATCATCTGAATCTTCCATGCATCTCTTTCAGTAGACACTGTCAATCAGAGGCAGTGCTAGAAGCTATGGAAGGTCCTAAAAGGGTATGAGGAAAACTTGAAGGCCAGGCATCTAATAGCTTAATTAACATGAGAACAAGAGGCCTTGTTGTAGTGCTGAGACTTAAAACTAGAGCTTATTCCCCATCCAAGCAGCTTAGAAGTACTATTTAATGAGAAAAAGTTCAACAAAGAGAAATGCAAAGCTCTGCACCTAAGGAGGAACAGCTCCATGACACCAGTGTGTGCCTGGGGGCCACCCAGCAGGAAAGCAGTGTGGCAGAAAAGATCCCAGGGTCCTGCTGAACACCAGTTGAACATCAGTCACTAGCATGCCCCTGCTGAAAGAAGGCTAACAGCATCCTGGGCTGCTTTAGGAGGGTTTTTACTAGGTAAAGAAAGATGCTCCTTTCCTTCCACTTAGCACTGGTGAGGCCACACCTGGAGTACTGTGTCCAGTTCTGTTGTGCTCCTCAGTACAAGAGAGACATGGACACACAGGAGAGTTCAGTGAGGGGCCATGAAGATGATGGACTGGAGCAGCTCTTGTGAAGAAAGGCTGTGGGAGCCTTTGTAGGCTGAAGAAGAGAGGACTTGGTGCCAAGCTTATCAATGCATGTAAATAATCAAAGTTAGGGTGCAAAGAAGATGGAGCCACACTTTTTTTCAGTGGTGCCCAGTGCTAGGACAAGAGACACAGGAGGTTCCCTCTAAAACACTTTAGTACTGTGAGAGTGATCAAGCACAGGCTGCCCATGGAGACTTCAGAATGTCACACTCAGAGATACTCAAAAGCTGTCTGGTCATGGTCCTGGGCAACTGGCTCCAGGTGTCCCCGCTTGCAAAGTGGGGGTTAAAGAATTGACCTCCAGAAGTCCCTTCCAATCATAACAATTCTGTGATTCCATTATTTAAGACAAACATGGAAGATGAGTATAGGATTGAAAAAATTATTTATTCTGCTTCCAATTACCCTGTTCTTTTATATTGCAGGATCTGATGACTTGTCTGCAAAACTGTGGGATGTAAGCACAGGTCAGTGCATATATGGCATCCAGACTCATACTTGTGCTGCAGTGAAGTTTGATGAACAAAAGCTTGTAACAGGATCTTTTGATAACACACTAGCCTGTTGGGAGTGGAGCTCTGGGGCAAAGACACAGCATTTTAGAGGACATACTGGTGCAGGTATGTTGAACTTTTCAATTTGTAATTTCATTAGGTAAGTGAAATACATCATCAGCAAACAAACTGTCATTTAAATTAGCTTTTTGCATGATAGGTTTTTAAAGGTTTTGTCCCAAGTCACCTTTGAAGGTATGGGGGGAAGTGTCCAGAACAGATCTAGATCTGTCTGCCCTTGATAATGTGAAAGCTTAGCCATGCAGTGCTTTTTACACTCCCATGGAAATAATACTAACTGCCCTGTAGTATTTTCAGTACTTCCAAGTCTACCAAAAAGATGCAAACCCTTAGTAGCAAGGAGCACATGCCAATAGCAGTTACTTATATCCCAGTACTGGAGATGGGCTTACAGCAAATAGCACAATGCAAACTGTGAATCTGTATTTGCATTTCCCTCATAATTAACTTCTCTGTCCTCTACTGCCAAATACCCTTGAATCAGCTGTAGGTCTGTTCCCCTGTGAGTAATGAGATGGATCAAATGTACTAATCCTGCTGGAACTGACTTAATAGAAGTCATAAAATAGCAACTAGCTTAAGTTACTCTTTGCCATAATCCATCCATAAAGGAGCCATGCATGCTTTAATTTGGAAAAAAAAAATCAGTAATTTTGCAATGTAAGCTTAGAAATCCAGAGCTACACAGTTCAAGAGCAACAGTTAAAGCTCTAATAGCATATGAATTTAGAGGCTATATGACATAATAACAGAAAAATGTATGCACAGAGTATAGTATTCCTTATTTATTACTCTTTGCTTGTAGTTTTTAGTGTGGATTACAATGATGAACTTGATATTCTGGTCAGTGGCTCTGCAGACTTCACTGTGAAAGTATGGGCCTTATCCACAGGAACGTGCCTGAATACCCTTACTGGACACACAGAATGGGTCACTAAGGTGGGCATATAGATTTTTAATTAATCTTGGAAAACACATACTTGCAATAAGTTTGTATCCCATGGTCTAAATTTCTGTTTCCTAATCCTATCACTTCAACTACATGTGGAATCTAAAGAACATCATGAGATATTGCCAAATAACAGTCCAGCAGAAAAAGAACTTAAGCTATAATTAAATGTCTTGGGCCATTGGAAGATATTTCTATTCCAAAGCAGCTGCAATAATACTAGGAATCCATGCTTGATTCAGAGACCGAATAAAAACAATGATTCTGAAAGAAAGCTACTTTAAAAGTTATGTAGAAGAACAGTGATCTTTATAATGAAAATCTGAGAATTAAAAGTGTTCTGAAATCAAGAAACAGTATATTTCTTCTGAGTATTTCAGAACTTGGAAGGTAGGGGTGTGATTCTAGAGGTGAAATACATATGTTTGCTCATTAATGCAGTAAGTTGTCACTAATATAAAAGTGTAAACTGCAGTTTCCCTTCAGTTGCTAAAAGTATTTGCATTGCCTTTATATAAGAGTACAGTATGCAAGTTGTTAATGGAGTGAAAAATGGAAAGCTTGGTTATTTAAGAGCATCAACATAAGTCACTATATCCTTCAATTACAGGTAGTCTTGCAGAAGTGCAAAGTCAGATCTCTTATGCATAGTCCTGGGGATTATATTCTCCTGAGTGCAGATAAGTATGAAATCAAGGTATGTACTATGTATCACACATACCATTTTGGTACCCAGGGAAATAAAATGCTCTAGAGGTCTGGGGAGACATTAGAGCACCTTCCAGTACCTGAAGGGGCTACAGGAAAGTTGGAGAGGGACTTTTTAACAAGGGCATGGAGTGATGGGATGAGGGGGGACAGTTTGAAACTGAAACAGGATGGATTTAGGTTAGACATTAGGAAATGCAAATAATACAAATGTTTTATGGTCTTAAACTGTGTCTTAATTGTAGATTTGGCCCATTGGAAGGGAAATAAACTGCAAGTGTTTAAAAACACTGTCTGTTTCTGAAGATCGCAGCATCTCCTTACAGCCCAGACTGCACTTTGATGGTAAATACATAGTGTGCAGCTCAGCACTAGGATTATACCAGTGGGACTTTGCCAGCTATGACATTCTCAGGTAAATCTTTCAGTTTAAGGCATAGTCTTCTTTAAATAATTAAGTAGAATATATTATTTGTCATAACTTTCTTTAGATGTAGGCCAAAAGATTCTTGATAAAAATTGTGTAAACGTCTTACTTTATGCATAGTGCCAGATTTAATCCTAATTTATCTGTTAATACAAATAACTTGCTTGTGGTTTTGGTGTCTACCCAGAGGCTACTCCTCTTTCACATTTTCAATCTCTAAGCTCAAGTGTTTCAATGTAGACTTAACTATCAGATTGCAGTGCTGTAGTGAATGTGAAAATAGTGACTGGAAGTTAATGTTGCCAAGGAGACTGCTCTACACACACCAAGGCAGCCATTTCTGTTTCATGGGACAAGTAATTAAAAGGACTCTTCTTCTTTATAGCACTACTGATCTGTCATACTCAATAACAGTGTGGAATGATAGTGAAATAAGACTGCAGTAAGGAATCAAACAGGATGACATTCTGTTTCCATAAAAAGAATGAGTCTATCTGTGAGAAATGGTGGTATCAAAGACACTCCACTTAAAGAAAAAATTGCATTTTAGAGCTTTTAGCTGACTCTTAATTGAAATGGCCTGAATATTTGTAATCTACTAATCATAGAAAGATCTAGTAAAAAAAATGCTTCTTATCTCTAAGAATAACTGAGTAATTTCACCTCTTGGCTTACCCTCCCATCTTTCAGAAAAGACTGATCTGACCACTGAGAACAGATTTTCTTGACCATATATGTTTGTGCCTCAGTTCTTTGCTTTACGTAATGTTATTGTCAAATGCATAGACAGTTGTGGAAAACTTACTCTCTCCAGTTTCTGTTCCAAATTTTAATTATTAAGGCAAAAATATGCTAAAGGTGTAGGGGAACAAATACTTGTATTTCAATAAGAGAGCATTCTGTTTTAGGACCAATCTGGAATGATTTATCTGTCTTCTTACAGAAGGCATTTCTGCATTTTGTTTTCAGGTATTAAAAGAGTGGTCAAAAGAATAAGAGGTTTTACCTTGTAATTTAAACATACTGGTGCACTAAATCTCTCTGGAAATTTACTGTAAAACACAAGTACATTTCCTTTTTCTTGTATATCTGTAATCAAGACTTTCTCCATTGTGCTATACAGAATCCTTTTCAAACCCTAACCTTTTCTTATGTTCAGAAGGGTCTGTCTTGAATGCCCAAAGTCTGAACTGAAACCACAGGCCCTACTGCACATATAAGGGTTCAGCTGCTTTATTTGAAAATCTTGCATCCAGTTCTTTCTATATTCTTTCAGAATGATTAATTTAGACACTTTACTTTGTACAGACACAAGGATTTGTTTTAGTAATGCAGCTTCATGGCTAAATCATGAGAGTTTCTGACAATTTTGTCTTGTCTTCTAGGGTTATCAAACCTCCTGATTTCTCAAATGTGTCCTTGCTGGGCTTTGGAGAGATATTTGCTCTGCTGTTTGATAACAGATACTTGTATATAATGGACTTGAGGACAGAAAAACTGATAAGCCGCTGGCCGCTACCAGAGTATAGAAAATCAAAGAGAGGTTCAAGCTTTTTGGCTGGTGAAATGTCTTGGTTAAATGGACTAAATGGACAAAATGATATGGGTTTGGTTTTTGCCACCAGTATGCCTGACCATAGTATCCATTTGGTGTTATGGAAAGAACATGGCTGAAAAGCTCGTGTATGCAGAATCTTCAGGAAGATATGGACTATCAGCAGTGTGTCCATAAAATGAGACTTTGCATGAACCAAAGTTGCACACCTAATGGTATCATCATGCAATGCACAATCATGTACTTTTATTTGGGCATTTGGGAATGGGTTGTTTTGGACATAATGCAATACAGCATGCTAACAGTATTCACCACTAAATTTTGTCTGTACTCATACCTGTTTGGGCTCTGAAGCATAGCTTGTAACATTGAAACCATTCAAATCCACCATTCAGGTCTGAAATGAGGTAGTGTTTGACCTGACTTCTGACTTACTTGTTGTTGAAACAGAAGGTGAAGCTACAATTGTAGAACTATAGGCTTTTGTACTACATGTAACAGCAAGCATTGGTTAGAGTGCATGGCTGCTTGGCTCAAATGAGAAGATGGCAAACTCCTCTCTGCAGTATCATTCTCTTTAAAATGTTTTTTCCTTATGGTAACTTTAAATACCTGGCCTTTGAAATAAAAGAATCAAATGAGTCCTTTAACTAGAATCAGATGCCAACAATAATAGTGCATTTAAGTTTGGGAACACATCAACATGAATTTTACTCAGTGGGAATGAGCCAACTTTTCATCTGTTCAGTAAAGCTTGCCATCACAATGAACCTTAGAGAACATCTGATAGTTTTTATCATATTTGTTGATGGTAACTCAGAATGGCTTGGTCAGCATTTTATAGTCCATATTTCCTGTAGTTTGTGTGAGAACAACTTAGTTCACAGGTAGGTAGAAATATAATGAATGGGAAGATGATGCTCACTCTCTACAGCAAGATTCACTGTTAAATTAAATGATGTCCAGCAGCCATTCACTTTTTCCAAAAGTTGCAGTTAATATAATCATGCACTTAAAGTACTTGTTACATCTAGATTTGGAAAGCAGTGGCAATTAACACTGTGAATGCCATATCTTGAAGAGAAAAAAAAGTCTGGGGAAAAGGAAAAGAAAAAGTCTTTTGCTTTGATCATCACAGAAAACCTGATGTACACAAGTTAACTGTTGAGTAGCAAATACCTATTCACATACTTTTGTGGTATTTGACATGTACTTAAAAGCTGTATCTATAACATCACATGCTTTAGAAACACTCTAGGTTGGTTTCCCCTCCTCCCTTAAAATAAAATCTCCCCTTATGGTTTGTTTTTTGTTGTTGGTTGGTTTGGGTTGGGGTTTTTTTTACACAATTTGAAAACACAGGTTTTCATGGAGATTGAGTCATGTCCTTGAGAATATAGAATTGCCTAACATAACTATTTTTAGTATGATTTTTTTTTTCTCATTATCCAAGGAGACCTAATTTCATACTTTGTGCTGAATGAAGGGCAAGGTTCCCAAATGTATTCAGTGTGAATTACACCAATGGAAGGAAAGGCTTTGTATACAAGAATCAGTAAGTGATGTGGTGGGAATTGCATGAAGTCACAGTGAAGCACTGTCTCTTGACTACAAGGCTAATGTCTTAAGTACTTGTTTTTCTTTATTCACACAAACTTGTGTTTGAGCCAAACTCACAGTATTCAGTCCAAACCATCCTGTCTAGGGCACAAACAATCTCTTAAAACTTTTATGTCTCACTCAAAAGTGAAGAAAACTTACATGCAACAAAGCTTCCAATAACTTGTGTAGAAACCCAGTTCTCATCCTTAATGTGGGAGTAACTACTGTGTGTGATGTGTGCAGGAAACTCAGCGTACTCTAAAGAGCCATGTGAGGATGAGCCACCTATAAAACACTGCATTAGCTTTGGAAGCTTCACAGCAGGAGTTTAGACAGGAACATACATACCAATAATGTCCTTGTACCCAGATCAGTGAAATACAGAGTGAATATTGGACTGGAAGATGACTAGAAAAGGGTCTGGCCTGTCAAGCTCAAAGAGTAGTATCATCAGTGATACACAATCTAACTGGTGACCAGTTAATGGAAGTGTTCTTCAAGGGCTAGAATTGGTGACCTTGTTTTAGTGAGCTTTACTCTCCAGGCAAGTTTCCCACAATACAAATTGTAGGGAAAGAAGAAACTATGGCAAAGGGAAGCAGTCAATACACAAGAGAGAATACTGCTCTCAACAAATAAAACAAGTGGGCTGACAGACTTCTCACAGAGTTTAACCAAAGCAAATGCACCATCCTGCACCTGAGACAGACTCACCCCACACAACAGGCAGGCTGGAGTAGCTTCCTAGATGGAAAGTAGCTTCTTGATTAAGAGCTCTGAATTCTCCTTTGCATTGTCCCAGAGTATGCAAGCAGAAAAGCATTATGAGAAGCATCCAATAAACTTATAAAACTAAAAGGGTAGAAGAGTAGTGTAGGGTGTAAGTTTTACTGTTCCACAGCAGCTGATGATTATTACAAGCACAATTAGCAAACAGGTATGTACAGCCTGTTTGATGTCTTTTGAAGACTTCAAAGTTAAAGTTCCACTTGGACATTTGCTAGCTAATGATGCTGATGCACTAACAAGAGGGCTACCTAAGAGAAGCACAGATACGTGCCACCACAAAACAGATGAAGGAATAAAAACATGTCACTGCTGTAGAAATTAAAGCATACCTGTGCTCATGCACCTCTGCCACACAATCACCAGCCCCAGACGTCCCTTTGTAGGCAGGTTCTAATATTTTGCCACCTGAGTACACTGCACAAATCTTTGGGGGCTTAACAAACAGGAGGAAAAAATTACTGAAATTGTGAGGTTACTGGAAGCAAATATTTTTGTTTGCTTTGCTTTCCATCTGACCCTTCACAGAAGTTAACTACTTGGCACTATTTTTAGATAGAGGTTGAAAAAGATGCAGCTCCCATACCCCTACACTTATATAAGAAAGCAACATAATTCAACTTACCTATCACATAAAGGACAAAAATCAGCTGGATGGCTCATTTTTGTGAATGTAGAAACTGCTTGTAGAAGCAGAGGCTTCAAGGTCCCAGGAAGGAAGAAAGAAGAAGAAGAAGAAGAAAAAAAAAAAAAAAGCAAGAAAACTATTACGTATCCTAAGTACTAAGTAGTTATTAGTCCATCTTTTTTATATCAAATTAGCCACCTTCTCACTTCACATTAGTCTCTTCAACATCAATCTGTATCCCTAGCCTCTGTTTTAAAGCTTCCCAACACAACTGAGCACTTACCACATAATTAATTCATAACAGCCGTGGGAAACAAAAGAGCAACCACCCCCAGAAACCCAGCTGAACAGTCATTTCAATCAGCAAAACTCCAGACTGCTATGTTGAGTTACAGTACATCATCACGTTTACACTGTTTCAAAGAATAGATGGGGTTAAAATTTTTTGGTTTACAGTTGAAACTGCCAGATTTGTTTTCACAATACATTTGTTTACCTTTTACTCAGTTTGGTACACAGAAATTTTGTACACAGAAATTTTGTACCCAAACGCTGACATACAAACTGCAAGAATTAAGCAATATTACCTTTAATACTAGTGCCTGTAGTTTATTTTTTGTACATAGGTTGAAAACTGCATAGAATTTTGCATTATGTGAATGCACATTTTTTAATTGAAAACAAACTCATTATACATTTTCCAGAAGAGGTAATACCATCTGCATTGATCCTTGGTACCATTAAATGACTTATGGCTCTGCTACAAATTCCTATTTCCCTTTAGAAGAAATACCTCCAGTGACAGTTCCAGTGCCACAGCCAGTGTGTTTGCCTCTGTGATTATGAGTTACAGCATTCATGTCAATGCAGTTCTCCATCCCAAAGATGCTTTCCCAAGCCATCTTTTACTATGCACCACTAAGGACAGCTGTGTTTTTTATTCACCAAATGCTTGAGAGATACAATTAACATAAAATCAATTAATTTGTTGATCGGTTAGCTTACAGGTTCATGTATTTACAAAATTGCAGCAGTGATTTTACCTGAGGAACTTATTTCTTAAACAGCACTGTGGACAAGTAGAAGGCACTATGTCCCAGTCCACAAATCAAACACATTTACCTCTGTACAGCAGATTAAGACTGTTCTCCTAAACCTCTGGAAGACGTAAACTTCACGTGGAAATCATTTCAATGTGATGTTTAAATTATACTCTCTGCTGCCCCATGCTATCTGTAGCTCTTCACTTTCCCTCCTTATAACCAAGGTTTCCCTTTTCAGCTTACAGTATGGTTTGATATAGCACCTTGTTAACATTTGTGATTAATGATGAGTTGTATCTCCACAGTGTTGTATCTCTGATGAGCGATTCCCTGGGAAGGTCACCTTGAAGGGGCACCCGACAGTGATAAACAAGGGCAACATCCATGGGAACATTCACACTGTTCCCATAAGCACGTAGGACAGAATGCACTGAAGTCTGAATCACCTTTCGTGGATCAATGATCATTTTCCTGGGGTTGATAACCTCTTTCCTGTCAGGCTCCCTGTAGACATGTTGTAGTATATTAACACCAGGCACAGTATTCCAGGATGAAATGTTGAACATGTGAGTAGATACTGTTTCTGGGAAGATATGGTTCTCAAAGAGGAAAATGTCAGTCCCTGGGTTTTGCCCCTGAAGACTACTCATCATAGTTTTCCAGTCTGGATGCTTAAGGGGAAGAATTATTTCATCAGCATCAGTGAGAACCACAAACTTACTCCTCTGCATGTTACGGTATATACAGTCATTCAGAGCTGTGATTTGTCCATAATACCCAATATGTGTTCCATCTTGCATGAACTGCCAGTTAGAAGAAACCTTAAGGTGTGAGTTTATTGGCCAGGGAATTATCTCTGCAGTTCCTTCTTCCACATAAAACTTCAGGACTTTCTCCATCAGGTGGCTGCAGTTGTTCTTATAGATCACCACTTTCTGTACCCCAAGAATCTTGTACATTTCCATGCTTTGTATAAACTGCAAGACATTGTTGTAATTTCCAAACATGGCAGAGATGCAAACAGTGAAGTCAACAGAGAAGGTCTCAGCCTTGCGGTTTTTAATTTCAAACCTCGGGAGCTGGTCAATATCTCCATGTGGAGACTGATTAATTGATACGTGTGTCGGATTGCAGGTTTGGGGTTCCAAACAAACTATATCTGCTGTGCCATAAGGAAAGCCAAACCTGTCTGAGTGAACATCAATCTTTGCTTTTGATACATAGATCTTTCCACTGGGCTGGCAGCAGAACCAGCAGTATAGTTGTTTTACATCTTCATGGTGAACAATCCCAATGACACGAGTGACTTTGCTTTCTCTGTCATCGAAGTATGGGGATATAATAAAAGTTCTGTTATCTTCTAATGCAGTTATTGTATTTTGAGCAGGTTTTCCCCTACAAAGCTGACCCTCCGGGCTGAATTTTTTTGCCCCAGGGAAAATTTTTCTTGTTATGTTATTCTGTAGCTGAAGATCTCCCCAGAAGCAGATTAAAATGCTTGCCAATAGAAAAATACATGTAATAACAGCACAGATATATTTTTTTCCATAGAGTATCATTGCTGAATTCCACAATTGGGAAATTAACAGACCTTTACACTCAGTCTTCTATTTGCTTTGTCTAAAACAAAACAAACACAAAAAAAGCACATGTTCAGTGATTTGAAAAAAAAAAAAAGACTTGTATTGAACTGTATTCTCTTAAACACAATATTTACTCTTTTGATGCTTCAGAATTTAGTTTTGAACACCTGACTTTTCATACAGATTTGTAAAAAAATGAGCTTCTCTTACATCTCCTCATGCTGAACTTAATTGTCTTTTACTCTACAGTTGGGTCCAGCACATCTGTGTCAGTTTTCTGGTATACAGTAATGATAATAGTGTAATTCAAATCACATTGAGGCCTGGAAGAAATTTTATTCTAGTAAAAAGCCATAATCCTTATCTTTCCCTGTTCTGAGAATCTTATAAAACTATGGAGTTATTCTTTCTTCTTCCTAAAAAAGCTATTGTGAACACAAATTCAGACTGCATTCTTTTGTATTGGGTAGGAGTAATCTTGTCACAGTCCCTCAGAGTCTTGATTCTCAAGTTACAAGGAAAATGTTTTCACAGGCTAGTGTGTTTTTAGAGCCTAGTGGGATCCTATAGTATTCAACATTAAGAAAAGAGGTTTGAAAAGAATGAACTTTTCACTTTTTTAGGTGGCCAAGATTACTTTAAATTTAAATTGCTTTTGCCAGTTAAGATGCTCTGTCTCAGACCACAGCTCTAAAGCAGCAGTTGATATCAGTAGGACTTTTTTTGTGAAGATTGTGTCCCTTCATTGTGACTGCATGCACTACAGAACTTGCTAACCTTGCCATAGGAACTTCAGGTTCTCCAAGATGTTACTAGGTCAGATTATAAAGTTAAGCTTTTTTTTTAGCATACAATCAACAGTTTGATATTTACATGTGCTTAAGCAGATGGAAGACAAATGAAAACAAAACCAAACTAAACCAAATCCTGCTTTATTCTATGAGTGACTATGGGTACATGGTATAATGTGACACATTGCAACAACCCTCAGAACAATTAACTGTTGTCTGTACCATTTGTAGGTGTTCTTGTTCTCTTCTGCATATACTGAGTCTCAGCTGAGTAACAGCTGCTTTTCTAATTATACTCAAAATTGCCACTCTAGTTACAGCTCTTTTCTGACTTCTGAGTTCTAGATTTGAAGAACATGAAAGTACTGCTTTCATCTGCAAATCTGAGATGTTGCTCAGCTGTTCTTTTTCAATTTTTTTGTCCTCAAAAAATGTAAGAAGTTATTCTGGAAGATTTATAAACCCCTGTTCTCCAAAGTTAAATTCTTGTGTTGCTCTCTGCAGATTGCCATGTAAGATGTACATCTTCCCCTTTCATGCAAGTATGGGGATTAAATTTTAAGATTAGAGTGCATGTGCAGGATATCTTTTCTAACATGCTCGCAAAGATTAAAGTTGCTTGGTTCTGGAGATATCTTCTCATCTGATTTAAATACTTCTAAAATTGCCTCTACTAACCAATAAAATTCAAATATGCATTTTGTCATTAGCTCACTAGAAGTCAAACAGGACCTTGCAAGTGACATTCACATAGAAAAGATGACAATATATAGAAACCCAGGTCTGCATCATCAGTTATCAGTCCTTCAAATACTTTTTCATATTTTTTTATTGGAAACCATTTACAATTACTAACATGCTGTCTATTAGAAAACTAAAAGACAGAGTATTTTAGAGTGAGGGTTTGTTTTTTTTTTTCCCAATAGAGTATTAAGTCAGTAGTAGGATTGAAAAACGCTTACAAAAAAAAATAAGAGGGAAACCAAAAAAGAAGCCAATGACATGGAAAATTAGAGACCTCAAATTCTAGTTCCTGTTTTTTATCCACAGTTGCTTTTAATTTACTTTTTTCTCTCTCTCTTTCTCTCCACTTTGGAGGTGGGGTTTAGGTGTCAGTGTTACCTTGGAAGAAATCAACTGAATTCTTTGCAGTGATGGGATCTGAAGATGAAGAAGCATCTAACAAGGACAGAAGCTTCAATGAAATAGAAGTAGTTTATGGATCTAGTCTACCTATTTCAGAGAACAAAGTAACTGAGAAAGGTACAGAAAAATCAGAGAATCCCAAGGAGGATAAATTACTGCATAATAGACAGGACAAATTTACTGATGGGTGAGTTGGAAAAAAGCACTAATATATTTCCTCATCATTAACATCTGTCAAATATTTTTTACAGAAATACAGGTTTGGATGCCAAGTTCAAGAATCATTATACTGCAGCCTTAAGCCTTAAAAATTTCCTGTTAAAGTCGACTTGAGAAATTTACATGGAAATTGCATTTCCAAGATTTAAGAAATATTAGAAAACTAGTAGTCTCTTCTTACAGTAAGACCTGATCAGCTTGTGGCAAGTACTTCTATCTATCTCTTATTCCTTTTGGAATATCATTTATTTATAGCCAATGTAAAAAGAGAAATTCCTGTATAACACTCTGCACACAAGTCTCCATTTTAGTTTTACATGTGAGTTACACAAAGCAGGAAGTTTACTCAAATGTTCCCTTGCATATCATGTCTCCTATGTGAGACACTCTGCTGTGCATTTTTAATTACGTACAAACAAACTTTCAATACTATTTATTTTCATGAATTTTGCATGCATACATTGTCCAATTTGGACAATGCAAATTCATCCTAATAAGCTTATTTTTAGACTAATAAAAATGAGTAGTTTTAGTCTGCCAAAGGCATTATTAAACACTTGATCTTAAAAAAATAACTACCATTCTTACTAGAAACCAGAGGCCACCTAGGGCATGAATGCTGACTGTAGGTAAAACTTCACAGACAAGGACATTAAGGAAAAGTTATAAAACTATAGACATGCATAGAGATCTACATAGCCTGTTTAAATAACTTACTGTTTCCTCCTCAAATAATTGTTTTTTTTTCTGGAAACCTTCAGTGGTTGCTAACCGTCATCTTATTTTCTGACTTTCATCGTGACCTGCTCAAGGGGAGATTAGTTGATACATTAATTTTCCATGAAAGAGATTGCATCAGTTCCTAAGTATGAACTATGATTTTGAGTTCAGGCTTGTGACACCTCTTTTAGAATCCACAGGCTGCAACCATTAGCTGATATCCACTGAATGAGGTTACTAAAAATGCTACCTTTCTTTTTTCTAGCTGAGATGGTATCATTAAAAAAAATGCAGTATCTCCACTGTTGTCAGAGCAATAGGTTCTCATGTGTCATTTTGAAAAAGGATTATACACATGGAGGTAAGAAATGCTTATTGTACTGCTTTGTACTGTCCTTTGTTCAAATGAACATATGTTGGCAAAACTTCATGTCATGTAATATGACATTCTAGTGTTGAGCAAATGAACACTTTTTCACCATGTCTGATATCTCTATAGTCTGTGTTACTAAAGAAAATATTTTGTGTGCTCTGAAACTGAAAAATGTCCGTAATTTTTAAAAGAGGTTTTAAATATGTTAGTGACTGTGGCTCTTCACTTGCAGTACAGAGAAGAATCTGGAAGACTGTTTTACTGCAAGGTATGATACATCAACAAAGTTCTAGAAACTTATTCACACAAAACAATAAGAGCCTTGGTTTTAATAATAGTTTTAGCAAAGCTTTATAAAACAGTCACCTATTTTTTTCCTGGAGTAGACACCACCTCAGCATTTTTCAGTTGTTACATAAAGAGAAAATAATGGAGTCCATGTTTGTTATCTGCAATCTTGATGTTTCACCAGAATGCACAAAATCATGCCCTCCTAAGCATAAGAGGAATCAAACGATAGTGTATTTACTCACAGTTTCAAGCCTCTTTGTCTAGCACTTCATGCTTTCCAGTGTTCCAATTTTGCCTTGTGCTCCCACTGAAATGAGACACCTTGCAACCTTGCTTGTTCCCCAACATCTGCTTCCTCTACAACTATACTAGCACTTCTGACCGTCTGTGGGAAATCCCGTGACTTGGTTAGCTTCCTGTACAGCAGATCAGTTTGCTTTCTGTTATTTCATTTTCTCACATAAACAAATGCAGCCTAATTGAATTATACAGTCTTGAAGTCATATTCTCAGTTGTTGTATTCGTTAACTGGAAGACTGATAGATAATTTTCCTCTGCTTACGGAGTGTGTGTTCTTGGAGATTTATCTACATCAGGATTTAAATACTTCCCATTAGACCAACTGTAACCCAATGTGTTTCAACAGTCTAATCTTAAGTAGTCAGTTGTGCTTTTCAGAGGAGCTTTCAGGTAAGCTTAGTCTTTTTTGCTTTATAGTGACACAAAAATCAACACAGCAGTTGTGTGCACAGTTATGAAACCAGTATTTAATCACATAGCAGGTATCTGAAATAGCAGGTGAATATAACTTGAGTCAACACTCAATTGGCCAGTGGAGCTGTGTTAATAGCTAACATAAACACTTGCTGAAATGGGAGGAGTAGACTGGGAGACACGCAAAATAAGAGCAATTTATCTGGGGGATGGCAAACTAGATTTGCCTGCTTTATTAGCTATTTAGAGAGAAAACCTCTCTTAATAGGAGCATAGTGTTTGCAATTTTTATTTTAAATACTATTTGGAACGACACACATCTTCATCTGTCTTAAAGGGGAAAAGGGAAATTGCAGAGGTGGCTTGATTAGAGCTGAAGTATTTTGGAGGGGAAATTCAAATCGTAACTACTTGTCAGTGGTAATTTGTGACTCAGGAAGAATCTGGCATCAAGGACAAGAAGGCTTAACTGCTGAATGCATTAAGCTGCCTGAGAGCAGGAACACCAGAAAGAGCATGACTCCACCTAAGGCAGAAACTTTCCCTTGCCAGTAAGATACAAAATGACACAGTAACCCTTGAGTAACAGTTCTCAGGTGTTGTAGAGTGCTGAGGAGCTTACCTTTGGCCAGCAGAGCTGGCACTGGGCAATGGACCCAATGCTGGGCTGAGTAGCCCATGCTGATGCTCACAGGTATCAACATAGACTGAGTGAATTGCAGGTATTGAGAGCAGCCCTGCAGAAAAAGACCTGGAGTGCTGGTGGATGAAAAGCTAGACATGAGCCAGCAATGTGTGCTTGCAGCACAGAAAGACAGCAGTGTCCCAGGCTGCATCAGAGGAAGCATGACCAGAGGGGTCAAGGGCAGGGATTCTGCCCCTTGACTTGGCTCTCTTGAGATTCCACCTGGAGCACTGCATTAATCTCTGGAGTCCTCAGCACAAAAAAAAAAAGCATGTGCCTGTGGAATAGGTTCAGAGGAGGCCACAAAAACGATCAGAAGGATTGAAAACCTCTCCTATGAGGAAATGCTGAGAGTTGGGGTAATTCAGCCTGGAGAAGAGAAGGCTCTGGAGACACCTTTCAGCAGCCTTTCAGTTCCTGGGGGGGGGGCTATAACAAAGACAGGGACAAGCTTTTTAGCAGGGCCTGTAGTGATATGACAAGGTGTGATGGTAAAAGGGGATAGATTAAGACCAGATACAAGGCAGAAATTTTTCTCAGCAAGGTGGCAGAAGCCCCATCCCTGGAAATACTCAAGGTCAGGTTAGACAGAGCTCTGAGCAACCCAATCTAATTAAAAGAGTCCCTGATAACTGCAGGGGTGTTTGAGTAGATGGCCTTTAAAGGTCCCTTCCAACCCAAACCATTCCATGATTCTATGTCTTTACTGGAGTTATTTCCAAAGGGATTTGTTACTTATGCTTGGCTTTCACTAGAAAAGTCATCTGGGGGCAAGGGAGGGGAAGAAGTAACAAGCACATAAGCTGTTATGACTTGCTTATTTCATTAACACAGAAATTTAGATTTTAAAGATCTGACCTGGATCACGCTTTTCATATAAAAGATTTTCAAAGGTTGAAGGTTGCTAGTAACTGACTTACTTTGTTTGAATGTTGCTGTTATAACTGCACGTATTGTTATGGTAGTGGCATGTCATGACTGGCTATTCAGTGCTTCTGAGAGAGAAGCCTGTACAGTATCTGCAGTACATCCTACTCAATCCTCAGTAGGGCTGAAGCTGTCATTCTGGTTCCAGAGATTGCTCAGGTGTTAGACACACAGACAGGAATAGGACAGTTTTAAATGATTAGCCTGTCCAAGCTTGAGTTGATGGAACCAAACTGCTAATTCCTGGAAAAAGTGGTGGACTTGAAGCGTTTAGGTAGCAGTGCTGTAACACCTTCCATGTATTTTAAGCTTGCTGTTACTCCTCAGCATCTTAAAAAAATAAATGTCACCAAGAAATGTCACCAGGATTTCTTAATTTCTTATTTACAAAAAAACCCCACCCAACTTTTCTAAACCACACCAGTAAGTAACATTTTTCCCCTGGTTATTGGTAAATGTCAAAGAGTTAGGTAAGGTGGTTTGTTTTTTTTTTTTTTAATTTTTTTTTTTTTCCCTAAGTTTAGAGTGACTAATACTACAGCTATCTAATACTAGTTATAATTTTCAGTAGAGTAATGTCAAGAGGGACCCCACCCTAAAAGCAGTACACTCCTTTTAAATTCCAGAGAAGGTTCAGGTTGTTCAGTGATTGGAACAGCAAGGAAGGCAGGGTACAAACAGTCACTTCTAGAGAACTTGCAGACAAACATTGTAGCTACCTGACTGGAAATCTTAAAACAAAAGGCCTCTTGGTTTTAGCATGAGAACTAGAAAAATCTGCACTAAACCAATTCTAACTAGATTTCTGTGGCTTTTCTGCATGCAAGAGATGCATATTAAAGAGAATTTTATTTATTAAATGTTGCTGCTGTGTTTTTCTAATAATCCAATTTTAGTAAACTCTCTACACTAATAATTTGCATTTCCATAATTCAAAAGGAAATTAGACACTTGGTACTGTCTTATCCACTTGTTTTTGTTTGATACCAACTTGTGCTTCTTGTGTGCTTGTATTAAAAGTTCTTTAGGTAAAAATTATAATGGAATTTATAAAACTACTGGCACATCCTTCTTTGTTGACTGCATCCAATACACATGAACTTGAGAGGAAACAAACCTCAGCAGAATCAAAAGGGAAATTAATTTATACTGGTACAGTACAAAATTATCAAGATGAAGGAAGTTACACAGGTGGGCAGCAGCTTAATTCTCTTATTTTTTCTCTAGTATTCTTTTAGCCTTTTGTATCAACAAGAAAGCGTGATTATTTTTTTGCTAAACAACCTGTTTCTGATAGTTAAGCAACCTCTTATAAACACCCTCTCATTGTTTTCTTTTTATGGACACAGCAACATCCCAGTCTTTCCTCATCTCCCTACGTACTAGTTCTTGCAAAATCCTCCTGTGCCTGACCAGTTTTAGAAGTGCTTAGGGAAACACACATTTCTGATTCTCTCCCCCACCCTCTCTCTCTCTCTTTTTTTTTTTTTTTTTTTTTTTTTTTTTTTTTTTTTTTTTTTTTTTTAGTGAGAAGCAGCTGAGACCTGAGAGGGAGAACTGCAGGGTGGGGGTATCAGGAGTCAGGTCCCAGCCCCTCCATACCTGAGTCAGGTGACCAGGGATGGCCAGGGCCAGGTCCAACCCCATCCAGATCAGTCTGTGAGATGCAGCAGGTCAGCAGCCAACACACAGGCTGGGCCAGGTCCAATCCAGCAGCTGCTGGGCAAGTCCATGGGGACAAAGCAGGATCAAGGCCAAGCCAAGAGGCCAGCCTGCCAGTCAGGGGCTGAGGGCCCCTGGCTGAGCTTTAATAGGCTCCTGGGCCCATGGACAGAGTCATGAGGGGGCCAGGTGGGGTTGGTCAGGGCCATTAGGGCAATTAGTGTCCATAAGGCCCCAACAGAATGCTTTAAAAATATACTTATTTTTAAATGAAGTACAAAAACTCAACATATATGCTCATCATATATGCCAGATATTTAGAAACCCCACCACCACCACCAAAAAATAACAACAACAAAAGCCAACCCAAAAACCCCACCACTACCAGTGACAAACAACAAAAAAAAGAAGGTCTTTTGCTTTTAAGACTTCACATTTACCACAACACCAGGGCTGCATCAATGTGCCCTGGGCACTCTGGATTTTCCAAAGGACTTGTGCTCATGCCTGGAGCCTTGTCCTTTTCTAAAGCAGCTCTATCACCTCACAGATGGAGGTGACTCCAAACTCCTGTACTTACCTTTAACTTCCAGTGCAATCTACGTTCTAGGAGGCCTTTTCTCCTGGCTGCTATCACAATGTCAGATTACTAAGATGAAGAGTGGGAGTTAGTAAGAGGCTGAATTTGTGTAAGTAACTGGCAGTAGGAACCAGGCCATTGTCAATTGGACATTGTACTGACATGTCCCTCTTTCCTGGTACAGCTTTCCTTGGTAGCTGTGTTAACTGTTAATTAACTAGAGAGAGAAGAATGTTTGAACATGTTAAAAATATACTGAAATACACTGACAAGTTTCTGTGTAAATAGAAAGTTCACTGAGGATTTCTGTTTACTCTGCCTGGTAAAAGGTAAAAGCACAACAATAAAGTTCAGAGGCAGGAAGGAAGGGAGACTAATGGGCTCACTTAGAGACACAAAGGAATCATTTGGCTCATTTATCTTAAAGCACAGGCAAAAAAAAAAATTAGCTCATGAGAAAGATTTAAAAAATAATTGGAGAAGAAAAATATTAATTTTTAAAAACCCCAAAACAACAAAATCACCTTTAATACCTCATTCCCCTTTTCTCAGGTCAAAAATTCAGCAAATTTAGAAGTTTTAAACTCAGATATATTAATCACTTGTTGGGCTCTTTAGGGCTAATGGAGCCCTATACCCCTGATAGTACATGTCAAAATTGGCAGCTGGGTGGAAGCTCAAGTGTAAGTTGTGGTCACTGTGTGTGCCTTCCATCACCTCTTCCTGTCCATAAATGTATACAGGCAAAAAACCAACAAACACATTGCCTCAGCAGGCCACTATGCTAGAGATTTAAAGTAACCACAACCAGAAGTTTGAAGTCCTGTTATAAACTGCAAAATATATGACACTGCAATTAACCTCAACCTATGGTGTGCTAAGACTCAGTGTGGATGTGTGTAACCACAGAATATATATATGGATACTGGAAGTGTAATCTGCACAGGAAAAGCTTGCTACAGATCACAGGGTTGTCTTGCAGTATCCATATGTTCCTAACGGTTTTAAATATGAATGGGCATGTGGATACCAAAGTGAAGCAAAGAAACTAGACTAAAAGCCATGCACATACCCACAGATGTTTTGATTATATAGAATATTCTTGCCTCGTTACTGATTTTGTGTTTCTGGTCTGTTTTTTGTCCAAGTTTTTTGATAAAACACACAAACCACCTTGGAATTCTGCCATACACAATCTAAAACTCCTGCTACCTTTACAAAAATTTACAGAAGGCTTTACTGCAATATGCCTTTAAAATTAAGATACACTTTCATTAATAATTTATGTACAAAGAGAAATTATGAAAAAGCCCTTCAGTCCCCTGCAGACTTCAGTTAGGCAGCAGATAACAGGACAGGAGAGACTTATCTTGCAGTATGAATACTGCCCAATATCAGGATTTAATAATGCTGAACATTTATTTTTCGTTTTGAAGAAACAAAACAGGGTTTCCATTCTTGTTCCACATGTAGTTATTACCAGCTGACAACAGGTTCCAAGATTTACTAAGGACTGTTACAACTTTGCAATACTTCTGTGCTACAATTGTGAGTAAAAAAATGCTCACCCAATAATAAAGCTCAGAGGCTTTAGCATTACACTGATTGAATAGTAAGAAAAATAAACAGAGAAAGGCAAATTATTTTTTTTGACCTTCAGCTCTGTAAGAAAACAAAAGTAATCATAAAAATAACCCCAAAACATCTAGGGAACCAGCCCCATCAGAAATCTAAGTAACAACAAAAGTTAGTAACAGCAATCTTGAGAGACAAGACTCACTAGTGTTTAAGAGAAAAAAACCCCAACCCAATACACGCCCAAACCCAGTCTTCTCTAACTACTGAAACAACTTTTCAGAAGAATTAGAAAAAAACCAGTTTGTAAACACCTTACTCTAGGCTGCCTGTTTATCACAGTGTTAAGGGTTTACAGTAAAGGTATGTTTGTCCTAAAATAATTCATCTCTGAGACAGAAGCTCAACGAACTTACATAGCTGCAGGAGAAATTGCAAGATACCTGCATGCTGGTTTCAACCCCCATCGGGATGATCCCAGTTTTATAGAATGAGCTTCAGTGTTAACTGAAAGCCTTGGCCTAATGAGCCATTACCTGAGTCTGGATCATACATGTGCTACCTTAGCATCAATCCTTTAATTTGTTTCCTACCTTTTTATGATGTTGCAGTGTGCAAAATGAACCATCTGACTGAGAGAAACCATCTGAATGAACCATCAAATGAACCATCTGACTGTCACCCCAATAGCCATGAGTCAGGGGTTGGCACAATAGTTGGTATCTCTGACATGAAATCACCCACCCCACCCTCTATCCCCACCTTCTTTGCCTTCTCAGAGCACATGGGGCAGCAAGGCAATCGTCAGACTGATCTCAAAAGATGTCAAAAGATCTAGATAGCCACATATGCTCCACCTGATGCTTCCCCTAATGTTAATCAGGACATTTCTCAGGAATTGCTTTATCTTCTCTTGACATTTCTTACCTATTTTACTGCTAATTTAATGTAATTATCCCATAGGATTCACAGTCCTTTGCACCTCTGGAGCTGGAACATGCCCATAGGAGATGACACAGAATAAAGCTAGGAATTGACAGGATCAGTGCCAAGGGCAGCCTCAGGTCAGGCTTTGCTAGCTTGAAAACAGTCTATTTCTACCTAGCAAGCTTTATCACTCTCTTTAACAATGGCAAGCTCTGCTTCTAATCTTGGGGAAAGAAGACTGCATTGTTCTTGGATAGAAAGTCAGAACAGCATGAATCCACTCAACTTACTTTGTTAGAGGAGAGTAACCACTATCATCTTCTAGCAGGAGACTGCTCCAGAAACTTAATTATCAAAAGAACTGCTAGTTCTTTAACAATTAATTACAAATCTGAACTATAATGGGAACATCCTTGTTTGTGTTACTCTAGGACCCTCTCTCTGTGATGAGTTCAGTACATGTGATCCTTCTGTAGGAAAAAATTTATACAAAATCTTAATACTATATTAACTCTGAGATGCACTATACTAGGTGTTCATTTTCACACAGTGACCCAAAACCCAGTGTTTTTAATGGCTGACTAAATTTTCATAACTTAGTAGCTGAGCTAAAACCTGCTTTTACACTGCCACCTGCACTCACCCTCAAGATCTGAAGATCAAGTCTCCTCAGCAGTTACAAACACACCAGCTTTTAAATAAAAACTATTCCTTCCCCTTCTCCCATTGTTGAAAGAACTAAAAAAACTGCACTACTAAACAATGCAGACAGTACTAGCTGGACTTCCAATTATGCTGTACTTGAAAAAGCAAAGAACATCCTGTAATCTAGAAGAAAGTGTGGGGTTTGTTTTTTGTTTTTTAAGCTTCCTCTACTAATTTCTACCCAGCTTCCTTTGCTTGCCATTGTTTTTGTCTCTTTGCCCAATGAAAAGGTATGACATTACCCTCTAAAAGACAAAGCATATTGTGTTTGTATCCAACAGGTTCACATCAATAGCTTTGTATTGCTGCAAGAAAGGTAACCATTTTCCTACAATTAGCTTCCAGTGTTTCCACAGTGTTCCTTTGAGTTAAAAAATGACATTTATAATTTTATTAAGCCAGTGGTATCAATTAACAAATTGTATCTAACTGGTTTTTTATTCTGCAGAACTGGATAGACCTTTCCCTATACATACACTAGAATAAATCTGGTTTTCTGACCTAGTTTGTTTGCTTTTTATTCAGTTACATCATGCTTGCAAATGCAAACCATGGATCATCTGAAGGAAATACTCACTTGGAATACAATCTACTCTTCCTTAAAGCTGAAAAGCTAATTTATGGCAGTCAGAGCATGGCTACAGCCGAAGTCCAGAAACATAAAGGATACTTCCTCCAATTCATTACTATCTGCACTTTTCTTAGGCACAACTGTTTTGTAGTTGACGCAACAATGGGTGTTTTCATCCTTCCTAATAAGCTTATCTGACTTGCTCTCATATCTGAGCTCTACTGAGACATGTAAACTTTGACTTCTTTTTTTTCTTTGCACTCCCTCTAAGGAAAGGTCTGGTGTATTTTCAGAATGTGATAAACCCATGTTCATAGTAATACATCACAGCTATGGGAATACCACAACAATTACTGTTCTCAGAAGAAAAAATAATGCAATTTACCAGTGCCATTGCTTACATACATAGCACAGCCTGACATCTCAAGTAGGAAAAAGCTTTATGTTTTGTTTTGGTTTTTTCCTCTCCCAGGTTATAAATCAACAGTTTTGGATGTAAGCATTTAAGGAGTGCTTCAGTACTTAATCTTTGGGTGTTGTATCACAAAAGCATGTTACCTTATAGTGAAATACTGCAATACAGGAAGCAGTCCTCTTCCTCCTCTGCAATTTGCCTCCATGACAATAATAATGACGATCTGGAATATAGTGAGTGCTGCTTTTCCCTCCTAATGTGCTCACTTCATTTAATTTCTATCCTGTTGTCTATGGGGAGGAGAGGAATTACAATCAATTTTCCCATTTAAACTGATGATACCACTTGGTAGATGTAGGAGACACTTCCTGATGCTTCCTTTATAAAATATTTACAGTGAAACACTGGACATGACCCCGCAGGCAAGTTCTGTGTACCTAAGTGATTTCCAAGACTACAAAGTAATAAAAGAGCCTTGAGAAAGTCTTCCTGTTTCTGGGGCATAGCAGGAAAAGGAGTTGATTTCAGAAAAGGGAAATGTTTTTTCTTTTTCAGCTCTAAAAGTAGCCATTTTGTATCAGCTTGTTTTGTTCCCACGTTCATATTAGATAAAACACTATTCCTCTCAGGCAACTGCTCATAAGATGAGGTTTCTGTAGAAATTAAATCACCTTCTTTGCCAGTCATAATGTGGAGCTTATTAACCTGAATGGAGAATCATCAGGTGATCCAGGCTGGAAGGGACCTTTACAGTCCACCTGCTCCAACCATCTTCAACTAGAAGAAAATGACACAATATGTTCATCTCTACTTCTTTGGCCCTTCGAAATCCCACCCGCAAGAACTGCAGATTTGGAGCATTTTTCAGTTTGGTTAGAAATTTGGGTTCTGTTGTATTTATGCTATTAAATAGCCACCCACTCTGCATTATGAAGTCTGTGCAACTGTACATACCATTCATTCACAAATAAAACATGCTTGCTGCCTTTAAACTAAAATGTTCCTTCTGTACCTCTACTATTCTTTTTCAGAATATTTTATTAACAGCATCCACACTCTGCACATTTTTAAACTTACAACCAAATACAACTGCTGCTGAAATAAACAACCTTTTTTTTTTTTTTTTTTAACATTAAAGTATTTAATTAGTGAAACAATCATTATCAATGTAACAAACTGAAAAATACAGCAACTTGATACAAGACTGAGGTAACAAAATACTTTGCCAAAAATCTAGATTCCAACACCAGGGTTCTTATGGGTGAGACAGTTCACAAGAACTATAGAAAGAATCCCTACACAAATGGCATGCAGTGGACTGCTAGAAAATACAGCCAAAAATAGTGCAACAGTTTTCACACAAAATGAATCAAAATGTTGAAACTGGTTTACATTATAATATGACAAATAAGTTGCAATTTGAAAACTAATTTCTTTGCCTTGTTTTAGTGCTATTTGGAAAAGATGCATTTTGGCACTGATCACATCAAAACTGCACATGAACAAATTGATGATACTGCCTACATTTAGTATCTTCACAATTCTGAAAATAGTAATTCTGGTATGTTTACTTTTACAAAACATTGCAGTTGCTTTGGTGGATGGTAACTTGTATGGTGTGGGATATTTTTCTGAAAATGCTGTATTAATCAGGAAGTGGTATTTTGTATTTCACTAGAAGCTTTCAATTAACATTAAAAGTACCAAATGACAACATAAAAACTCAAATCAGCAGCTAAAATCTGTGAAATATTTAAAAATTAATTTAAAATTGCTTTAAGATATTTTAATGTTTTTATCCTGCCATCATTCTGGTTTTTTTTATATTGTGCAGCAATTTAACAGTTGTGCTATATTGAAAAGATGTTACCTGACTATTGTGTAAAACTACCATTTGCTATGCTCATCTTTCTTCTAGATAATGTTTTTTAGATTCAAATTATAGTAGTGTGATGGAACTGAAGTGACTTTTGGCACATTTCCAGATTCCAAGGTTTTGAGTAGGGTCTGAATTTGAGGATGGCATAGGAATGAAGGGTTTAATCTCTCCACAGATTAATTTTCTGTCAGTGACAAATGACTGGGCATAAGAATTGTTAAAAAATGTTGCCTTTCATTAATGCCACACTGGTTTTGGGCACATAGTGCTTTATGGCAAACTTTAAAAACCCTATTAACAATATAGGTATTTCTTTGTTAGAGAAGTTTCAAAATAAAAATTTAGAAAATCATGCAAGTCCACAGAATAAATACTCCTAACGTCAAGGAGCTTGTTCTAATACAGGCTCTGTTCAGTTAAACTGACTTCCATTTTTGCCATGGTTTGTAAGATGTTGGCTTGCAAATTTCTCCTCTATGCAACCTTAGGAAACTCAGAAGAGGTTTTCCAGTGATTCGTGAAGTCTGTATACTGAAATACTGATGCCCTATGGCAAAAGAGGGTCAAACACTAAATTGCTGAATTTAACATGGGGACACAACCCCCCCCTGCTCACAGTAGTGCTGGAGCACTGCAGGGATACAGCTGTGGATGTAGACAGTTCTGTAAGAGAAGAAAGATCATTTATGTTGTGTTGGTTTTTTTGTGATGTGTTTTGTTCTGGGTTTTTTTCCCCCCACTCTCAGACAGTCTTGCCTAACCTTCATTGCCACCATGATTTCCCAACAGCAGGATCATGTGCCATTCCTGTGTGTGATGAAGGCACATCATGTATTGGAACCAAGTGAAGTCATCCACAGAAAGAACAGAAACAATGATACAGAATCATTCTGAGAAGCCAGAGATGTAAGTAACATCTGATCATCTGCTTCCCTCTATCAAGGGATTCAAGATGAGCAGCATTCAGACTGAATTAAAAACCAAATTTGTAAGCAACTATGTCAATAGTAAGAGAATGAAAGATGACCTTTTAGCATGACATAAATTTAAGCAACCTTAAATCCTTTGTCTAGGCATTCTTGACTAATACAACTGAATGAAAAGAAACCCTTCTGTCTGGTGCCAAAATATATTTTTCCCAAATAGCTCAAATGTGAACAGCAGAATTGTCCAGAGATTTGATACAAAATCTGAGGCAACCACATTGCCAAACAACTCAGTGCACTTAGATTATAAAAATGTTGTTCCTCAATTTTCTATTCTAATTGACTCTTTGCAGCAAGTTAACACTGTCAGTCATTCTGTGCATTAGAAATAATTGAAACCCAACATGGGCCAAATATTCTTCAGTCACACAAAGCAGCTTAACCATAAAAAGAACCGTTTAAAAAAGAATAGGCAGAGGGAATAGGCAGAAGATCTGTTGGTTAGTTTGTGGTCAAACATCAGTTCATGGCAGTCTCTGACCACAACAATTTGAGGGCTCTGGAATCCGTCAGGAGTTGGGATTAATCTTCTGTCCATCTAACTTGTCTGCTTTCACTCAGTGAATGAGACTACAACTGGTCCTAAGGACAACATTCACTTTCTGCTTTTAAAAGCTGCATCAGAATCACTTTCAAGTTCCATAGAAAAGTGCTGAAATATTGTGGCTCATGTCAGGAAAATCATTAACAGCCTGTTTCTTCAGTTTGGCACTTGAAGTCACACCAGGTAGGAGAGCAAATTATTCAAATGACATAAGATTAGTAGGTACCTGGAAGAGAACATAAATTATTTACCCAGTAGGATGCTCCTAAGCCTGTTACAGCAGGAAACTGCAAGGTTACAAAACAGTGAGCTAGTAATTTATTATCTAACATGAAAAGTGTAATCAGTCTCAAACAGGCCCAAACCAGGGCTAACCTCTTAAGTAAAAAGAAAGATAAATGATTTTTCTATTCATGGATCAAATCCGTCTGAAGTACTCCATGAAGTATTCCATGAAGTCATCAGCACAGGAGGGGGGAGGATGTATGTTTTTAAAGAACAATCTCAAGTTGCATCCTGGTTTAGGTCCTATATGGATCAGCATCCTATTAATGTAACCTTTGGAAATCCTTTTAAGAATGAACATTTTCCTCAAATGAATAATGATGCCACTATATAAAGGACAAACACAGTGTTTTACAGGAGACTCTCTTCAATGGCACTTACAGACCCAGTCAATGGAGTAAATGCTAGCATGTTTGCTATTTTATTCATGAGAAAGCCCCTTATAAAGTAGGATGGAGGGTTACCTCACATGAAAGAGTCAGTGTAAGGGCTGTATGCTGTTAAGTAACCAGACATTTATCTAGTCCCACACAAATCCTGATTTTGTGGGAATTCTGTAGTTTTAAATAATTTTTATTCCTCCTATTGAGAAATTGCACCATGCAGGAAATGAGGAGTTATGTCTATCCTCACCTGACTGTGTGTGCACTCAGATTGAAAAGAGGTGGCTTTTCTAGTAAAGTTTTACCAGAAAATATGAGGAAGTGGGGAGAAGTGTTTGACAGCCTTACCTGAGGCTTGTTGCTTTTGCACGCGTCATCCAAATGCTTATGCCACAATATTGCATGAAACCTTGAACCAGTCTGGAACTTGTAAACATTGCCTACAGAAATAAGAATATTAAAGACTAAATTTGCAGACAAATGTATAGTTTCAAGAGATTCTATTTTCTGTGCATAAGCCAAGCCCTGAAGCAAACTCTTAATTTGCACCTCCAGTGCTCAAACAAGGTGCTGTTCACAGACAGAGACCATGTGAGGCATATTACCCATGGAAGGAATATAGGAGCATATGTGGCCTTCAAGGGTAAGTGTATGGGCAGAAAGGCCACATTACAGCCACAGAAAAGACCACCTAGGCTACACCTAATTTACTCTTGGCTTTCTTCTCATTAAGACTGTTGTGGCTACTGCTAAACTTTTTATGAATGTTTTTGACATTTGTGAATTTAGTTTTTTCCAGTCCTATTGTAAGCTTCCTCTACACCTTTATTTTGTTTCCTACAATCAGATCCTTTGTGCATTTTAATCAATGACCAAGAGATGGACTTTGCACAGTAGATGCAAATCCATTTCTAGCACCAAAGCTGAGAAGTGAAGGAAACTTTAAAAATATGTATGTAACCATTCGAAGTACAAGTAACTCCAGGAGCTCTCTGATCTTCTTAAGTTTTTTAAGTTTTAGGCAGAAGAGTTATTTCACTACGAAATTAAATTACTTAGAAGTAACTAATGATTATATAAGTGGGGTTTTTTTGTATACTGTTTGATGTCTGAATAAATTTTCATAAAATTTTAAACGGCCTCAGTGTAAGTTAAGATTTTATATTGACCAATTGTAAGAAAGATTTTCAGAAACCTGGAGACTAGGGTATGCAGACACATGGGTGTGCAGCAATCTTATACTGGTTGGGCAACTTCTACAAGATTTACAGTAACTGTCAAGATACTGCAATACCTCTGTAGGCACCACAAAAGCACCATAGTATAGTGTAGAAATATGTTCAATTTCATTTGTACCCTCCCTTGAGAATTCCATACTGAAAACTTCCCTTTTCAGCCTTTTAAATGTGTGCCACTGCAAGCTCTGTAATCTACAAAGTCATTAAAAGAGATTAATCTATTTCCTGTCACAAAAATATAATGCAGACAATGTCCATCCTCCAACATCTACCTTTGTCAGGGTTAGTTAGCTGGAAAATATCAGGATGCTCAGGGTCATCAGGCAATGCCACCATCCAGCCCACAATGGAGACTTTTTTACCAGGTGTAGATTTATACTGGAAAAGACACACAAGTCAGTCACAGCTGAGACTGTGGTAGGAATTAACTTCTGCCTGTAAAAGTTGTGCAGATTTATAGCTTAACCTGGAATTGCAACTACACATCAAACACCCTTCTAGATCTCCTAATGAATACACAGTATTTGTTTTTAGAACAAAATTAAATAAAGCATACGTGTTTTCTTTCAGTGCCTCTTAAAGATTTTGCTCCAAAGTATAGAAGAGTTGATCCTGAAAGCATAACCCAGTATCTCGTCCATGAGGAGAGCTGAATCAGAAAGGAAAGAAAAAAAAATCAGGAAAAACTGTCTGACATTTAAAGCAACCTATTTACAAGCAAATCCAAGCATTACCAAAGTTAATTACAGAAGCAAGAAATGGAGAATTACGTAAAGAGTGTCTCCTGGTGTTAATTTAGCCCAGCTACCTTAATTTGCATGGCTGGCTATGAATACAATGCATCTTACGTGGGTATCTCAAACATATCAGGACTGATTGCTTCACAGCAAAATAGTGTGCTGCCTTCTACTGGACAGATGTTTGACTTCTACATTTGCTCAGTAAAATTTAGTTAGATTACATCTCTTCAATTCTTCAAATCTTTTAGCACAGGACAGTAGGGTTGCACATAAAAAAGCATCAATGAACTCTACAGAAGACAAAAAATTACCAAATGTGCAGGACCAGAACCATATGAAAACTGAATTTAAGTTAAGTATGAATTAGCATGACTACAGTGCTATGGATGGGTGCCCTGCAGCCTTCCCATTTCACTATCATACCAAATTTCTACCCTCACAGAAATACATGATGATTTATAGAGCTGCTTTAATCCTGCTCTGCTGTCACAACTAAAGAAATGTGACTTGCAAATGCAGGGAGAAGTTGCAGATCAAATGACATACAAAGATTACAACTTTGCTATAATCCAGTTAAACTTTAAACAGAAAATGATTTTACAATTGATAGCAACAAGGAACATTGTTTTGTGTAGTATCAAGCTGCAGGTTCAATCTAATTCTGGATATTATGCAGCCACCACTCAATTTGAATCACAGGAAGAATTAGAAACACTTACAATACGTTTCTTGCCTTCTTTGAGCAATGTTTTTCTTCTTAATGGCCCTTCCATGGTAATGACTTCTGTGGAACTACCTAATGTGCAGCTGCAGGCCCCTGCTGGGCTGGAATACAAAACGCTGCCATATGTATTTAAGCAGACAAATAAGCAGCATAATGTAGCTCTAAGTATCTTTCCTGCATTGCCTTACATTTATTGTATGATATGACACTTGACTCTATATAATATGTATTTTCCAGATTTAATTATCAGATAGGAACCTGGAACTCTGAAAAACAGCAAATCAACAAAAGGTTCTGTTCTGGGGGCTCAGACATAAAATATCCCCCCAAACCAAAACAGAATACTGAGGCCCAAAATCAGAGGGAAACCAGGCACTTTTCTGGATTTCTGGAAATTTATGGCTTAAAATTTTGGCAAGAACAACTCTCACAAATGTAATTTTATCTTAAACCATAGCTATGAAAAAAAGAATGTACAAAATTACCTTGGCTAACTCAAAAAAAGTTGGGAAAACTATGTAACAATGTAAAATTATTTTTAATACAGTGTTTAAAATATTTTTTCCTTTCCCAAGATGAACACAAAGCTTTCCACATACAACAGTAAAAAGTGTTACAACTGAAAGAACCCAAATACAAGCTAAGTCAGAAATGTAAATAGCTATTTAAAACATAACCACCAGAGGCTGACTGGTAGGTGATGATGTCTTAGAATAATTTCTCTTCATTGCTATGTGATCACAGCCCTGGTATTCTTATAAATATAAGGGCAAACAAATTTTACCAGAGCCAACTAAATCAGGTCTAAAGAAAAAAGCAACATGCATGATCTACCATTCAGGTGTGAAAGGAGCACTATTCTGTCCAAGAACAAGTATTGATGGTAAACACAAGTTGGTGAAAGTGTTATACACACAAGAACAGCACCTCAAACTGGGAGATGAATCTTCTTTAATTAACAGCCTAGCCTTTTCTGTCCTAATGTGTATTCTCCCCAGCTCTAGTTTAAATAATAAAAAGCAGTAAAGATTCAAGGAAAGGAAGAATGAATTGTTATTACTTGATGGTAAATAAATGTAAGAAGTATATTTTAGGGCATAATTTTTCTTCGTGGATTTTCTTTTCATATTTTTATCTTCTTACATTTTGTATTTCTAGCTTGTAGAGATTTTTTAAGCAAATTGACATCAGACACGTTAGGAGAGTATTTTCCAGAAGCAGATACAATAGTTGAAATACTGTTCCAAAATTTATTCCTTTACTTATTTATAAGGTATGAATTTTTATTTCTAACTTGTGCTGCTATCAGATGTCACTAGCTCAAGGAAAAAGCTGTACTTAGATTTGCACATTATATCAGCATTTCTAGACTAGCTGCAGAGAACTAATTTATACAAAATAGTAACTGACTGGATTCAAATTCCTAAAACTAAATCTCAGTACTTGCAAAGTGCTGTTTCAGGGTCCTGTCTTCTCTGCTGTTCATATATACTTCTTCACTTCCCATTACCACAGAATTTATCAAGTCCAGGCAAGGTATGGACGCAGTGAATGATTTTCATCCCCCAGCTTTCAAAGTCATTGTTCTGTAAACAGACTGTTTCTGAAAAGTCTGTGTCTTAGTGACGAGCAACATTGGGAGTGCCTGCTACATATGCCACTGCAGATGTTCTCTCTCTTACTTGAGATCCAAGCTAATGCCTCCATACTGCACACAACTGATCCATCATACTATAGCTCTCTGACACAAACAGATGTCTGAGTAGCTGTCCTTCAAATCAGGAGATAAACTGTGAGGAAGGGTCAAGAAGGTATCCTTTCAACATCATTACTTGTGACAGAAGGCAAAGATGGCCTTTATGAAAACTTGCTTCTGTTGTGTCATAAAAGTCAAATTAAACAACAGCCTTCTACACTAGGAAAGCCAGATACAATTAGTTAGATCCATGGCTGAACTGAATGTCATTTGAATGGGCTGTACACCTGCTCTAGCTACATAGGAATTTTTAAAAGCAGGAGGTTACACAAGGAAAATTTCTGGCACAAAATACATTGTACAAATACATTATGCTGGGAAAGCGTAGAGACCCAAATTAAAGTTTAGCACCATACACTGAGCAAAGGAGAGCCTGAACTGTACCTGTAGACACAGCTTCGACTCCTAGAATTCCGGATTGGTACCCTCCAGTTAGGCCCCAGAGTGGCATACAAACGACCCCTGTTTGTGAATGCAAATATCTGATGAGGGAAATTCTAGTCTGAGACTTCAATGAGTAGGATTTGGTAAACACAACAGAGATAGTTCCCAATCTTTTCCAGTCCACAGGACTGGAAGAAAACCACAGTAAATTTACAGTGCTTTATTCTAAAACGTTTGCCATTTTTCCCTAACTATTCAGTCATTCAATAAAAGTAACTTGATTTAAGGCTTACCTATGTTAGGAATCATTCGTGAATTTCTTAGCTAAGGCTGCAGAGTGCTCAGTAAGTGTATGTGAAGACTAACTCACCTTTCAAGCCCTGATGGCAGATCCTCACTAAATTCTGAGCTTTCACTGCTGTCTAGAAAAAGAGTAGTACAGAGAAGGAGTAAGAAAACCACCCAAGGGAAAATACAAAGCCAATGTACGTGGATCACCAGAATGATTTTTACATAGAACAATGGAAATTGCATATTCAAATCATGTTTCAAAGTTGAAGTCTTCAGAGCTCATTGTGAAATCTAACATTGGAAGAGGCTTACATGAGCCTTTCCATTTACAGTATTTGATGATGAACAAGTCATTGTTACTGCTGTCATAACAAATCAACATGATGGTATTATTATAGTCCCTACTTCTCTTCCAAGACCATGACTGATTTGTCCCTTCTTCCCTGGCACTCCTATTTAGCTCACAGGTTTACCTTGTTCAGGACTGAAATTCTAATGTTCATTGTAACTCAGTGAGCTGTATACGTATTTTCCAAAGTTCAAAGATCATCTCAGTGTCAAGCTCTTCTTTAAAGTAACCCCATGGTCTATTTTCTGTTCTAGAAATAGCCTGGGTCACTTAAAAGGTGACTTTCTCTTGCTTATGACACAGATTATTAATCACTTACTTTTTATTATAGATATTATTCTATTAATTATAATACCATGATGCAATTGTCATCATCCTCTTTCACAAGTTCATCTTCTGTTTCAAGTTTTAGAGATCACAGCTAAGCTATTATCCTATCATCTAAAATACATTGCTGAAGTTTTCTTTGTGCATGTTTATCCACTTTTCAGTAGCACTTTTTTTTTTTCCCTAGCAAAAGCTGACAAATGCTCTGTGTCACATGCAGAGCACATACACAGACACTCTGCATGCCACTTTTACCATCAGTATGTAACAGGGAAGCCAAGACAAAGGTGACTACAGAGCTGAGTAGCAGTTTGATCTACTTTCTTCTGTGAAAGGGACCAGTGCTTGCATGGGAGCTAATGATCTTCCCAATTTCCTGCTTCTGGGTATCTCTGGGAGTTTCCAGTGCACGAGGGACAGAGAAGCAGAAATGCCAGGTCTCCACATAGACTCTACCTATGGACAGGCCGTTGGTGAGGAGTGTGTCCAGGGGGAGTCCTCGGGCTGGGCTGTGGGACTCCAGGACGCTGTCATCCAGGAGGTGGCGCGGCTTCTCCGTCGGGAAGGTGGCACTTTTGCTCTCCACCACACTGAACGGACACATCATGCTGGAAAATTGGGAGAACATAAAACCCCTCTTACACTATCTAATGGCTCCTGACATTTTCACTCAGGCTTTGCCTTACTACGAGGTTAAAAAGGAGCAGGCAATTAAAAGGCACTGCTCACACTTTCCCTCTGAGTTTTGTTTTTTGACTGCTCTCGGTACAAAAACTTAAGTACCTGGGTAGAAGCAAAGGTAGAAAAACAGAAAAAGACATCAGCTAAGCTACTGCTGCACTAAGCTGAACTAATATCAGCACTCTATGACCTTGGACAAGACGTGAACATTTTTCCCTAACCCATCAACTATGAAATCTAGCAGCTGCTCTCACTTAGCTGGATAAATGGCAGAGAAAAATGCTTCTAATCCATTTTACCCAGGTAAAAAAGTGCAAAAGGTCTCGACTTTCCTGAATGATAAAGTGCACCAAGCAGCAAGTAAATTTCTTTAGAGATATTAGCAAGAAGTATTAAAAAAAAAAAAAAAAAAAAAAAGCAACCAGAACCAAAAAAAAACATAGCTTTCAAGCACTGCCAACCTCTGGGGCTAGCAGAGAATAGAGTTAGCAAAACTAAGTGTCAAAAGAAAACCTAGAGAACCTAAAGCACTTTTGCAATACAAGAAATGGACAGGACAAATACCAGAGTGGTCTGCTAGTCTCTTAAACCTTTGTGATGCATGAAATTGCCTGACTGCAAGACAGCCTGGAGTACCCACTTGTTTCCCAGGCTGTGACTCTTCCTGTGCCGTGGTACAGGAGGTGTAGGTAAACTTGCTGCAACTGAAGCATCAGGACATGTGGGTCTCCTGCTGAATTTCATAATTGCTGACACATCAGAGGGACCTGAAAGACAGAGATAATTTAACACTGAACTGATGTAAAGCTCAGAAATGTCACAGGCTGGTGTGCTTTAAATGAATTGTTACAGATAATGGAAAGGCACCATGAATTGTTTCCTGTGCATTATGGTTACACCATCCAGTTCTGTTATGAATTAATCTCTATATTCTTGAACTGTCTGGAAGCCATTTTTAAAACAGCTTTGCACATACTTTTAACAACGAACTCCTACAAAGACTTGGCACCCCTGCAACAGCTGGATGTGCCAAAGTGTAATGCACAGAGCCATAAAGTCAGTTTGTACATGGGGTGTGAGCAGGAATGCTTACACGTTCTGAACTTTGCTCACAACTCTATGTTGTGAATAAACTGTATACAGTCTGGGTTTTTCAAGTATCTAATAGCCAGACAGGTGCATTACTTCTCAATCATCTATGAGCTCTAGAGGTGTCTCATTGCAATTATTCTTCCTCTCATTTTAGAGACTTCGGGGGCCTCAAGGAAAACATGGACGAGCTGTCCTTGTTCTAGTTTCTTGATGCTCTTTGCAAAACACTAGCAGTAAACTTTGCAGTACAGTGGATAACATCATGGCCCATTATCATCCTTGGTGAACACAAGGCTACTGCTAGCCTCACAATAATCAGTTTTCACTTTTACACATTCAGTTGCAGCATTGGTGCCTGTGACAGAGTGGGAACAGTGGTCATGGAAGTCACCACCTGCCCCATATCTATCTCCAGACTTGGTAGCAGCAAAATAGCCTCCCCTCTACATTACACAAACTGCTTCTTGGAGGCCACAGTGACGTTAGTTTAGTCAGCTTCTGGCCTCCAACCTAAAACCACCTGTGAAGAGGTTGATAAGAGACAGAACCTTTGTAATGTGAAAAGCTTCATACAACTATCATCAGAATTCTGTAGGGAAGTGTCTGGCCTCAAATTAGTGATAAACAGAAAAAACCAAGCAAGTAAAACCCCAACATTTCAGGGACAGTTTGACAACAGCATGTGAAGGTGCACTTGTAACCAAAAGGGCTGTGAGGGAGTGCCTGGTCACTGGGAGAGGTTCCCTTGGTCATGGCACCAAGCCTGTCAGAATATGACGAGCATCTGGACAAGAGTCCTAATCATGTAATTTAGTTTTGGGTAGTTCTGTGAGAAGCTGAGAGCAATTGGACTTCATAATACTTACAAGCCTGTTCCAACTTGAGATATTCTACATTTGTCAATAAAAGATGAAAGAGAAAACTGCTTTTAGTAATAAAGGGGAAACTAGGTCACTAGAGAATCTTTAGTAATATAATTAATCAGATCATCAATTTAGTCAAGAGAACAAAAAGAGAAACCATCTTGTAATCCTGTTTTCTACCTTATTCCTATATACTATCTTATACAGAATAGTATTTTTTGCCTGCCTGTCTTTGCTACCCTCACCTAATTAAGAACTCTGAAATTCAACATCAGTAGCATGAGTCACTGGCATATGCAGCTTCAGTGAAGGTCTTATGCTTAAAGGCCATATGTAGTTTTTAAAAAAATGCAGTTTTTAAAAAAATGCACATTTAATCAATACTTTATCCAGAACCATATGTTTCAAGGGTTGGAAGAGGGCTGAGTACAATGTTTTGCTGCATTTTCAATTAAAATATTGTTGCATTTGGGCTAGAAGGCAACATTGGAAGCTTTTGCCTTAAAGACAAGAGGGTTCATTTTCATCTTCTGCTGTGGAGGCTAAACACAAATTAGAATATAAAAAGTATGGATGTCAACATGATTAGGTAGTGGCTAGCTTAGTATAAAAACTGAATTAGTATTTCACCATTAGGTCTGAAAATCTTGCCTACTGCACTACGAGCAAGAACAGGTATTTCACTAAAGTCCTTTATCTAAGTTTTCATTACAAATTCTTTGAATTTATGCAAATACTAACCAAATACTATCAGAAGTTTCAGAAATTATTACAAGTTTTTTATTTGAAAACTTCCACCCCTTCTAATGAACTAGGTTCTCAAAAAGTTCTCTAGGTTCACAGAAAGGAGTTCTCTCTACATGCACTGCTTGTAGTGCCTTTCCACCAATTTTTCAACTTGTGAACAGTAAAATACTTAGGACTATTGAGGTGTTTACTACCTGCTAAGAAGCTTAAAATACATTGGAACTGAGACCCACTATAAAGACAGTGGCAGCTGAAAGAGAATTTTCCTGGAAATTCTCATGTATCAGCAAGAGTTAGTCTGAAACTCAGCACAAACTTTTGTGTCAATGTGGCCACTCTGAGGTTAAGCTCACACCTTGCAGTGCATTAAGTCACTATTTCTTCCTTAATTGGGCTACAGGATTGGTTCAGTTTTCTATTGCTTCCCCTTGTGTCATTCAGTTTTCTCCCTGGTGCTATTTCTAAATCCTGATTTACATTAAGTGGATGACATTATAGTTCAGAGAGCTACTGAAGCATTATATTTGAAAAACTGCTGAAACTATAGCCCATGGAAGAGTAGTAATCTCAAGGCACAGCCCTAAATGAGAACCAGTATGGTACAGAAACATGCAGATGTGTTTTTCACCCAGACACTGTATCACATGTCAAAATAAATGTTACATTTGCTAATACATAAGAGTTCAAACATTTAAGTTTCTCACTGTGGAGAGTCACAGAGCTGAAAGCATTAAGACTGCTAAATTAATTCTAAGATAACGTTCACTGCATCACACTAGAACTACTTTATCTAGAAAAGTAACAGCAAAATCTTTTGCTGACACAATCAAGTCATCATGAAACCAAAGTCAGCTAGATTTTACTCTAGGTTCTGAAGCATGTATAGACTCAAATGTTACCATGATCAAAACCTACAAAAAATAAAAAAATGCTGACTACCAACAAAAATAGTTACTTGGGAGTTTCCACTCTAAGCTCTCTTATTTTTGGAAATGGAGTGAAACTTGCATTAGTGCAAAATTTAACATAAAAATGCTTAAAAGCTTGATAATTTTAACTAGATTTTAGGACATGCTTTTACTACCTGCACAGCTTCAGAGCAGAAAGTTTATTAAAAAAAACTGAAACAAAGGATGTCTGTGTCTTAAAAGGACTGTGTATCTCAGACTTCAGGTTACAATACTGGCTGGCTAAGGCAAGATGTATCAAAGGTGACAGAATTTGTGGAAACAGGTATAGAAGCTTTACAACTTAAGCCAACAGTTCCAGCCTGGCTTGCTATTATACATGGCAAAGACAATTGCTTTCACCAGTCATGTGAAAGGAAGTAATGGACTTATTCTAATTTTTAGTTATGCATACCCAGTGAAGATCCTGATGACAGAAAACAGAATGCTTTGTGGGATAAGATGAAGACATAAGTATCAGCTGTGCTGTTAATACTCTGCCAGGGTGGCCACTCTCTTCACAGTTCTGCATCTTCCTCATCTCCACAGCAAGAGAAGGAAATACGTATGGCTTGGCTGTTAACCCTGTGCTAAAGTAAAAAGAATCTGAGCTTAAAAAAAAAAAGCATCTGCATCTGTTCTCCTGTCAAATGTATATGAAGAATTACTGTGAAGCTCAGAGTTCTCATTAGACAGGACCTGTGCTGCAGGTTACCCTCAGTTCAGCAAGATGTCTGGGGTGCAAAGGGTGTCAGCGTGAGTTATGGGGCACAGCAGAGATGACCTTCCTTCAGTAAAGGGGTAAGTGACAAGAGAGTTTGTGCCAAGAAGGATGCCAAAGAGGGCAAGTGGTGAGATACTGATGAATACTGTGCAGACCAAATGATGTTTATGGACATACCAGACTGCTGAGCAATTATCTGGGGAAACTGCCTGATAGTGCTGATAACAAAATTCCAGTATTTAAATTAATTTGAGATAGTTATTTGGCCCTTTTTTTCCAATAAGTGAAGTCATCTGCTACTGCTAAGTCCCCCCTGCTCTCCTGGCTCCACTCCTAGTGCATACTGTTACCATGATTACTATTCTGTTATTTTGCCTTTCATGGAGACAAAGGACTCTTAGCAGGATTTTCCAGTCAGCTGGCATGAACAAGGTTTAGTTTGGTTTTCATTACTTCTCAGCATCATTTTTGAGACTATGCTGACACACACAAAAATAATGTATAAAAATATTAAAACATTATTAAAAATTTGTTTGTGTTAGGGACTGTGAGACAACTTCATCACAGTAAGCTGAGTGCTGTTCTGAGATCTGTGGCAAGAACATTTGGAAAAGTTTACACATCCCAAAGGATCTCACTGTTTTTTCCTTTGCATAATTTTTCCATGAATAATCCTTCAAATGTTATAAATGAATGTTACTTTTGCAATCCTTCAGTAAAACATGTGAACACTTACAGCCTCCAGAGCTTTTAAAAAAAGCAACAGGGTGAAGGAGTTACAGTCCACAATTTTTCTCCACTAAATTTTATCCATAAAGCAACACTAGGCATCCAAACAGAAACCTGAAAATCAGTCGCATATTATATGCTGGAAAACAGAATGATTTTCAGGAAGGGTAAATAATCAAAACTATGTAGTATTTTTGAACAGCTAAGAAGCAAAAGAAGCATCTACCAGCTCTGTTTCTAGAACTTTAATAAAGACATTCCAAGCCACAGACTTCTCTAGTTAAATCTTTGCTGTAAATTTTTACTGTTCTGTTGCTATTGTAACCAAAGTCAGTGGGTGATGATTAAAACTTTCAAACAGAAAGACCTACTTGCAAAACACACAATAAAGAAGTCAAGAAGAATTCTGTCCCCAGAATCAAGAATGACTCTAAAAAATAAAACCTGGAATGATTGCTAATTGTAAAAGCATAGTTTTAATTTTCAGAGGACTGCTTTACAACTCAAGACTATTAATGTACACACCAGGCAAGACATGTATGTTCTGGCTACAAGAGCAAACTAAGAACAAGCATCAACACCTCCCTGAGCTTCCCCAACACTGACGTGACATCTATGTCAATCTTTTGTAATGTCTATCAGTAACAACAGATGTGAAAAAGAGAACATTCAATCAAGCATATTTATTTATGCTTTTTCTTCCCATAAATTTAAGTGTAACAATGAATCATGCTGGGGTGTTATCTCAGGATACTGATGTCCCTTAATGGGCACACTTGAGCAAAAATTACAAATTTCCTGCAGCTAGATCTGCAGGGTAATGCATGAGCTTGAGTGACATCTGCCTTGGCAGAGCAGACAAACCCACTGTAAGAGGAACACAGTCACATGGAGCTCTGCAGCTTGGGTTCATCAAAATACATGAACCAATCCATGAAATATTTCAGGTGACTGCTTTGACGCAAAAGAAAAAAAAATAGTAGTCAAAATAAGTATCAGTAAACTAGGACATTAAAAAGACTTGTTTGGTAAGGAAGTCACAGAAAGTAATAGATCAAGTTAAAAATTGAGTATAATCATACTCTCCCTAATAACTTTGCATATGCTTTGACAGAATATTCTTCTACTTTGCTCTTAGGAAAAGAAAACCAACAAAGCATATAATTTCTGGCTGGATTTAGTAGAGGACAACAACATGCAGATCCCATACATTTGTCTGGTACTCATTTCTTGCAAAAATACTCAGAATGAAATCTAAAGCTCTGTAGGGGAAGTATCACAAAGGAAAAGACTGGAAATGAGTTTAAGTTTTAAACTAAAGAGCAAAGTTTTTGGATTGTCTGTAAACTTTTGATAAGAAAACATAGGTCTTCCTTTTTTATCTTAAACACTGTGTAAGAAATGCAGACACTATCCACATGAAAAAATATCCAAGTGCTTGCAGGACAATCCCATTTCCACAGAGCAATTGGCTGCTAAAGCACTTAGCACAAACAATTTATTAGTTGCCAAAGCAACCAGTAAAACAAATGGCAAAACTGAATGTCAAGTCAGTGTTTACATGGAAAATGATGGTGTGGGTTTTTTCATTCTAAAATGCTGGGACTGCTGTACAGCTGTCACTTGTGTAGTATACCTACTTCCAGAGGCTTACAAATGTGCAAACATCCCAGTCTTCCTTCTGTTTCTACATTTTCTACATTTTTAACTCCTACATATCATGTACTTAACATCTGATAAATCTACTGATTCTAATTAATAAAAATAATAAATTATATTCTAACTAATTTAGATAAATTTAAAAGTTCTTTAGCAGCTCTCAAAGCTGAATGGACTCAGCACAATGGGCTGAATGTTAGCACAATAACAAAACAGAGAATGCACCTGTTTCAGATTATTTACTTCATACTCCTAGTAGAGCAGTAACATAAAACCTCCAATCTACTTATTCTCCTCTCAAGAATTATACCATTACCTTTTTAAAAAAAGGGGGAAAAGGGAGGGGTCAATACCTAACTACTACATAATGAAAACCCCAAGATAAGGGCTGCCCACAGCTGAGGCCTGGATGTGGCTAAAAAAGACTTCTAAATGCTAACTTCAGTGAAAAGGTTCATTAAAAATCACAGATTCATGAAGAACATTCTTTGACTCACTTAGCATTAGAGATATATTTTCTGGATATGGTAATTATTTTATCATTATTTTATCTACTTATATTGTTTTCCAAGACAGGATAAATATGATGTATTTCAGAGAATGAGTAATCATTTTCTATGTTCTGATTAGCACTGTATCCTGAACTTTTCAAAGTAACATTAAGGTGATAAAGAAGATGCATAAAATTTTCTATACTGAGCTATGCTTGGTGTGCATATTCCAAGGAACTTCAGTTGCTTAGAAGGCTCATTTTTAACAAATATTACATTAAATCTTTTCTTTTGTTCTGGGAAAATGTATCGAGTTACACCTTTCAAAACAAAATGTCTACTAGCTGTACCATAAATGTTGGGCACCTCATAGCCAAGACTGCAGGAACACAGATGTCTTTTACAGCTAATTCAACTGGAAACTGTGAACAGTTAGCATACTATAAGCTCTCCAGCTATGTTCTCTCTCAAGGCAGAATGAACAGACTTCAGCTGCTGCCAAGGAAGTTGTGTGAATCACACAGTTCCTGAAAGCATACAATTAAACAGTTTAACACTCCTTTTTAAATGCTACTTGCCAGAGACAATCTCTGCAGCGTTATGGAAGGCATGAGATCTTCCTGTGAAAGCACTATTCACAATTATAAATACATTTGGTAATTAAATGAGACCAGCTTAGCCACTAACATACTAAGCATAGCTTGTTGTGAGATACTCACTTTAATCAGATGTCTGCCTCCAAATTTACTGGAAAACCAGTTGGCAATTTACATGGAAAATGGACACATGGTTTTCTCCAGTACTCTGCAAACAGAAATATATTCCAAGATTTAACTGTTTTTACTGAGCCTCAAGCTCATAAAGATACTTTAAGGGGGAAACCCACAATGTCCCTGGCTAACGTGTACTGTTAATCTTCTTTTAAAAGGCAGAAAACTCAACTTGAATAGAAGATAAATCTCAATGCTGGGAAGGAAAATTCTATTTGCATCATCAACACAAGTAATTATACTTTAGGGCATGAAGAAGAGATTGTTCCCTGCACTTAAGTCCTTTATAGAATCAGGAGTCACTACCATGATATCAAGCTTTTTCTCCATATTTGGAAACATACTGCAATCTAAAAGAAGCCAGCTCGTCACAGGAAGAACTCTTAGACAAGAAGACTTACTGCCATTATTAACCCATTAACTTTCTGACTATTGAGAAAACTGAACTGATGACTGCCCTGACTTGCCAAGAACCTTTATTTTACTTGAAAATCACACTATTCAGACTCCTATGCCTTAGCCTATTGACTGAACACTAAATGACTGCCTTTATTATTTCGAGATCATCTATCATTATAGCTTGCTGACTGTAAAGAATTTACTCCTTGTACAGAGTTGCTTAAGTGGAAATAATCTCAAATTGTAATTTGAATCCAAATAAAGCTGATTCAAATATATTTGAATGTCCTAATTTTAATTCCCCATGGTCAGTCGTTACTGATATTTAAATTTTAGCTTAGAATTATTCAAGACCAACATGTGCTATATTTCTATTTATTAATGATGTGAAATAAATTATTGCCTTTGTGCTTACTTAACTAACCTTTCTGCAGGAATTAATTTGTTTTTTCAGGAAAGTTCACTGGATTCCCTTCAGTAGCATTTTTGCAGCCACACACAGGCACAGGTCACTGAAAATTTCATGTGGTTATTACAAAATGCTGGTGGCATTCTTTGGCAGTGCATGAGAATGATCTGAGCAAGAAACATGGTAGTCCACAAGTGTGTCAAGCTTTCAAAGGAAATACTAATGGAAGGATGGAGCAATAGGAAGGACTCAAGACTTGTTTTCTAGTTGTCACATTAATTCTCACTCTGAGTAAAGCAACCTTAGGGAGCATATAGGGGCATTGCAGATTCAGGAAGGAAAGTTCAGCCACTCTTCTTCACTTCCATAAAAATGGAACTGCAAACACTTGTAAAAAAAATCACACAATCTAATTTCTGTTCCAATGCTTACAAACACCCTGTGTTAGTTCTCAGACTGCAATCATTTATATACAAGCCAGAATCTGATGACTCATGCTACTGATAACACCTCTGAATTACCAGGTCTGCCTGGTGGACAAAGCAGCTCACAGCAATACTGATGGGAATCATGGTCCCTCAGTAAATTGGAAACAAGGTTAGTAAGAGACTTGGTATTGATACTGACAGTCCTGGCAGCTTGCACTGATCAGTTCCAGAGGATAATTTTATGCGTAGTGTGCTGTAGCTGGGATCTTGATTTTAATAAAGTCTAACACATTTTATGCTGCCTACTAAAAATGTGAAACTTTCTAATAAATTATCTTAAAAATGCTCCTCTTTGCCATCCAGGTAAACCTGTTCTACAGAAAGGCAAGTAACATTACATGCTTCCACTAGAACCTCTGCAAATTAAGTCTTAATTCTGAAATAAAGTTGTTTTCATTTCATTCATTTAAGATTAATGGATTTATTTTGCCTAGGCAAATTAATGCTTACATGTTGAAATAAATCTTGATATGTGGGATACAATTTGCTACTGTAAGAACCTCCAAGGGTAGAGGTTCCTTCCTTCTTCATAAAGGAAGAAAATTATTTAAGACGAAGAACAGTACTAACCCAAGTACAAGCTGGGCATGCAGAAATCTGAAATAAAAATCAGACCTTTTACAGCTATCAGGAATTGTGTTCTGAACCAAGGATGTTGTGAAACTGGGCATATGCATGAAAAGGGTTCATTCAGTTCTCTGACAGCCCTCACAAGGTAATTCAGTAATTGCAACAAAAGCCCATATTTGAAACTGACACCTCCTCCAAACACCCTCGGATATAAAATAGGTTTTCCCATATACTTCAGTGGAGGACTTCTGTAATTAAAGTTATTTCCTTACTCAAATTTTCAAAAGAAGTTTATACCTGCAAGATCTTTTTTGGAAGGAACCAGTCGAGGAGAGCTGCTGCCTGGCTCAATTCTTAATGATAATCTGGAAAAGCAAGTTTTTAGAGAAATTAACAAAAAAAATTCTCAAAGGAGTTTGTCTTTTTTAAAGGTTAATAATGAAAATATTTTCTGCAATGTGTTAGGGCTGGTATTCTCTGTAAAGTAAGTTGGACCTCTATCCCAACCTAGTCTCATGTAACACTCTCCTACTGAGTGCTGCCATATTGCTCATTTTAAGGTAACCTTCCTGATAAGCAGGAAAAGAGGAATCTAACAACACACAAAAATAAAATAGGTCGCCAGTCTTGAACATAGCTCTGCTTTATGGGAATATGCTTTGCAGTACTGGATAAAACTGCTGGGACAGTACAGCTCCTTCTACTGCATTCTCCTTAATATTAAGCAAGTGAATGAAGACAGAGACTAGCCTCACATGAACAAGAAATTTAGCTGCTCTATGAGGAAACTGAACAACGCTTACCTGTCTTACTTGAGACAAGGAAGATACCTAAGTTATAATAAATAATAAAGCAGTGCAGTCCTCAAACCTGGCACTCAGGGCATTTCTGAGCAGTCCAAAATTTTGTGTCTGAAGTGAAACAAGTCTGACATATCTGGAACATTTAGAGCTGCCTGTCTAGCACTTCATCAGTAGGTTCAACAGCCTCTGTTCCTGAGTAAGTGCTGTGGAGAATACCAGGCCTGACCTAATGACACCAGAAGGTCAGCAAAAAAACTGGACTGGTTTTTCTGAACCACTGCAGGGCATGGCAGGTTAGGAAAGGATGTGACATGGTGCCACAGTTTGGATAGTGCTGCCTAGCTCAGGAAAAAAGTGCATACGTGGAGACAAGCACTCTCCTCACATCACTTCTTACACTGCTGAAGGAGGAGAAAGATCCTGCAGCAGCTGCATCATGGTATCTCTCCAGCCCACTGGCTGCCATGACAATGTTAGCAGTACATTCTTGGGTACACCTGGAAAGAATCCTGACACATTAGGTCCTATTTTTGCACTCTTGGTCCTGTCACTAGCCAATGTTAAAACTTCTCAGCTTCTACACAGAATAGTATATGAGCTGAACAAGAAAGACCTAGTACTTTTAGGATATGACATCACTGTCAGGGGTTTTCTGGAGTGTTTGTACTTGCTGACTAGCACGAACCTAAAGCAAGCAATTGCACTGGCACAAAAAATCATAGAGAAAAGCTTTGTTTATATGAAGAGGCTGCCAAATTTTCCTTCTCAGTGTAATTGAGGTTCTCATTTGGCAAAATGTATATTGAGATCCTGCCAATGCATTTTAGGGCAACTATCTAAGCTTTCTCCCTGACAGCCTGGTACTGAAACAGTTGAGTCTGCCTGCCAAAGGTCAAGCATACATTTCTGCAGAGTATGCTAATGCTATCCCTGGCTCAAAAAGAGCAGTCACTGGAAAGAAAGACAGAGGAGATTCTTTCCCCACCATAAAAACTTAGCACTCTTTGCCTTTTTAAGGCTTACGGTTTCTTCTGGCATGAGATAAGAAAATGCTGTGAAATTGAAAATCCATTAGGGAAAACTGAGAGGAAAATGTGAGATCAAATATTCAAAACAAAATCCAAAAAATCCCAAATCCAAAATTTTATCATATACAAAGATGGAAGAGGAATGAGAGTTCTCTTTATGGGTAGTTGTAGTAAGTTTTGATGAACAGAGACTTCAGTTTAAAGCTTTTGAGCACAAGTCCTATGATCAGCAGCTGAGGGAGCTGGGGTTGTTTGGTCTGGAAAAGAGGAGGCTCAGGGGAGACCTCATCACTCTAAAACTCCCTGAAAGGAGGTTGTAGCCAGGTGGGGGTCTGTCTCTTCTCCCAGGCAGCTATCACTAAGACATGAGGGCAGGGGCTTAAGCTCTGCCAGGGGAGTTTTAGGTTGGATATTAGGAAGAAATTCTTCACAAGAAGGTTGGAATCAGGCATTGTAATGGGCTGCACAGGGAGGTGGTGGATTCTCCATCCCTGGAGGTTTTTTTAAGAGGAGGCTGGATGTGGCATACAGTGCCATGGTCTGGTAACCACAGTGGTAGTGGGTCAAGGGCTGGATCTGATGATCTCAGAGGTCCTTTCCAACTTGACTGATTCTATGATTCTTTATTCTAATGAAAGAAGCATGGTAGGAAAAGGTCCAAGTTCTCCAATGTATGTACTGCAGCAACTCTACTACACTAAGAAACAAAATTTGCCCTCTTGTTAATACCTCTTGTGACTTCAGTTTTTCCTTGATATACTGAAGCCTAGGAAGAAAACTGTTAAATTTGATTGAAACATTCTCACAAATAAATAAATCAAAATTAAAAGTACTATATTATCTTTAAGATATATCAAATGCCTTCCAGCATTAACAGCAAAGCTCCTGCTGAAATTAAAATTATCTTCAAATTTAAACTGGAATTACTAATGATTTGTAGTTATAGAAATTATATTCCTACATATAGAAAGCATTTATTCTATTTTTCCTAAGACATTACAGCTCATGAAAACTGGGCTGTAATACTGTACCCAGCTGGGCTTGGGTATATGTTAACATTGATGCATGACCAGGAAACTTCATCTAAAAATCAAATTAAGCAACATGACCAATATGTTTTTTATAGAAACACTGTATTTGATAGAGAGTGGGGATGAATGTCTTTTCATGGCTGTATCTCTCTTGTTACAGACATCTACTGATCAACACCATCACTTATTATTAGAATAAATATATAACACTATGATTTTTGTGTCACTATCATTTTAGTCATCAGGCCATCTGATTCCATATCACCTTCAATGACTCCTTCCAGCACTGTTTTATTAGTATGTGGTGTCACTATGCACAAATTCTGAGACAGAGATCGTAAATGAAGTATTTACTAAAACTGGTAACATGGCTGGTTTTAAGGAAGTTCATTAGCAACCTTGCTCCTCAGAACATATCCTAAGATCTTTCATACTGCCATCGTATTACTGAGCATCTGGTTGCCTTGAATGCTTTTAATTCTGCTCACCTAAATAGAGGTATTATACTTGTCAATAGCTGATTATATAGCATTCCATCTGCCTTGGTTGTGTGATTTAAAACCTTGGCTGCCAGACCTATGATTAGGTCTAGACTGTGCTAGTTCTTTCAGAATTACTGGCCAGTGATTATCACCTTCTTTAACAAGCACATTCACATATAGAGCAATGTGTCCTGTGGTGTCTACTTCACACCACTGTACAAGAATAGCTCTTCACCTCTTTTGTAAGCATTGCTTTAACTTGCTTAAATCTCCAAAACTGTCAGGTTTGTATCTAAAGCATCAGCTTTTTAAAAACAGTTATTTGAAACTGGAAGATGTTTTTTTAATGTATTATTTGCAATAGCACAGTCAATCCTAGACTTCTTAGAAATGGCTTTAGCATTCCTGAATAAAAATCTGAGGACAGAATTATCATGTAATAGAAGAAAGACTAGATTATCATCTGCTTTTAAACTCTACAAAGATATTTAATTTTGGAAATCTGGTTAGAGGCATGAAGGAAGACTGTAATTCTGGATTTCACCCAAGCACCCTGGTATTTTCAGGTATATTAATAAAATATTAAGAGCACCAGAAAAACCCCAAATCATCTTCAGCCAAGGCTTTTTCTTCAACTCTAATTCAACTAACTAATGGCCAAGTTATCTTTTCAATATATTACCCCAAACCTTAAGTACTTACTTATAATTGTCATCTTCTACAAATTTCTGCAGTTCTTCAATGTACCGCACAGACTTCAAATACTTCTGCACATGGGGCAGTGTTGTAAGATGATCTGTAGAGTGTTCAAAGAAAAGAAAAGATGAAACATCCATGTAATTAATAACTAATTATGATTTCAGGTTTTTTTTTCCTTTTTTCAGTTCTCAGTTATCTTAATGGAAACAGAAAAATTGAACCTTCCTAAATAATAAATCAGACAAAAATATTACTTTGACTCTAAGATGTTAAAGATATAATTGAGCAAAAGTGATGCTCAGCTGTTAAAGAAAACACATCTGCCTTTCACCATCATGAAAGCTAATGGGTTTCATTACATTATCTTTCAAGTCTGCTTCCATTTTGTCTTCACTGTTCTGGGGCATATTAAAGCCTGCAGCCAGTATGTCAGTGCAGGTGTCAGTGGTTGTCATAACAACATGAAGTGAAGAGACTTAAAAATTACAATGCTGGATATCATGAAGAAAGACACTAAGTTCAGAATGAAAGAAAAATCCTTTAATCCATGGTGCATGGACAGGAACAGGCCTTGTAGTACCTAACTTAACTGTTATGCTGTCAGAAAGACAACTGTTTCAAAGGCACCCATAATGCCAGCACAGTGTTTGTTCAAGACCATATTTTCATTTACACTCTGATTTTGACAAATGCACTCAAAATTAAAGCATAGCTATACAGGAAGCCACTAAAACTGCAAAAAGGAAAGAGTCAGTGAAATAATGAGGTTTCTTTTGTCATTCAAAGTATTCAAGGACAAAGTGAAAGTCACAATAGGAACACGACACCTGAATAATCTAGCTATTCAAAATCATACATTATCATGCCTATCCCCTACCTTTGAATGCTTTATAACACCAAAGTTGAATACAGAGGGCAAGGGATGGATACTTGAAGATACATAAGTAATTTTTCACCTCATTTTCTCACAATATAACTTTTCTTCTTCTATCCAGAACTCCCTGAAACTGTAAAATTTATGTGTTCTGAATTTATTTCATTGTACAGCTGCTCTCAAGGTTTTCCAGCTTGCTTCATCTTTATGCCATGCCAAATCATGCTAGGTCACCAGCAGTATGCTGAGTATTTGTCAAGATCCCCAAAACAGAACATTCCTTGACATAAGCCTTCACTAGCAGGCTAGAGCTGCAGAAAGCAATTTCAGAGTAAAATTTGCACAAAAAAATCAAGGTAAAGAAGCAGCCCCTTCATGTTCCTCACTTGATCAGTGAGTGAGCTATGTGGAATAGCTTCACACACAATTTAACAGCTGTTGTACAGACTGAAATATTTGTCTTTTTCTGGTAAACATATCATGAGGATACTAACAATAAAATTATAATGAAAGCAATGCATTCTACACTCCAAAGACATCCTATGCACTACAAAGGAAAGGGATTAAGATAATTCCCTCTGACTGCCTCTTGTGGATACAAGATAACATAAATGCAATAGCTGTACTTGAAAACATGTAATTTGTAGTCCATCTGTAGCCTTACACTCAGCACAACTTGCTATAGCTCTTACAATTTAAAATAAATGCTAATTTGCCTAACTCACTGGTAACATAGAAACTGCACAGAAGTGGAAGCTACATCATTTACCAGTGTTCAACTCTAGTAAAGTTAGCCTCATGTTACCTTCATACAGGGCAAAAACCTGCTTACAGGGTGTTGTATTAAAGAAATTATAGTTAAGGCTTAATAGGTGTAACAAATCTTACCATAGTTACAGGAGACTTGCAGATCAGCTATTATTCGGAGAATATTGTTCATTTGGTTGGATCTCTGTTCATTCCCCATAATGCTGCCTGAAGCAGGATATGCAGAATCGATGTAGATTAAATCCAAGAGATAAATTCCTGAAACAAACAAGTCAATCAACCAATTGATCTAGTGTTTCAAACAGAGTTCTATGACATGAGCATTTGCATAGGCTGTAAACTACGAGCACTTTGCAGGACCATAACAAGGACACTAAAAAACCAGTAAGCAACAGCTGCTGGGAATTTTGGCACACCACATACATGAATCAAACTTTTTGGTTCGTTTGATATGAGCTGATACAAATGTCATTGAACACATTGTAGCTACATCTTATCTACCTGCTTGATTAGATCTATTAAAATCCATTCCCATCAGCCCCTTTCTCTGCCTATCTTGAAATCTCATGGCTATCAGTGTCATCAGTTAGCAACAGATCATGTTCCATGAACACTTGTTCCATCAAGAACACACTTATTTAAAAACAAGCTAACTGGAAATATTTTAACACTGATAGATCTGAAATAGAATAAATCCGAGACTGCTCATTAAAAAGTTTATATAGAAGCAGAATCTACTGAAAACAACAGCATGTGGCAATTGTAATGCATGAACCCTTGAGACAGCTCTGTAAACTGCAGCTTTTTCAACATTTCAGCTCACCACTGAATTCACATATTCTTCTAATGGTTTAGTAACAGGACTCAGAATGTGCTTTCCAACACTTGCCCTAATAAACAAATATTTATACTTTTCAATTCCTTTGAGCTATGGAAAAATGTCTTAAAACATCACAGAACACAAACATCAGCTACAATATTAGAATAGCTAACAATAATGTCCCTGAAGCCTGACTTAACAACATCTACATCCTCCCAAAACAGCCACTGAAACACCTTCCTCCAAATCACAGAAGATCTCAAATACAAGCTAAAAGCTCCAAAAGCTCACACACCGTACTGTGGTCCTAGAAAGCTAAACTAATGGAATCTTCCTGACTGTTGACTGTTCTTTTCCATTCCACCCATCAAACTTGGCAGCGAGCTTCCTCAGGAAGGCATGACCAAATTCTCCTTCTGAAGCAGAGCTGTGCTGTTATCTGCAATGACACTGCAGCATTTCAGTGCACCTCAGACACCTACACGATGGTCTCGGGCACAGACTCTGCCTGCGGAGCTCTGGAGGGAGGATGGAGCCTGGCACATTTTATCCTTTCCAAGAACAACCATAGCTTTTCAGGAACATCTTTTTACCATTTATGTAAGTGCTGAGTACAAAGGCATTGCAAATTTATAGTTGTTTCTCCACTTCAGAAAACACATTCTGAAAATATTTTCAGAAAGATGTTTTTAGGTCCTCTTAAGTTTGCAAGCAGGCTTTAATTTAATATATTCCTAAACTGTTCTATCAGCTGTGCAAAGAACGGAACATTCTTCTAAGTGGGAAAATAACATACGCAGCATAAAAATCTACTGTATTTCCACATGAGATTTTCCATACCCTTTTTTGAGCATATTTATCATTAAATGGCGACTCCTCTACCCCATGTTTTCTTACCCTGCCTGAAAAAGAGCACTCTCCTTAAGGAGAAAAGCTAGTTGTCTCACTTGTGCTCTTCTAGATTTAAAACATTACATTTTTTTAGTAAATTACAGCTATTAAAAAAGGAAATGCAGCTCTGCCAGTCATGTGCAATTTTTTTAAATGGAAGGAAATGCATGGGGCACATCTAAGTAACACACTCCTGAGAGAACTTCAGTATGCTTGGATATAGTTACTGATAATAACCAGATCTTTGTGCAATGAAAACAAATCACTTTAATGCACTCACCTGGTAGTATGTATACCTCAAGCTTACTCAGACAAAACCAAACCAAACCAACAAATTCATACCATACCCTGAAAGTAAGATTTCCATCTGGGAAAATAGAATTTTTTTCCAGAAATTACAATGTTTTTATGTGTTCTCTAGTAGTGTCTCATTACTATAATGTAATGACAGAGCCGCCATAAGCTAGAGACCACCAGCAACAGTCTAGCAAATTTAAGAAAAAACATGTGGCTTCCTAGGGTTTTCTTCTTTACAGTTTATTAAAAAAAAACAACACAAAAACCAAAACAACAAAACAAACAAACAAAAACAGACCTGACAATTTTGTTTTGATTTTAATAAGGACCGAGTACACACATGAGCAAAATCTCACTCACATGTTGCATACACCTCATGCTTCACTGTTACATCGTTTTTGTGGGGTGCAGGAAGAAAGAAATCAAACTGATGATGCCAGTAAAAACTCAAACCCAATGTAACATGCTGGAATGTAACAGAACATATTCTTTCTAAATATACAAGCTACACCTCTTTAAGGGTGTTCCTCTTCCCCCTCCTTTCAGTACAGGATGGTTGATTATTTTTTTTTTAACAGACTTCAGCTGGGCAGTGGCATTTTCAGCTCTTCTATACATGATGTGATAATAGGAATAGATTAGGATCAGTTTATTTTGCTCAGAGAAATCGCAAATTTAGTCCCTTCAGCACAAGATTTTAAGACCTGCTTCTCAAAGGAAAGGCTCAGGGTTGCCATATGCCAAAGAAAACATGCAGCACTAGCTTTTCAGACCTTGGCTTAAGTGTGTGCTACTGTGCACTGAAAACAGCTCTCTAAGATGTGAAGCCATCAGGATATTTTCCAGAGGCTGAGCTCATGGGCAGCTGCTTCCACAAGCAAAACATTTTCCAGTGATACTAATTTTTCTCCATTTTTACTAGAACTAATGTTTGCAGCTGCATATTGTATGCAGACAATGCTTTATTGGTTAGTTCATGGTATCATGGAAATAATAACACAGTCTAAGGAAAAGCACAGCCAAAGAAACCAGAACAAGAATTATCAATAGCAATGACACTGTGTAAAGGGGCACGATTATTTCTAAATTGGTGAAAAGAACTATAATGCCTGGCTCTTATTTTTTTAGCACTCAGATAAAGCAGGAATATTACTGACAGTTTAAAGACATGGAAACTGAAAGTACAACAAAAAAGTGACCTTGAAATGCAGTGGTCAATGGCACCCAGATGATGCATTTTGAGTGCTCCACCCAACAGACAACAACTTCCAAGTCTAAATTTTATTGAAAACTTATTTATGGAGTACTGCAGTGTTCAGTAGGATGAAAACTTAAGTCTGCATACTTGTGTCTTGATTAATAGCTAAGCTTCTATTACCTCTTTAAACTGCAGCAGCAGAAACAAATGGAAATCTGGTTTTTTTAAGGCACCTGGCCTTAAGTCAGAAAATCTGTTCAAATTTTCTGTTCTGCCGCATATTTCTTTGACCTGGGCAAGTTATCGTAATCCCCTACTTTCCAGGAGTTCAGTGAAGGAGAAAGCATTTTCCCATCAGAAAGACCTCATGAAAATAAGTATTATGAACAGGAAAACTTTTTAAAAGTGCAATTTAAATTCCTTATACAAAATATGTAATGAAGTGCAGCCTGCAGAAGTAGCAGCATGATTTATTCTTAGCAACTCAGAATTTCAAGTATCTTCTGTGTACTTATGACAACTTGCAGCTCAAGGTATACCAATCAATTACTTGCAGTCTCTAAAATTGTCTCACAAATACACCCTGTTGCAAAAAAAATGTGCAGATTAAGATTTAAAATTTGCATCATTCTTAACTGTGCCTTTTTTTTTTTTTTTTAAATAACAACTGTAAGACCATCCTGTGAAACAGCAGATCTAACAACTCAGTGGTTAGAGCACACCACTACTGTATAATTTATATATGCATCAGCACATAATGCTCTGCTGAGGGTCTCTGCAATTCTGCAAAGGCAGCTAAGTTAGGAGACAGCTAGTTTAATAAATTGCTCTGTTACTGTGGCAACCATAAACATACAATACAAGATGGGGGGGGGAGGCTAAATATTTTAATGAACAAATTTAGTTCCTACTTATCCTCATGTACACTTTCTAAAGATATTCATAACCCAGAAGCCCCAGAGTGCACATATGCTGCAGTGTTACATGGGTGCATCTTGTTAGTACAGGAAGCAGTACACAGAGCACTCTATTAGGTCACGCAGTAGTTGGCAGGCATTACAGAAATGAACCTATGGAAAGTAATTATTTTCCTTTTTTTCTGCCCCAAAGTTGAACATTTACACTGGTTTGATAGGCAAACCAAAAGAGGCAAAACAACACTTCTATAGGTAATCAGCAGTACTTATGAAAGCTTTTGCCACATACAGTAGTGTGGTTATACTAAATAAAGCAGAGGAGAGAGAGAAAGCAACTTATCAATTAACTAAGTGGTAGCCAAGTCCAAATCACTACAGTCAGCAGTCTGTAAAACCAACTACACCATTCTTAGGCAATGAGCTCATAGTCAGAACAGCCAACAGTTTTGTGGTATCATTGGTTTCAAGAAGAACGGGTATTTTCCATGGACTAAGGGCTGGAAAAATTTTCTACAAAACCAAATGTATATCCTGGTTAACCCTGGTAGGACTTGGAGTACTCTAAAAACAACTGAAGGCAAATCTTTGCCAAAGCAACAACATGTGATTTGTAATACATATGTCCAGCACAGTAGCCAAGTGAATGGGGTCACTCACAGGAAAGTAAAGGTGGGATTATGACCAGGTTTATCACCTCCATCTGATGCAAGCCAGCCAGAGCACATCATCAGTACACCACACACGTGCAAACACAGAACTGCAATGAGGCTGAGTCAAAAAGACTGGTCCAAGTGCGTGACAGTGGCCTGTTTCTTGGCTCTACCCACAAATGCTTGCACTTTATCAGACTGCTTTCTCAGTCATACTTATTTCATGTCCCAAGTCATTAGAATAAAGATTAAGAATGTGTGTAGTGAAGTACATGTGTTTCAAATTGTTCAAACTAACTTTCTGATTCTTTCAAATATTCAGTAAGAAAATGTGAGCTTGGAGCTAATTATTTTTCACCAAATAGTAAGTCAGTAAAAAATGTGGTTTTCATCTTCCTAAGACTACTTGTGAATTGAGTTTAATCCATTGAGTAGTTTTTGGATGGAAGTTTTTTCTCTCTTGAGCTTCATTTGCTAATCAGATTTAATTGTAATTTGCTTCTTTAATAATTTCATTTACCTCAAGCAGAGCACTCTGCTAATTTAAACCATTAGATTGCACTTCATTTTTCTATACAGTTTTCAATATCTTTTAATAAAGGACAATAAAATCTTTCTGTGGAAGAAGATTCATCACTAGCATAAGTGGCAATGTTTCTAATTGCAGTGGTATTATGTAGTGGTATATAGTGTAACAGATACAGAATAGCCTTTTCAAACTTCAGTGGTTTCTCAGGTCTACCACAGCAGAATTTGTTTATATAGAGTCCTGATTTCCAAAGAGACTTTAATGGGTAACATCAGTCCTGGTACGAATACAAAGAATATAACAGTGACTCAATATAACAAGCATTTTCTACTAATAATACTAATAATAGCTGTCATAGACAGCTGGAAATACTAGTGCTTTTACAGTGACATTTCAGCACAGTTAAAAATTCAAAAGTTTTAAAGCAATACAATTTTAGTCAACTGACTTCTCAGATTGACATCTGATGCAAAGCACTTCAGCAAAAACATTCTTCCTTACCTTCTGGTATACTCAATAATCAACCGAGGATCCTACCATCATGTTGCATTTCATGCCAACACTCTTGATGTTCTATATAAAGCTTTCATAGAATCACAGAACATAAGGCTGGAAATGACCTCAGGGTTCATCTGGTCCAACCTTTCCTGGCAAAAGCACCGTCTAGACAAGATGGCCCAGCACCCTGTCCAGCTGAAACTTAGAAATGTCCAGTGCTGTGGAATCCACCACTTCCTTGGGGAGATTTTGCCAATGGCTGATTTTTCTCATTGTGAAAAATTTTCATCTTGTGTCCAGTCAGAATGTCCCCAGGTGTCACCTGTACTCATTACCCCTCGTCTTTTCCAGGTGATTTCCTTGTAAGAAGACAGTCTCCACCTTCTTTGTTGCCACCCTTTAAATATTAGAACACGGTGGTAAGGTCTCCTCTAAGCCTCACTTTCTCAAGGCCAGACAAACTCAGTTCTCTCAGCCTTTCCTCATATGGCAGGCAAGTTTTGCCCTTCACTCAAGCACAGTGGTGACCTCAAAAGACAAACTTTTATAAGCAGGGCTGCTAATCCAAAAGGCCATTAAAGAGGGTCTGTAAACATCTGAGACTTCTCAGAAAGTCACGCTCACCTGGAACACCAAAGAACCTCTTCAAATCAAATAACTCGCTTTCATCCATTCCTCTTATCTATGTTTAATGAAAGAAATAAAATACTGTCATGCTTTGTACTCAGCCATCCCAAAACTGAAAGAAGAAAACAATCCCATGTTGTTTCCTGAATAGCCTTACCCTAATGGATCACCGGAATCAATGATTTCACCTTTGTCACTGTAGCAATTAAGCCTAATATAGAAAAATAGATGATCAATTGCAGCATAAACCAAGTAACTCTCAAAATAAGATTCCAGTGTGTGAAAGAAAAAAGTTACCAGTGATTCAGCTGGAATTATAATCAGGAATTTATGCCCCAGATCACCTCTGACTGGTGCAAATCATGCTCTTATGCACTGTCTAGTAAAAAGTGTCCCTGCCACAGTAAAAGGCAAAGGTACAATAGCTGTTTTCCACATGTAGCTTCCTGTCAGCAGTAAGCCGTGGTGCAGGGACTTCCTGAGACAGATCTTTGTATAAACATATTTGTGTTGAAGTCTGGGTGCTCTTTTTTCTTTACAAGATTTCTTCTCGGATTCTGTCTATTCAGAATCCTGCTATACCTCCAGAAACTTCCTAAAATTTTTTCTCTTTCAAAAGATCTCGTGGCAAATTAACTCAGCACCTGAACTGCACTGTCTGAAAAACTAGCCAGTTTGATTTCTCCAATTTTGCCTTATTAAGATTGGAACATTCTTATCTATTTTGGTTACTCTGAGCTTCGGATCACTAACTGGAAGTTGACTTTCATGACCAGCTGTCCTATGGTATTTTCACCAGTTCTCAAAGCCAAGTCTACCATTAGACCACTCCTTCCTGACTGAATTACTCTGGTGAAGACCAATGTCTGCTTTCACAGCCACAAATAAGTGGTTATTAATACCCTAGTATTAGTAGGATGTTACTCTCCAATCATAGATTCAAATATAAGCTTCTCTCTGAGATTCTCAGTATGAAAAGCAAATGGAACAACTATAAAACATTTTGAAAATGTAATTCAGCCCAAAGCCTTTAAACAAGAGCAACTGACTCCACAGATCCAAGTAAAATGCATTCCCATTTAGTCCAAGCACAATGGCCAATGTCATTTTTCCCACCAATCCTTCCCAAAGGACAAACACCTGGTGTTATCCAAATAATTCACGTATTCTACAAACATTTGGCACATCCAAATAAAAGCTTCCTGTCACCTATTAAGTTGGCACAACTTTATTTTTCCAAATAGACAAACCTGCAACAGATCAAAGAATGAAGAAAGTTTTGTCATACATGATTTGGAATGACCCTTATACAAAAATTTCCAGGAGCAGGCTATTTAGACAGCTTTAAAAAGACAAAAAAATACTCTGCACTTAATTAGAAGGTTGATCTGTGTACCAATGTATTGTTTCTTATTCAGAAAAGGGGATGATCAAAGAAATAGAGCTTGGCTATTTTTAATTATTTATATATGTTTGTAGATTTATTATCTGGAAGAGATCATTAATGACTAACAAACATGAATTCAGTTTAAAAACTGCTATCGAAATACCCAAATCAAGAAGCAATCTAAGTTCTCAATTTGCATTAGATTACTTTAAGAACTTGCTTGCATTTGGACAGTTTTTATTTCCATTATGTTTGCAAACGTGCAGTTTCCTGAAAAATGGAGACTTTCAGTTTTACTCTAAATCAAGCCGTCTTTATTTCTCTCTCATTCCTTACAAAGAGGACTGGTCAGTAAAAACAAAGAGAGACTACTTCAGTGCCTACGCCAAAAAACATCCCTCGTCTCTCCATCGGCCAGCACGTCGTGGAAAGCTCATTCAGCAGGAAGCAGCCCTCGTCCCCGACCCGACATTTTGGGGATGAATACTATGCAGTTACACATGCTAACATCCGATTTGAGCTAAAAAACTCCAACAAAGCCATATTCCTCAGAGTCTCCAGAAATTCTTGCTAGCCCTACCCATTAAAGTTTTCGCACACAACAGAAAAAATGGCTTTAAACCCCGGGTCCCCCCCGTGGCGGGGCCGCAGAGCTAAGGCCTCGGCCGTTCCTCGGGCCCCGCCGTACCGGGAGTACCGTCCGTAACCGGCGGGGAGGCACCCCGGGACACCCAGAGGGACACCCTGGAACACCCAGAGAGGCACCCGACTCCCCCCAGGCTCCACTCACGCCCTGCCCGCCCCCGGCACGGCTCCGTCCCCGNACACAATTTAACAGCTGTTGTACAGACTGAAATATTTGTCTTTTTCTGGTAAACATATCATGAGGATACTAACAATAAAATTATAATGAAAGCAATGCATTCTACACTCCAAAGACATCCTATGCACTACAAAGGAAAGGGATTAAGATAATTCCCTCTGACTGCCTCTTGTGGATACAACATAACATAAATGCAATAGCTGTACTTGAAAACATGTAATTTGTAGTCCATCTGTAGCCTTACACTCAGCACAACTTGCTATAGCTCTTACAATTTAAAATAAATGCTAATTTGCCTAATTCACTGGTAACATAGAAACTGCACAGAAGTGGAAGCTACATCATTTACCAGTGTTCAACTCTAGTAAAGTTAGCCTCATGTTACCTTCATACAGGGCAAAAACCTGCTTACAGGGTGTTGTATTAAAGAAATTTTAGTTAAGGCTTAATAGGTGTAACAAATCTTACTCACCATAGTTACAGGAGACTTGCAGATCAGCTATTATTCGGAGAATATTGTTCATTTGGTTGGATCTCTGTTCATTCCCCATAATGCTGCCTGAAGCAGGATATGCAGAATCAATGTAGATTAAATCCAAGAGATAAATTCCTGAAACAAACAAGTCAATTAACCAATTGATCTAGTGTTTCAGAGTTCTATGACATGAGCATTTGCATAGGCTGTAAACTATGAGCACTTTGCAGGACCATAACAAGGACACTAAAAAAACCAGTAAGCAACAGCTGCTGGGAATTTTGGCACACCACATACATGAATCAAACTTTTTGGTTCGTTTGATATGAGCTGATACAAACGTCATTGAACACATTGTAGCTACATCTTATCTACCTGCTTGATTAGATCTATTAAAATCCATTCCCATCAGCCCCTTTCTCTGCCTATCTTGAAATCTCATGGCTATCAGTGTCATCAGTTAGCAACAGATCATGTTCCATGAACACTTGTTCCATCAAGAACACACTTATTTAAAAACAAGCTAACTGGAAATATTTTAATACTGATAGATCTGAAATAGAATAAATCCGAGACTGCTCATTAAAAAGTTTATATTGAAGCAGAATCTACTGAAAACAACAGCACGTGACAATTGTGATGCATGAACCCTTGAGACAGCTCTGTAAACTGCAGCTTTTTCAACATTTCAGCTCACCACTGAATTCACATATTCTTCTAATGGTTTAGTAACAGGACTCAGAATGTGCTTTCCAACACTTGCCCTAATAAACAAATATTTATACTTTTCCATAGCTCAAAGGAATTGAAAAGTATAAATATTTGTTTATTAGGGCAAGTGTTGGAAAGCACATTCTGAGTCCTGTTACTAAACCATTAGAAGAATATGTGAATTCAGTGGTGAGCTGAAATGTTGAAAAAGCTGCAGTTTACAGAGCTGTCTCAAGGGTTCATGCATCACAATTGTCACGTGCTGTTGTTTTCAGTAGATTCTGCTTCAATATAAACTTTTTAATGAGCAGTCTCGGATTTATTCTATTTCAGATCTATCAGTATTAAAATATTTCCAGTTAGCTTGTTTTTAAATAAGTGTGTTCTTGATGGAACAAGTGTTCATGGAACATGATCTGTTGCTAACTGATGACACTGATAGCCATGAGATTTCAAGATAGGCAGAGAAAGGGGCTGATGGGAATGGATTTTAATAGATCTAATCAAGCAGGTAGATAAGATGTAGCTACAATGTGTTCAATGACATTTGTATCAGCTCATATCAAACGAACCAAAAAGTTTGATTCATGTATGTGGTGTGCCAAAATTCCCAGCAGCTGTTGCTTACTGGTTTTTTA